>WOXC01007827.1:600000-1156667 GCA_011680675.1 Gymnobelideus leadbeateri | reverse complement strand
TGAACATATGCCATGTACCCTTCTTAAATTATTTTCATAATGAGAAAGGTTTCATCAAACACAGTTATTGTTTTTCCATGTAGGACTGTAAATAGTCCAGCTTTGATAAGTTCCTTTTGATTTCTTTTCCCTGATTACCTTCTCAGGCATCTCCTGCTTCTTGTGTCTGGATGTCAAATTTTCTATTCAATTCTGGTTTTTTCCTCAAGAGTGCTTGAAAGTCCTCTATTCCACTGAATGACCACATTTTCCCCTGAAACAAAATACTCAGTTTTGCTGGGTAGGTGACCCTTGGGTTCATTCCAAGCTCTTCTGCCCTCTGGAATATAGTATTCCATGCCCTTCAGTCCCTCAGTGTAGAAGCTACCAGGTCCTGGGCTATTCTGATTGTGTTTCCACAATATTGAAATTGTTTCTTCTTGGCTGCTTGTAGTATTTTCTCCTTGATCTGGGGATTCTGGAACCTGGCTATAATATTCCTGGGAGTTTTCTTTTGGGGATCTTTTCCAGGAGGTGATCTGTGGATTCTTTCAACCTCTATTTTGCCCTCTGGGTCTAAAACATCAGGGCAATTTTCCTTGAGAATTTCTTTAAGGATGGTTTCTAGGTTCTTTCTTTGATCATGGCTTTCAGGTAGTCCAATAATTTTTAAATTATCTCTCCTGGATCTCTTTTCCAGGTCAGTGGTTTTTCCCATGAGATATTTCACATTGCCTTCTATTCTTCATTTGTTTGGATCTGCTTAACAGCATCTTGATTTCTCATAAAGTCATTAGCTTCCATTTGCTCCAGTCTAACTCTGAAGGAATGAATCTCCTCAGTGAGCTTTTGAGATTCTTTTTCCATCTGGCAAATTCGACTTTTTAAGGCATTCTTCTCCTCATTGCCTTTCTGAGCCTCTTTTGCCATTTGAGTTAGTCCATTTTTTAAGGTGTTATTTTCCTCAGTCAGGCTGTTGACTGTCATTTCATACTTTTCTTGCATCTTTTTCATTTCTCTTCCCAAATTTTCCCCCACTTCTCCCATCTGCCTCTTAAGGTCCTCTATGGCCTGTAGCCAGCTTGTATTTTCATTTGGGGCTTTTGGTGCAGGAGTTCTGACCTCACAGTCCTCCTCCATGCTTTGAGCCTCTTTGCCCCTAAAATAGGAGTCCAATGTTGAACTTTTCTGTTTATTTTGTTTCATTTGCCTAGGCATCTTGCCACTTAATTACTTGATTTTTGGGCTTGTTGCCACAGTAGGACTCTACCACCAGACAGGGGAGCTTCTGCCCAAACATGGGGTCTTCACAACTTCCACCAGTTGGGTGGCCTCTGTAAAGCCTCCACCCACTCTGGCAAGTTGGATACCCACCCCAAACTTCCCCCCCAGACCACAATCCAGATCCAGGCAGTTTAAAGCAAAAGCGATTAGCCCCCAGACTGATTGCTGGATCTTCCTACAGTTTGCAGACCAGGAGCTAGAGCCACTGCTGATGCTGCAAAATGGCTTTTGTGCAGCAGTTTCTTCAGCAGCTTTTTGCCCCCAGGGGAGGAAGCCACATGTTCCCCAAATACTGGTCCCAAAGTCCATAGGGCACTAACCTCTCACTTTGTCCTAGGCATATCTGTGCTGATAATTCTGGAATCTCCACAATTGCTGGTATTCTGGGGTTCCACCAGCCAGCTGAAGGCCTGGCCGCCCTGGGGCTAAAACCGCGGACCTGGGCTCGCTCTGCGGGCTGCGCTGTCGGTTCCCAGCGCGCTGGGCTGCCTGCTCTCAGAGCGCTGCGCTGGCTGCTCCCTGCAGGGCTGCTGGGCTGTCCTCAGCAGGAGGTTAGCTTCTCTGTGCCGTTCTGTGGGTGCTGTGGCTCCAGAAGTTGTTAGGAGCTCTCTTTCACATTGTTTGAAATTTGTGTGGGGCAGAGCACATTGGAAATGCTGTTTCTACTCCGCCATCTTGGCTCCACCCCATTTCTCTAATTATTAATGATTTAGGACATTTTTTCTTATGATTGTTAATAACATTTTTCTTTCTTTGAAAACTGCCTGTCCATATCCTTTGACCATTTATCTGTAGATGAGTGACTATCTTAAAAGTTCAACCAATTCTTCATATATCTTCAAAATAAGACCTTTATAAGAGAAAGTTGCTGTGAACATTTTCCCAGTTACCTGTTTTCCTCTTAACTATGTTAGATTATATTAACCTACAGTATATTTTTTGGGTGAAAACTTCTAATTTTCTAAAAATCAAAATCGTTTATTTTATCTTGTGTGATTCTATCATTTGTTTGGTCACAGAGTCTTCCCCAGTTATAGATCTGAAAGTTGATTTCATCTTTGCTCCTGTAAATTGTTTATGATGTGACCTTTTAAATCGAGGTCATATATCCATTTGGAGCTTATCTTGATGTATGTTGTGATGTGTTGATCTAAATGTAATTTCTGCCAGATTTCTGTTTAGTGTTCTCAGAAGGTTTTGTCAAATAACTAATCTTTCCCCCAGTAACTAGGATCTTTAGGTTTGAGTAACACTATACTAATATGTTTGTTTGCTTCTTTGTATTTTGTGCCTAATCTGTTCCATTGATTGATCTCTATTTTTAACCAGTGCCAAATTGTTTGAAAGATTGCTACTTTATAGTATAGTTAATACAGTTAGATGTCTGGTAATGTAATATACTGTACACACATGCTAATTAGTGGATGAAAACACTAATTAGACATACATTTTTTAATGCATGCCATCCAACATTATTAATCAAAACATACAAACAATACCCTTCTCTAAGAACAAACCACCAACATGAATCTTAGAGGTTCCAATAAGATTCTTTCATACCATATTCATGGCAAGGTTCCCTCTCTGCCCTGCTGGAGTCTGTGTATCTCTTTCCAACATGGTCATTTGGCAAGTCTCTGTCAATCAATCAGCACTGCTCTCAAGCAAACATAAACTTGCTCAAGTCTCAGGTGTGCAGAACACAGGACTCAGGCCCAGGAGTACTCTAGAAACAGGCTGATGGCTGCGGCTTTGGGTGGGATCTTGATACTTTTAGCTATGGATGTTCCTAAGTTCTTTGGTAGTTTACTTCAAATTTACTGATCAAGTTGTTTATAATATTTATTCATGGGTGGTCTGACTTATCAGAGGGTGCACATATGTTTATCAATTGTTTAAGAGAATACACATGTTGTTTACTATATCATATCACACAGGTGCTTGTCTAATTATTATAAAACAACTTATGGAAAAACAATTTATTCAAAATAGCTTAATCACAAAATGAAGATTTAAAATGGAAACAGTTATGCTAAGTTGACAAACTATCTTATTAAGGTAATAAAACTTATTTTCCCTACAGGTACAAATAGGCTCCCTTCCAACTTTTCTTCATTATTACCTTAATATTTATTGCCCTTTTTGCCTCTGTGTGAATTTCATTATCACTTTTCTAGGTCAATAAAATATTGTTCGGGGAGTTTGGTACACCACTGAATAAATAAATTTAGGTAGTACTATCATTTTTATTATATTGATCTGGCCTACCCATGAGCAATTAATATTTCTCCAATTAATCAGGCCTATTTCTATTTCTGCAAAGAATATTTTCTATGTATCTATAGAATCCTAGGTGAATCTTGGTATATACATTCCTAAATATTTTTATAGCTTCTCTATTTATTTTTCCTCATCACTTTAGGCTTACATTATTGTGATAGCTTCCTAATTGGTCCCTCTGCCTCAAATCTCTCCCCACTCCAATCTATTCTCCACATAGTTGCCAATATGATTTCCCTAATCATCAATCTGATCATATCACTCCCCTTATTAAATTCCAGTGACTCCATACAACCTTTAGGGTAAAATATGTATAAAAGAGAAGGACTTTCATAGACCTCATCATATAAAAGAGCCCCAATAATAAGATGTTAAACAAAGTGTGAAAATGTTGCCATGCCAGATGAACCCTTTTTGATTAACTTAAGAGACTAATTGTCCCAATATAAGCTCTGCTATTTAAGTCCTTCAAAGATTTGCCTTCCATCTAACTTTCCAACCTCATTGTATTATAGCACCTAGAGGTGGCCCCTTTCAGGTATGGTCAGGTGGCATTGCAATCAAACTCATAGATTTTTGCCCCTTCAGAGCCTATGTAGAAATATGACTGCTTTCTGTTGGTCAAGATGACTCAGGATTTGCACTATAGTGTAAAGACAAAAACTCTTTTAAGTGAACGCTAAAATAGATCTCCTTGATTATGTTAAAGATACAACTACCCCCTCAGTGTTCTACCTTTCTGTCACTGAAGTGTGATGACCATTTAGAGTTGTGTCCAGGAGAGTTGGGTGGCAAAATGTGCTATATAGTACCAGGAGGAATAGAGCATTTGGCCTACCTAGTTGAACTTGTTACTGGGATAGGACCACCTCTCTTTTCTTGCATTTCTTTCCCCAAGAAGGTAACTGAACAGCAATTGAGTCCACATGACCTTATGAGTTTCAGAAGATCATGAGGTCCTAGGAGGCTAGCAAGGCAGCCATTGCAGTGTCCATGGGAGCAGTCAATACCAATAGAAGTAGACCAAGGAAAAAGTGAGCACTGGATTGAGAGGGGCCACTGGAAAACAATTGTTTTCATAGAGTTCTGAGCACATTTAACTCAGCAATAAGTCTTAAAGAGACAATACTTTATATTATCCTTGCTTTCTATGTGGAAATAAAATGATATTGTTTCATATGATGCACTGAGTACCTTTTTTACATTCTTTGCTTTTTTGAGGAAACCCTTTGGTTAGATGTTCGGTCATGTTCAACTCTTCATGATCCTATATAGGATTTTCTAGAGTGGTTTCCTTCTTCAGTGAATTAAAGCAAAACAGAGATTAAGTGACTTGCCCAGGGTCATGTCTGGGCTAGTGAATGTCTGAGGCTGGTTTTAAATTCAGGTCTTCCTAACTCCAGGCCCAGTACTCTATCCTCTGAACCACCTGGCTGCCTCCTAGGAAACCCTAGACTAAAGCAAAATTAGAATTGTCCCCTGAGTAGCCAATGTTGGAGTAATAAATCACTGAATGTAAGAACTGGTGAGCCTATTCCCTATTTTGAGATGTCAGGCAGCCCCAGAGCAGTGTACCAGGTATACAACTATATAACTAGATACAGAACAGGGAGGAGTGAGTGTATGTAGTACTTCCCCTTCTGATCTCTGTAAACCACCCAAACTGGCCTTCTTTCCCCAATTTTCCCATCTATCCCCTAGTTTTCACACTAGCTGTCCCCTCCACCCCATTCTTAAAATATACTCTCACATCATCTGTACCTCATGGAATCCCTCTTTTGTTCAAGATTCAACTGGAGCACCACCTTCTATAGTATAGTATAGCTATCCTCAAATTATGGTCTGAGGACCATCCATAAGACCCTTTCAGAGGGTCTGAAAAATCAAAACTATTTTCTTAATAATACTGTGATATATTAATTTCTAATGGGTAACTAGGTAGCTCAGTAGATAGAGTAGTAGGCCTGGAGTCAGAAAGACTCATCTCCCTGAGTTCAAATCTGGCCTCAGATATCTCCTAGCTATGTGACCCTAGGTAAGTCACTTAATCCTATTTGCTTCAGTTCCTCATCTGTCAAATGAACTGGAGAAGGAAATAGCAAATGACTCCAATATCTTTGCCACAGAAACAAAAGCCCAAATGGAGTCACAAAGAGTCAGACTCAACTAAAACAACTGAGCAACAACAATTAGTTTCTAATATGGTTAAATATCAATTAGATATGACCCATTTCAACAAAAACTCTTTGGGGAGTCCTCAATCATTTTTAAGAGTGTAAAGAGGTTCTGAGATCAAAATGCTTGATACCCACTGGAACAGGAAACAGTCAATCTTGGATTAAGGAATACCTGGATTCAATACCAGTCTTTGATGATAGATATGAGTGACCCTGGGCAAGTCACTTAACCTATTAATTATTCTAATAACTAACAACTATTCTTTAAAACTATAATTTACAAAATAATTACAAATTTGCATTGGCAGAGGGAATCTCCTCCCTGGGAATTCCTTAGACCATTGTAATCACAAGACCAGACCCACCACCTCAAAGAAACAATCAAAGAAAAAAGTCTGCCGACTTTGTAGGGTTGTAAACCTAAAAATTCTATAGAAATTTTTTTGTTATTGTTTCATTTAACCACTTCATAGTTTTATTACCATAGAATAATTACATAGGAAAAGTATAGTCAAGTATATCATCAAAGAATACAACCAGAAAAAAAAGCAGACCACCAAGAGACCGAGGAGAAAAAAATGGACGATCTACCCCGTGCTCTCTATCCAACAAGAGATCCAGGGGACCAGCATTTTGGGAGGACCCCCAGATTGCAGCCTTACAGACAAGAGGGAGAAGGCACAGTTGTGATCTTTGGAAGACAGTCACATGGATGAGATCATGTGTCCTTTGGAATAATAAAGTATGAGTATTGAGCTGTTTAATGAAAAATGATGGTACTACCTAAGTGGTAACAACAGTAGCTACCACTAAAATATCACGTTAATGTTTGCCTCAGTTGATCCCCATAACAACCTTGGTAGTATTTTTGTTCTCAGATGAAACTGAGGCAGACAGAGGTTAAAAGACTGGTCCAAGATCACACAATTAGTAAGAGTGTGAGTCTATATTTGAATTCACATCTTCCGGATTCCTGATTCACTGCTCTATCCACTATACCCCCTAGTTGACTCTAGGTATAAATTAATTCACACATTTATTGCTATGTCAAATTACAAAGGGGGTTGTTTATAGAAGCAAACAATATCATAACACAATTCGGTTAGAAAAAAAGAAAACACCTAGAATCTCAAGGTAAATAATGGGGGAAAAGGTAGGAAAATAGTTGTTGTTCAGTTGTTCCAACACTTTGTGATCCCTTTGGGGGTTTTCTTGGCAGAGATGCTAGAGTGGTTTGCTACTTCCTTCTCCAGCTCATTTGACAGATGAGGAAACTGAGGCAAACAGGGTTAAGTGACTTGCCCAGGGTCACCCAGCTAGTAAGTGACTGAGGCCAGATTTGAATGCAGGAAAATGAGTTTTCCTAACTCCAGGCCCAACACTCTCCACTGGGCCGCCTTATATTCTAAAGCAATAATATTGATAACTATGTGATTTTTAAAACTACAAAAGGAGATCAGTGGAACAGACTAAGACAGGAACTGAGAATACAAGGATAAGGAAGAATCAGGAAAATTGAACACAATAATCCCAGTGCTTGATAAATCCAGAATATAACTTACTATGTGCCTAGCAAGTAGTAAGCACTTAATAAATGCTTGTTTCTTTTTGCTTTGGGAAACAACTCCCTATTGGACAAGAAAGGCTGGGAAAACTGGAAAGGAGTTTGTCAATAATTAGGTTTATATCTTGCACAATATACCACAATAAGCACAAATAGATACATGACTCGAATATAAAAGGTCACTATAAAACAATTAGGAGAGACTGAGATCAAGTACCTCTGGGGGGGGAATTGTTAACCAAATGAGGGAGAAGAGAGATCATAAAAAAGAAAATGAACTGTTCCAATTACCTGAAATTGAAATGCTTTCAACAGGAACAAGATTATTGCAGTTTTAATAAGAAAGGATAAGAAGGGAAACCATGAGTTGGGGAGGGGGGTTAGAGAGGAGAAGGGCGATGATTCGCATCAAGTTTCTCTGATAAGGGTCTGATAGTCTTAACACAAATCTATCTGACCAAGTGATAAAAGGACATGAATAAAAATTTCTCAAAAAGAAGTACAAACTATCAGTAGCTACATAAAAGATTATTGCAAAGCACTAGCAATGAAAGAAATGTACATCACAACAACCCTGAGGTTTTACCTCACGCTTTGAACGGATGGAAATGGAATCGTTCACATGTGACAAGATTGATGTGTTGGCTATTTTTGACTCTTTCTCTTTCCCTTTTAATCTTTGTTATTAGGGATGGCTTGTTGAGGGAAGAGGATATATTTGGAAATGAAGGAGATAGAAAAGCAAAAGATATCAAGAACATTGGAGATTTTTAAAAGTCAAAACTCATTTATTAAGTTAGGCACTGTCCTAAATGCAAAGAAAGGTAAAACAACAGTCTGTATCTTTACAGAAGCTCACAGTCCAACGGGGAGGATAGTGTGCAAATAATTATAGATAAACAAGATAAAGCCAGGATAAATTGGAGATAATCTTAGAAGGAAGGTATTAGCATTAGCAGAGATTGGGAAAGGCTTCATATAGAAGGTGGAATTTTTACTTAAGACTTGAAGGAGGCCAGAGAAGACCAGACAGAGATAAGGAGGAGGAGAGCTCTGGGCATGGGGGACAGATAGTGGAAATGTCCAGTCAGGATATGGAGGTGTTGTGTGTAAGGAATAGCAAAGAGGCCAATGTCACTGGATGGTACAGCAAGGTAAAGAGTAAAGCAAAAGGAGCCCTGACATCTGGCTCTGCTGGCCAAGGCAATTCCCTTTGCTCCAAATGGTAGATAACATCTGTTTTGGCAATTTAAGTTTTGTTCTCTGGAAATTTGGAAAAATTCTAGACACAGAGAGGCCTCCAGAACTTATATTTACACAGTTTACTATTCTTTAACTTTTTATTTCTTTTTTAGGGGTGGGGATGGGATGGTCTAGACCTGTAATTTTATTGGCATGGGAAATTCCAATAAAGAAACCCCCTTTACCAACACAAAGCAGCAAATTATGGGCAATTTTTAGGCTTAGAAATTTGCTTTGGGGGAGACAAAGATAGCTATCTCTCTCCACTCTGCCACACAACCTCTCTAATTGTGTTGCCTCCTCAGCTACATTATATACTCTTTAGGGTCCAGGACTAATATCCCATAGGTCGCTGAATCTCTTCCCCAGCCCCCACAAGGGTCTAGCACAGTGCTTCATACATAAGAGATGCTCAATAAATATATTCTAGTTCCTTCTGGGCTTCTTCATCCCTCCCCACTCAATTATAGGACCTCAGAGCTGGAATGGTCGTCTGATTCAGGAAATTCTGTCTCTTGCCTACCTCAGTAAAAGCAAGAATGATGCCAGGATAAAATGGTCTGAGAAGGAGGTTTGGTAGGTTATTTCAGCACTAAGCACAGTGCCTAGCACATAAGAGTGCTATGTAAACTGACTGAATGCCAAGGCCCAAAAGCTAGGTTTGGGATGGTTTGAAAAAGTACTGAAAGCTGACAAGACTGGAAATTATATGTAACTATGAGGAGAGGACATTTCTCATATTCAGCCCCTATTCTGGCATAATCACCATCATAGTGTAAGCCCTCGTTATCTCAAACATGGACTGTTGCAATAGGCCTACCTGTTTAAAGTCTCTCCCCACTCCTGTCCATCCTTTACTCATTTGCCAAAAACAATTTTCTTTAAAGTTTGGGGCTGACCATCTTACTCCCTTCTTCAATAAACTCTAATGGCTCCCTATTATGCCTAGGATCAAATATAAAAATCTTTTTTTTTGGCCTTTAACCAGGCCCCTTTCTCCCTTTCCAGTTCTTTTACAATGTAACCCTCCCTGTGTACTCTAAGATTCCATGATGTTGGCTTCCTTGCTGTGCCTCACACGCATCACTCCAGGTCCTGATTCACAGCGTTTGCCCTGGCTGTCTCCACCCCCTAACTTCCCTGGCTCCCTTCAAGTCTCAGCTAAAACCCAACTTTCTGCAAGAAACCTTTTTCAGTCCCCTTTCATGCTAGTGCATCCCTTTAAGATGGCCTCCAAGTATTTTTTTTCCTTTTTGGAGGGGGGAAGGCAGGGCAATTGGAGTTAAGTGACTTGCCCAAGGTGACATGGCTAGTAAGTGTTAAGTGTCTGAGGCTGGATTTGAACTCAGGTCCTCCTGACTCCAGGGCCAGTGCTCTATTCACTGCACCACCTAGCCACCCCTTAGAAATAGCCTTTTTGCCTTTCTTTGTAACCCCTGTGCTTAGCACAGTGCCTGAAACATAACAGGTGCTGAATAAATGCTTGACTTGGGAGCCTGGAAGAAGGAAACCTTGGAAGAAGCAGCACACTGGATTTAGAGCCAGAGGACACAAGTTCCTTGCTGCCTACACAGCCTCAAGTCAGTTACTTAACCAGTCTTGGCCTCGGTTTCCTCCTCTGTAAAATGGGAGTGGTAATGCTTACACAACCTACCTCACAAGGTCATTAGGAGGAAAGGGCGTAAGCACTGTCAAAATGTGAGTTATTATTATCCCAGGGCATTGGCTCATTGCAGGGGCTCATTAAGAGCTGGGAAGCGGCTGTAACACATGGACAGCCTTGGTGGGAAGCAGAGATGGGGTTGGAGGGAGGGAGAGGAAAGAGGGGAGAGCACTTCAGTTAGAATGGAAACATTCAACTGAACAGAATGCCAAAATGAAGGGCCGACAGGCAGGATGCAAGACCCAGCAGCAGCTGGAGCGGTCATTAGACAAGGGACAAATGTGTAATCAGGGAGGATGATGGGGCATCTGTCTATCTTTTTTTGTGGTTCTGCTACCAGCTCTGTAACCAGTAATTGGCTTCCTGATCATCATTAGCAGCAGTATGTATGCTAACCAAACCCTAATCCATCTTTGGAAGCTCTGTTTAAGCCCTTCCGACCCCACAAAGCCCTTCCAGGCCTAATCCAACCCAAGCACTTCTGTCTTCCCTCTTATTCAAGGCACTTAGTCTCTGGATTTCTCCTTGAGCATTTAGTCATTCCCTGCCCCTGGATGTCTTTCAATTGGTTGTCCTGTCTTGTTAATTAACTTTTCATGTATTTTGCCTCTGCCTCCCGACTAAATTGTAAGCCCTTTGAGAACAGAGACCACATCCCTTACTACATGTAGCCCTCCAAATCTTGTAAATGTCTGTGATGGATGGATTTGTATTTGCTGATTGGTTGACAATCAGATTGGCATGAACTTGTAGGGATGTGAGCTCCTTTTGCATTTCTTTGTGTCCCCATCCCTTAGCATAGTGGTTGGCACATAATAGGCACTTAATAAATGACTAACAATATTAGTCAATAATAATACAATATAATGATTTATAATATAACATAACAATAATATAATAGTAATAAATGAATAACACTATCAAGGGTAATAGTCCTCTAGAAGAGTTGGTCAACTTTTGCCTAAAACTGAGAACATGGAACTCCTGAATGTTCACTGAACTCCAGGAATAAAATTGTTCTTCCTTTGGGAGCCTAGTGTTGGAATGACTGGGTCAAGGACTCACAAACTGTCAGAGATGGAAGAGACCTCAGAGGATTCATTTGTTGAGATTGGAAGGGACCTCAGAGGATCCATCAATTGAGATCTGCAAGGGACCTCAGAGGCCACGTAGTCCAAATCCCTTAGAAAAAGAGGACCCAGGGAGGTTCAATTATTTCCCCAAGGTCAAAGGGGTAATAAATAAGCACCTGAAGCAGGATTTGAACTCATATCCTCTGACTTCAGAGCATCTTTCCACACCCACTTCCCTCTCCAAAAATTTCCTGACTCTAGCACACCTTAAGAGTGGTCATCCAGTCTGTGCTTGAAGCCCTCTAACCCTCTGTGGCAGCCCTTTGCTCTTCTCCACATTTCTCGTTGTTGTGAAGTTTTTTCTTTATTTCAGCCTGTTTCCTGTTCCCATCTTCCACTCGTTGCTTCTGAAGCTCTAGGCAGGACAGCAAAGCATTTATTCTTCAAAGGCAAGACACCCTCTGCTGGAAAAGGGAGGAAGGAGAAAGCAGGGGAAAGAGTGGTTCCTAGCCTCATTGTTGTGTTGTCTCTTTAGGTATGAGAGGAAGGGAGAAGGGGCAGGTTCAGATTCTCACACCAGCTTGAGAAGGCCTGAGCCACGGGGCTGTGCTGGATGCCAGGGTCAGGAGGCATCCTAGACAATATTGTGGCATCTCAAAGCCTCCTTCCTCCTGTATCTAATTGTGGCCTTGAGGTGAGCTGGGGTTCTGAAAGGCTCTAGAAGCAGAACACAAGCTCTGGAGGTTTCTGCTAATCTGATAAAGCTTCAAGGACAGGCCCAATAATAGACAAACCATATTGGGGCTTAGACTGAACCTGTGATTTCATTGATCTAGAGACCTCCCAAGTAAGGATGTTCTCTCCACTAATTCAAGTTATCACCTTCTCTGCAATTTAGAGTCTAAGAGAATTACCCAGGGGTGGCTAGATGGCACAGTGAATATGGCCCTGGAGTCAGGAGGACCTGAGTTCAAATCTGACTTCAGACACTTAACACAAAAACTAGCTGTGTGACCTTGGGCAAGTCACTTAACCCCAATTGCCTTCCAAAAGAAAGAAAATTACCTAGAGATCTGAGAGATTAAGTGACTTGCCCAGGGTCACACTGCCAGTGTATGTAGGACAGAATTAAACCTGTATCTTCCTAGTTCTGAGGCCAGGTCTCTATCCACTACGTCATAATGTCTATAGTAATAATCATAATAATTGCATTTATATAACACTTTAAGGTTTTCAAATCTCACTACATATAGTATCTAATTTAAGCCTCATAACCCTGTGAGTTAAGTATTACATATATTATTATCCCCATTTTAGAAATGAGGAAATTGAGATTGAGAAGTGAAGTGACTTGTCCAAGGTCACGTAATAGCAAATGTCAGAAGCTGCCTCTCTATCTGTCCTATGAAGACCATCAGAGTTAAACTAATATGGTGCTCAGAAAAAAATCCTGGTTTCAAAATCCCTCTGGTGCTTCTTACTATGTATGTGGCTCTGGGCAAGTCATTAGATGTCCCAGGATTTCAGTTTCCTCATCCATAAAATAAGGGAGTTGTACTTCAGAGTTTACTTCCACCTGTAGATTGATGACCCCAAGAACAAAAGGTCAGAGGGACTCATCACCAGAGGGTGGACCACAACAAATAATGACTTTTTTTTAGCTAGAGGAAGTAAAAAATGCCATCAACTGAGGCATATAGGGATTGCAATCTGCATCCCTGGAAAGGGAACTTCAGCTGATGAATTAGAGACATTTTGTCATATTGGCTATAATTGCAGAGCTGGAAGGGAGTTGAGAATTTGCCACAGGTCCCTTCCACTTTTAACTTTCTCCTGTGGGATCTGAGTCCCCTTAACAGACCTTAGCTTCCTTATCAGTAAAATGAGGAAGGTAGAATAGCAGTTTCTAATGTCCCTGCTAGTTCCAAATCCTGTGATTCCACCTCCTTGTGCCCAGTGTTCTCATGTTGTATTGAAGACTGTGGGGTGCTACTTGCTCATAGTTGTATGACTTCTGGCCATAAAAATAGAGTACAATGAACCCAGATCCTCACAGAAACATACCTGCCTAATAACACAAATGTGTGTTGGGTGGCTAGGAGGCTCAGTGGATAGAGTGCCTGGCCTGACCAGAAAGACCTGATTCAAATCCAGTCTTAGACATTTACCAGCTGTATGACCCTGGGTAGGTCACTTACCCCTATTTACTTCAGCTTCCTCATCTGTAAAATAAACTGGAGAAGGAAATGGCAAACCACTCCAGTATCTCTGCCAAGAAAATCCCAAATGGGGTCACAAAGAGTCAGATATGACTAAGAATGACTGAACAACAACCAATGGCTTATTTAACCCCATTCTAGAGCACAGTGTCAAACTCGGTATGCAGAACAACATTTGGGAATGCTGCTGAACCAGAATCAAATGTAATTCAGAAATATTTAACAAAATGAATAATAATGCAATAAAATATAGATAACATTACATTTTAAAACTGTCAGTTTGTAGCCTTTAGGGCTCCTTATGGGCCTCTGGCTAGGTGGTATAATGGATAGCATGCTGGGCCTAAAGTCAGGAAAACTCATCTTCCTAAATTCAAATATGGCCTCAAACACTTACTAATTGTGTGACCCTGGGCAAGTCACTTTACCCTGTTTGCCTCAGTTTCCTCATCTATAAAACAAGCTAGAGAAGGATATGGCAAACCACTCCAGTATCTTTGCCAAGAAAACCCCAAATGGGGTATCAGTCAGACATGACTGAAAATGACTGAACGGGGCAGCTAAGTGGTGCAGTGAATAAAGCACTAGCCCTGGAGTCAGGAGGACCTGAGTTCAAATGTGGCCTCAGACACTTGACACACTAGCTGTGTGACTTTGGGCAAGTCATTTAACCCCCAATTGCCCTCCAAAAAAGAAAAGAAAGAAAGAAAGAAAGAAAGAAAGAAAGAAAGAAAGAAAGAAAGAAAGAAAGAAAAGAAAATGACTAAACAACAATGGAAATCCTTTTGTATAGATCAATAGCTCTCATTTCTTTTTGAATTTGACACCACTGCTCCTGAGCATCCCCCAAAACTGTCATCTTACCTTGCAACAAGATCTCCTCTAGGGAAGAGAGCCCATCACCTTCCAAAGCAGCCCATTCCATTTAGGGCTGCTACCTCTAATTCAAGGGCTGGCAAACTCCAGCCCATGGGCCAAGTTCTAGTCCACCACCATTTTTGTATGGCCTGCTGGAACTAAAAATGGTATATACAAAAATGTAAAAACCATATAGTAAAAACTATAAAAGCAGGCTGGCCCCAGTTGAGCCATGGGCTAGAGTTTATGGACCCCTGCTCTAATTATTGGGAGATTTTCCATGGGCTGAGACTAAATCTTATTCTTTGCAGCATTCACTAATTGTTTTAAATCTCTGGGTCCAGACAGATTAAGTCTAATCCCACTTCCACGTGACAACCCTTTGGGTACTTAGGACAATTATCATGCTATATTCCTGCCCCAACATCAAGTTTTCTTCAATTCCTTCAACTAATTCTCATTTGGCATAATCTTAAATCCCTTTACCATCCTGGTGGCCCTCACTGCACATTCTCCCGCTTGTCAGTTTTCTTCCTAAAATGTGTCATCTGGTCCTGAAAATCTGAGAAGAGTGCCTTGACTAAGGTCACTGGGCCAATAATTTCAAAGCCAGGTCTTCCCTAACAAGTAGGTGGTACATGCATGATAACAGATGGCTCAGTGGATAGAGCACTGGTCCTGGATTCAGAAAAACCTGAATTCAAAACTAGCCTCAGATACTTACTAGCTGTGTGACCTTCGGCAAGTCACTTTAACCTCTATTTGCCTCAGTTTCCTCATCTGTAAAAAGGGGATAATAATAGCACCTAACTCACATTCTAATGATAGAAAGATGTAAACAACTTTGTGCATAGAAGAGATATGTCTATAAGTATGTAAACATGTGGCATTGTGGTATATAATGTATACACATCTATTTACATACATGCATGTGTTCATTTATACAAATACATTTGTCTACCTAGAGATCTGTGGTATATGTATATATTATATATACATATATTTATACACATGTATATATGTGGATATGTGTATTAATATAAATATATGCATAGTGATATGTGTTTATACATGTTTATATTTATATGTGTGTATTAGTATGCATATGCATGTATATCTACACATAGTGATGTGTAGATACAATAAACATGTATTTATACATATGAATCCCTAGGTGGCTTGGTGGATAGAGCTCTAGAAGTACAGTCAGGATGACCTGAGTTCCAATCCAGATTCAGACACTTCTAGCTGTGTAACCCCAGACAAATCCCTTCATTTCTGTTTGCCTCAGTTTCTTCATCTATAAAAAGGGGATGATAATACCCGCCTTACGTTCTAATGATGGAAACATGTAAACAACTTTGTAAATAGAAGAGATGTGTCTATAAGTATGTAAACATATGGCCATATGGTATATAATGTATGTATATATGGTGTATATGTGTATTTATACACATGTATATGTATACATAGATATATGTTGTGTGTATACGTAATATATAGATGCATTTATACATGTGTATGTATAGACATATATATGGGTATTGATACATAGATATATATGCATGGGGATATGTGATGTGTATAATACAATATGTTGTGTTTATACATGTGTGTACATTTATAAACATATTGTGTATTCATACATATACACACATATGTACATATAGCAATGTGTCTATATAATATTCACATGTACTAATACCTCCAGGTGGCTAGGTGGCGCAATGGATATAACTATGGGCCTGGGGTTGAGAGGACCTGAGTTCAAATCCAGCCTCAGACACTTCCTAGCTGTGTGACCCTGGGAAAACCCTTTCACTTGTGTTTGCCTCAGCTGCCTCCTCTGTAAGACGAGGACAAATATAGGGCCCTGTCCCAGCAGCGTTGTGATTAATCTGTATAAAGCACTTTGCAGACCCTGAAGGGCCTCCCCAATGTTAGCTTTACTTTTTATCTGGTGACTTAATTATTTTTATCTCAGTTCCTTCTCTGTCAAAAAGAAGGGGCGGCCCTGATGGTCTCTGAGGCCGCTCCTAGTCTGTAGTCCTGGGCCCACATGTGGGTACATCCTTCAGGTGCTGACGCTGCTGGAGGCCAGGGGGCGGGACTACTGCAAAGCAGCCAATCGGGGCGCTCTGTGAGCTGCGCTGCCGCCCCCTAGTGGTCAAGGCCAGGAGCCACCCGAGGCCCGGGAGGCGGGAGCTTGGAGGAGGGCTGCTCATTCTCAGGAAGACACCGGGAGGGGAGGCATGGAGGGGAGCAGCCCTCCGGGAGACCCGTGAGTCCAGTCTGGGAGGGGGCGGGGTGGCTGGCTGGCCAAAGGCCTGTTAGATCCCAGCATCCTCTGGCTTTCCCCTCCCCCTAGACTCTGCCAGGGCGGAGAGAGGCGTGGTCAGCCTTGTGGGCACCTGCCGGCTTGCCCAGCACCCCAAGGTCCTCAGAGGGTCCACAGATTAGCCCGGGAAAAGGGCCTGGGACAGCTGAGGGCCCGGCTGGTATGAGAGCAGGCAGAGGAGCCAGGGGAAGGCGCAGCTAGTGGGGCCCTGGCTGTGGGACTGAGAGTGAGGAAGGTCCTGGGGAGACCTTTCCTCCAGTTTCACGGGCCTAGAAGAGGAAGCCGAGGCCCAGAGGGCCCCGCACAAGGGCACACGTGTAGTCAGGTCAGGACTCAAACCCAGATCCTCTAACCCCATCCCAGCAGGGGTTCTTTCCCCCTTTTAGTTAACTGCTCCTTTAAAGCAGAGGTCCCCAAATTTATCTGGCCTGCCTCCCTCTCTAAAAAATAAAAGATTACTCAGCGCCCCCTAGAAATCTACTTTCTTCAACCCTTTAATGGTTTTTATTTGAATTTAAATAAATATAAAATATTTTTAAATGATGCATCTTAAATTTAATAATTTATTGTAAATGTGTGATCTTTTCCCCCTGTATTTAAATTTTGGTGACACAGCATTGCTTTATATAACAGTATAGTATTGAGGCATTAGAGGCATGTGGGAGGCAAGTGGGACTTCCTGACTCTGCTCCACACGCAGGCCTGCCTGCCAACACTTGCTTGTTAAGACCTGACGGTGGACTTTTATTTGAACCCCACCCCCATTGCACCTGAGGCTGCTTCTGTTCCCCCCCTCCATCGATCCAACACCCCCCCAGGGGTGTTGCCCACATTGCAATGTTTTTGATTCTCTGGGAACCAAAGGCTAAGATGAACTCTATGAATTAACAGGAAAAGTTATGAATGACCTGGGTTTTAATTCTACCTGATATAAAATGGGAATAATAATAGCCCCTACCCCAGCGGGTGGTTGTAAGATTCAGGTGAGATGTTAGGGTGCTAAAAGACCTTAAAGCACCATAAAGAAGTGACCTTTTATTATTCTCTACAGATTTTTCTCTTTTGTGATTGTAAAAAACTTGGCTATACTTTGCAAGGCTACCCATTCCCATACCAAGCAAACCTGATTAACCTGAATTGACACTTACAATGGAGATAATACAAGGGATGGCTATTCCTATTACAAGTGGACAGACCCACCCCATGATTCTATTTAAAATCAGATGCCCCAATTTCCCTTGGATTTCATCAGTTACTCCACCCTCCGCTCCCCTCAAAAGGTTCATTTCTCCTGTGCTCAGTAATCACAACAGATAAGCTCCTGACAACTCTGTAAGGCAGATGGTTGTAAATATTGTCATCCCCATTTTACAGATGTGGAAATAAAGGTTAAGTAATTTAACCAAGTTCACCCAGCTAAGTAAGTGGCAGAGCAAGAGCTGGAGCCTTGGTCCTTGGAAGTCATGTTCAGTGACCGGGGGCTTTTTTGTCTCAGCTTATACCAGAGTTGTTTACTAGACTGGCTTCTAGTTATCACCACCCACCCACTCCTTCCACTCTGCCTCCCCCCCAGCCTGATTATTTTTATTGGTAATCATAGATGCTTCCTGAATTTCAAAAGCTGTTAAGTCAGTGTCTGAGGCCAAGTCACCCAACCACATGGAATTTTTAATGGCACATGAGGGAGCATTTCCCAGCCAGGAGGATTGGGGGGGGATGTCGAATTTATCCTCACCCCACCTCTGGGGTGAAGAGTCCCAAGGCTTGCTCTTGCCTTTCCACTGTCTTGTGCCATTCCCACTAATCTGAAACCATGGTAGGACTCCCCTCAGGCAGCCCATCACTCAGAGACCACCACAGGCTTAAACAGATCAAGATCTCATTTATTCCAGAGTTCCCTCCAGTGAAATAGAATGCAGCCCATCTATACCAAGCCTAGAAAAATGTATATAAAGTCGTAGTTCATAGAGCTGGGAAAGACCTCGGAACCCTCCTTCGTCCAACCTCCTCATTTTGCATATGAGGAAACTGAAGCTCAGGGAACTCAAATCACTTGCGCAAGGCCACACAGGTAGTCAGGGTCTGAAGTAGGATTTGAACCCAGGCCTTCTTTCTGCCGGACCACATGAATGAAGGGGGGAGAGAAGGAAATAAGCATTTATATAGCACCTACTATGTGTCAGACACGGTACTAAGTGCTTTACAATTATTTTCTCATTTGATCTTCACAACAACCCTTCAAGTTAGGTAATATTACTATCCCTGTTTTACATGTGAAGAAACCAAGGCAAGCAGAGGTTAATGACTTGTCCAGGGTCACACAGCTCAAAAGTGTAAGAATTTGGACTTGAATTTAGGTCTTGCTAACTCCAGGCCCAGTACTCTATCCACTTAGCATTGTAAAGCACTTAGCATAGTGGCATATAGTAGGTACTTTATAAATCCTAGCTATTGTTATTATTACATATTAGCTCATTATTAGTTAACATTAATGATAACTAACACTAGTTAGTTATTATTCTTAAGGATTAGCAGGTATAAGCCCACCTCTCAACCTGCTAACCAGAGAAAAACTTCTATTCCCCAAATGTTAAAAGTACTTTAAATGCACTCTCTCATTTGATTCCTCAATACAATCCTGTGGGTTAGAAGTACTATCCCCATAACTGAGGATCAGAGGTTACCTAGTGTCTCGGGGGGAGCCAGGACTCCAAGCTCAGTTCTCTCGCCGTTTTACTGTAGTTCCAGATGCCAAACCTGTTTGTCAGCTACTCTAAGGAATTTATGTTAACATCTTTCTTCTTAAGGATCTGAGTACTTCTGCTCATTTTCTGCTAGTTTATATGACTTCCAGGGCAAGATATCAGTCGTTTTAAAATTAAGGAAACTGAAGCACTTAAATAATTCATCTCCTTGCATATATGTGTGTATATATGTATGTGTATGGCAAATAATAAATTTTGTTGAATTCAAGTGTATTGAATTAAGAGACTTATCCGGAACTAACTCCACTAAGCCCCTCCTGGATGCCTCAGTTTCCTCATCTGTGAAACAAGGGGGTTGGACTAGATGACCTCTAAGCCTCCTTCTTTCTCTAACTCTGTGATCCTTTATCTTTATGCTGTTGCTTAAGTCATGTCTGACTCTTTGTGACCCCATTTGGAGTTTTTTGGCAAAGATACTAGCGTGGTTTGCTGTTTTCTTCTCCAACTCACTTTCCAGATGAGGAAACTGAGGCAAACAGGGTTAGATGGCTTGCTCAGGGTCACACAGCTAGTAAGTGTCTGAGGCTGGATTTGAACTCAGGTCTTCCTGACTCCAGGCCAAGCCCCACCTAGCCGCCTTTTTTTTTTTTAAATCTTTATAGGCACTTAACAAATGCCACTCCTGAGTGCCTTTTATTCAATATTTTTATAAATCACCATAGTATATATTTTGTATATGCAGTGAATCCTCAACATTTGTGATTTTAACTTTTGGGACTGCAGGCATTTGGGTGATTTTATTAGTAGCCTCCTTTTCACTTTCGAATTGAAAAAAATGAGAGGCGCTATAGGCACAGATTGGTGAAATAACTGGCATCCTATTTGTTTGCCCTGCCGCTATAAAGAGGCTCTCTGCATTCACGGCATGTTTTCATCGTTTGCCGTTAAAACTTGATTTTTTGTGCTGTGACTATGCCCCCAAAGAGAAAGATGACTATTTTTGGTGGTCAAAGGAACCTAAATCCCTGTTTCCCATAGGTTTCCCACAACATTCATGTGATTTTTGCTTCATTTTCTAAGAACAATATCCCTGTGAATATTGAGAACTGACCCATTTTATGTTAATTTTTGCTTTTATATAAGGGAATGTAAGTTTCTTGAAGGTAGGGACAATCTCTTGTATTTCTACCCATAAGAACCTAGCACGGTGAATGAATGAATGAATTGGCTCATAGATTATCCAGAGAGGCTAGACAGAGCTGGGTTTCCTATCCAGGCCCTGAGTCTACATCCAGCATTTTCTATCGAACCCCACTGCCCTTTCCTCAACCTCTAAAAGGGCCTTGTTTTATTTAGGAATTTGGAGTCAAACCCCTGCAATTTCTCTGTGAGTTCTTTCTAGTTGGCCTTTATGACATTTCTTTCCTCCTCAGTATGTAACCTCTCTTCCACTCTGACTCAAAAACTCAGCCGGCTCCACATAGCTTCCCAGGCACATTTCCCTCGAATTCCATCCCTATGGAGCCTAACACTTATATGTTGCCTTTACAACACACACCATTAATTTTGCACCCAATCATTATCATCAACACTACTTTAGACAGCAAGAAACTGCAATTCTCTTGGCGGGAGTTACTCCCATACAATCCATCACCTAATTAGAAGGCCTTAAAACTTCAGCCTTTAAAAAAAGAAAAAAGAAGTCTGTAATCAATGGGTTTTATCCTTAAAAAGCTGAACCAAAATAGATTTTTGCAAATCAAATTATATTCAAAATAGACTAGGAAGTTTGCCACTGAAAGGATTCATAAGTGACTATAATAACAATACATTCAATTTAGAGGTCAGGGTTCTGGTGCTATGTATGTCACTGATTAGCCATGTGACCTTTGGAATAACAGATAAATCACACAAGAGACCTTAGAGATTACATAGGATTGGAGTTCTTAAACTAGGGGACCACAGATAAATTTCAGGGAGTCTGTGAACTTGGATGGAAAAAAACTTGGATTACATCTTCGATTAACTTCCATTTGAAGTTTAGCATTTTCTTCCTTCATGAGCAGGGGTGACAGATATTCTGAGAAGGGACCCACAATTGCCTGAATGGTCTGAGACATAGACACAGTTAAGAACCACTGATCTGGGCCCTCTCCCTCCCAGACAAGGAAGATGGAAAGCCTTGGTCTGTAAAGTTAGAGAGACAGTGAATATTTATATTTACCATATTTGAACCAGAACCTCTTATTCAAGAGTTCATTTGTCTTAAGGTTGTGAATTTAGAACTGGAAGGTACTTTACATGGATTTAGTCAACTCCCTTGTTTTATAGTGTATAGAGTGGGGGGCCTGGAGTCACAAAGACTCATCTAATTGAGTTCAAATCTGGCCTCAGACACTTAATAACTGGGTGACCCTGGGCAAGTCATTTAGCTCTCTTTGCCTCAGTTTCCTCATCTGTAAAGTGAGCTGGAGAAGGAAATGGCAAACAACTCCAGTCCTTTGCCAAGAAAATTCCAAATGGGGTGACACAGTAAGTGTCAGAGGCCAAATCTGAGCTCAGGTCCTCCTGACTCTAGGCCTGGCCCTCTCTCCACTGGACAGAGCCAACAAGTGTCAGAGCCAACACTTGAACCCAGGACTTGGGACTCCACCTCACTTCACCAGCCTGAGTTTCCTGATCTGGCATTTGCAGTGGGGAGCTAGATCCGATCCTCTGTAATTTCTTAAGCTGCTATTCTGTGAGGCTCACATCCTAACTCAGTATTGTTTTCCCTTAATTTAATCTGTTTGCTGAATCCTTTTCACATGTCTTGAAATGAATATTGGGTGTTACAAGCAGAAAACAACTTTACCTTTGGATTTCTTTCTGGTTGCTTTATGTACACAGACTGGCTCTATGGAATCAATAAATGCAGACTCCAATTTCCTCCTTCCCTCAGATGGATGTATTAGCACAACATTGCCATGTAAATGTAGCCCACTTCCACCAGTTTGTACTAATAATATGAAGACGTTTTTATTGCATTTTTTTTTTTTTTTGCAAAAGAAGCTTCAATTTCTCTTTACCTTCCCCTCCCCAAGTAGTTTGGTTTGGTGGAGGGTGTTCTAATCAATACAAATAGGCAGGGACAACTCTTGAATTTTCTCTGGTAATAGGTATTTTTGGTGAAATCCTAAGAAAATCCCCAAATCTTATTTTCAGTGATAACACTGTTCTCTGTTCCAGTCAAATACTTCTTCACTGGATGCTAATAATAGTAACTCTAGTTCAATTCAATTTAATTTCAACTCAGCAGACAGTGATTAAGTGACTATTCTCTTCTCCCTCCCACCCCAAGCTCTCTCCTCTTCTGAGTTTCCCTGTTACTTGTCATTGTCAGTACCATTGTCCCCATCATCCAAGCCCATGACCTGTGTTGTCCACCACTCTTGACTCTATCAAAGCTAGGTGGTGCCATGCCATAGTACACAAAGCCCTGGGCTGGGAGTCAGGAAGACCCAAGTTCAAATTCAGCCTCAGGTACTTCCTAGCTTGTGACCCTGGGTAAGTCAACCAGTAAATATTTATTAAGGGCCTGCTAGGTTCCAGGCACTGGGCTAAGCACTGGGAATATTAAGAGGCAAAAGACTGTCCCTGTGCGCAAAGAAAACCACTTAAACCTCTGCCTGCCTCAGTTTCCTCAACTGTGAAATGAGGATAATAATAGTGCCTCCTTCCCAGGGTTATTGTGAAGATCAGATGAAATAACTGTAAAGGGCTTAGCACAGCACCTGGTACACAGTAGATGATTAATAAATGCTTGTTCCCCTCCTCTCACCCCACTTAGCACTTGTTTGAAGTTGGGCAGGTCACTTAGTGTGAAAGTGAGACCTCAGGGTCTCATCCTTGCTCCCCAGCCGCAAAGCTGTTTGTACAACAGATGTCATGTTCAAAGGACCTTAAACCTTTTAAAGCAAAGGTTCTCAGTCTTTTAAATCCCTAAATTTTCCTATCCTCCTCTCTGTAGACAAGCCAAGTCTCCAAGCATTTTAAAAATTTTTGTTAATTTACTTTAAACTTAACTAATAAAACAAATACACAAGAAAAGAAAAAGAAACATAAATCTAAATACAAAATAATGAAAAAAAGCATTACTCTGTGCACAACAGAACATAAGAGAGGATTCAACATATATGGCAATGAATTTCCATTTCAAGAAAGCCTATATAGTAAATACTACACATCATGTTCAGAGCTATCTGTCTTTTCTTTGCATCCTTGTGAGTTTTATTTTGTTCTCTGTTGCGTACTTTGTACTTCCCTGAGCATTTATTAAGCATTGTGTGGCAATAAGGAAATAAATTCTAATGTTTACCTGAATGTGTCCAATAAGAAACAAAATCATTTCATAACTTTGATAGGTGACATGGTTATTTTTAAATATCCCTAGTATATGTTTTGTATGACTTCACATGTATAATTGATATTGTTATTACTTGCTTTCTCAATGAGTAGGGGAGGGTCTGGAGGGAGGGAAAGAATCTGAAACTCAATATTTTTGAAGATGAATGTTAGAAAAGAGAAAAAGAAAGAAAGAATTGAATATTCTCTGTACCTTCTTACCAAACTTCTTATGCCTCCTGGGGCTGGGAACCTCTGTTGTAAAGGTTCTGTTTGTGTTTCCTCAGAAAGATCCAAAAAGTTTTAAAGAAATCCCGCAAAGGCTCTTGGAGAGCAAGCTGGGGCCGACACGAGATCAGCCTGTTGCTGGAAGCCATCTTCAAGACAGGCAAAGCCCACCAGATCATTTCGGGAACCAGTCAGAGAAAGAGCAAGCTCTGGAGAGAGGTCACCGAGACTCTGGCCAAGAGCCAGGTGGGCTACACAGCTGAGCAGTGCCGCACCAAGTGGAAGCACCTCAAGACCCAGTTCCGCTTTGAACAGGCTCATTACCAGACCACAGGGGTCCACTCAGACCCTCTGCCACACTTCTATGAGAAAATGAGCACCCTCTGGAATGTGGTGGCTGGGTGCCCACCAAAGGCAGGGCCCCCAAAACGTAAGTCAGAAAGCTTGCCAGGAGCATGAATGCATCTGCAGTTGATTCCGTACAGCCTCTCTGCCCCCTCACACTTTTCAGAGAGCTTTAGGATCATTGATATAATGTAGGTTTCTTGCTGATAATAACGCCTGGCATTTAGATAGTGCCTGCTATGTGCCAGGCCCTCTGCTGAGTGAGCACCTTTACAGGGATCTCATCTGCTCCTCACCACAGCCCTGGGAGAGAGGGGCTGTCATTATTCCCATTTCACAGATGAGCTGACAGGCAAACAGAGAATTTTGTTTTAAGTGACTTGCACAGGTCTCAGGTCTTCTTGATGCCAACCCCAGCACTTAATCCACTGCATCACCTGGCTTCTCCTAAAAGAAAACGATGATGATGATGATGATGATGATGATGATGATGATGATGATGATGATGATGATGATGATGATGATGATGATGATTTACATATACAGCTGGAAGGCTGCTGGGCCTGGAGTCAGGAAGACTCTTCCTCCTCCTCAGTTCAAATCTGGCCTCAGTCACTTACCAGCTGTGTGACCCTGGGCAAGTCATTTAACTCTCTTGGCCTCAGTTTCCTTATCTGTCAAATTAGCTGGAAAAGGAAATAGCAAACTCCTCCAGAATCTTGGTAAGAAAACCTCAAATGGGGTCTTGAAGAGTTGGGCACAAACAGCTGCACAACATTTACACAGCACTTGCTGTGTGCCGGGCACTGGGCTAAGTGCTTTATGATTATTATCTTGTTTGATCCTTATAACCAAAGGAGGTAAGTGATGCTATCATCCTCCCTCCCTCATTTTACAGATGAGGAATCTGACGCAAATAGATTAACTGACTTGCACAAGGTCACGTAGCCAGTAGATTTGAACTCAGGTATTCCTGACTCAAGGCCTGGAGCTCTATCCACTGTGCCATCTAGATGTCTTAAAAAACCAGAAAGGAAAGAAGGAAGAAAGAAATGTTTATTAAGCACCTACTATGTGCCTGCCACTCTTTATTAGCTCATTGGATCCTCACAACAACCCTGTGGTGTGGGTGCCATTATTATCCCCATTTCACATTGATAGTAGGGATTCTATTTCATTATCTGGATCCCCAGCTCCATGCACACAGTCTGACACACAGTAGGCATTTAATAACTGCTTGTTCAGTCAGTCAGTATTCATTAAATGCCTACTATGTGTCAGGCACTGTGCTAGGTGCTGGGGATGCAAATTCAATCCCAGCTCTCAAGGAGCTTACATCAGTTCCACTGTCTCACAGTAGACACCCCTAAGAAGTAGGAGAAGGGGTATCATCCCTAGTTGAGGGATCAGTTCACACCCATGGAGTGAAGTCCCTTATGGTGGCAGCTGTACAGCTCCAGACCCTGGTCCTTCTTCAGGACCATCTCTGACAACTTAGCAAGCCCTAGGAAAGCACCTACTCTGCGCAAAACAGATACCATTCATTTTCCCTTCTCATCTGTTGTTCCTGATTAGCTGTTCTGGATGAAATAGACTGTTTCCCTCTGTTCCCCAACAGGGCCAAAGCAACCTACCAAAGCAAAGATAAAGAAAGCCCTGGAACTCCAGAAGCAGAACAAGAAAGAGGGTAAGAAACAGGGTACTAGGAAGCCCCTTAAGGACAGGGAATATTACTGTGTTGTTCTTGTATCCCCAGGGCCCGGCACATAGTGGGGTGCTTAATGACTGCTCATTTAATTTAATTGAACTAGGCTTTGGTAAAAACACATATCTTTATTTAAAGTTTATAATTAATTTTAAGAGGGTTGGATTAAAGGCCAGAGAATTATCAGAAATCAATCAGCAAGTATTTAGTAAGCACCTACTATATATACCAAGCACCATAGAAGGGACTAGGGATACAAAAAATAGTCCTTGTCAAGTAGCTCAGTCTAAGAGGGGAGACTATATAAGCTCATGGTCTCATAGGGGAGACATATATGTTATAAAGTTAATATGAATATATTAAACATATATGAAATATTAAGTTAATATAAATCTATACAAAGTAATTAAATATAAAGTAGTTTGGAAGGGAAGACACCAGCAGTTAGGGGGCCTTTAGTAAAGGCCTTGTGCAGAAAGTGAGTGGTGCCTGTGCTGCCTAGAGGGTCTCTGTGGTAGATATAAGGTAGGAGTGCATTCAGGGCCTGAGAGAAAGCCACTGCAAAGGTTTGGAGGTGGAAAATGAAATTTCTTGAGTGAGGAACCTAGAGAAGACCAGTTTGGTTGGATCATAGTACGGGGGCGGGATGGAGATGAGGAGAACGTTCAATAAATCTGCAGATAGATTGGGGCCAGGTTATGCAGGCTTTAAAACCTAAACAAAGGAGTATATGTTTTACTCTAGAGGAATACGAAGGAAGCCCTTTGATCCTGTACTCATTTAAAATTTCAGTGTCTCTATCTGTATGTTTAGCCAACAGACAAATCTCAAGCTCTGGCTTCTGCATAATATGCTGCTGCAAGGTTTGTCCAAGTCCTGTTTGCACAGGTTCTAGAGGCTTAGCACCTTAACACCCTAGCTCAATACCTCTGGCCACTGCCTAAATTATGCTATCACCTCCCTTCCTCCCTTTCAGAAATGCCTGCTCCCATCCAAGTGAAGCATCCTGATGATCCTGTCCCCGACAAGCCAGGTAACATTCTCAATGGGAATCTCTGTCTGAACTGAGTCAGCCCTCTTAGCCACCCACACCCTCACCCAAGACACAGAAGCTCAGGGAGGTCTGACCAATAAGTTTAGGCTTGAGATTAGAGGCTGTGATAAGGGCAGGGGTGCGTCACAGCCCCATGGGAAAGTTATTTGGTAGACTTTGGTGGCTGAGAATTTTTCTGACTTAGAGAAGTGTCTACAGTAGAGTGGAAAACTGGAGTCATTAACTGTCCAGATGGTGCTCTCTCTTCCTTGTATGTTTTTCCACTCATTTCTCCTCCTCCCCAATAGAATGTAAATTCCTGGAGGGCTGTGATTGTTTCATTTTTGTCACTGTATTCCTAGTGCCTAACAAAGTGCCTAGCACATACTAAGCATTTAACGCATTTGTTGAATTGAGCTCAGAAAAGGAACTGAAACAAAAATTCTTACTTTTTGCTCCTTAGTAGGTTTTTTTTTTGCCTGAGTAATTCAGTTAATTGCCTTAATTGTCCACATCAGCTTGCCTGTGTACATATGGCTAGAGTTTTTCATTAAAAAAAGCCTCATTCTTTATTCCCTGAAAGAAACTGGAGAGAGAGGCTTTGAGTCCAAGTGGGAAAACTGCTTGCCTTTTACTCACCAGAGATAACTGGTGATGGATGATTAAAATAATCCATTCTTTCCTCCAAACCCAAGAAGTATTACCTGGAACAGGGTCACAGCCTCCACAGGCAGAGACTTCCATTGGGGAGCATCAGTCCAAAGACAATGAAACAAGTAATGGTAAGTCCAGAATCCAAGAGGGACTTGAAATCATACTGGGGCATGGCACCATGGCTGTCTAAGATCACTGACTCAGCACAGCCCATGCCGTGCTGGGTCTTCTCACTTGTGAATGAGATCCTTTTATACTCTGGGAGCTTGGTAGATACCCAAGGGGCATAGCCCAACTAATAATAATAATAGTATTTATATAGTGCTTTAAGGTTTGCAAAGTCATATATGTATGTGTATATACACACATGTGGCTTTGCAAATATATACATCGACATATATGTATATATCTATGCATATATATACATAGATACATACATATATATTCTTATTTGATCCTCACAATAACCCTGGGAAGTAGGTGCTATTGAGCATTTCATAGTTGAGGAAACTGAGACAAACATAGGTTAAGTTGACTTGCCCAGGGTCACAAAGCTACATGTCTAAGGCAGGATCTTCCTGACACTAGGTTCAACAGTACCACCTGGCTTACCAGTTCTGGGTTCTCTTAGATGATGAAGGGTTGCTTAAGAATAGTGGTGGCAAACTCAAATAGAAATGAAGGAAACTGAACTATACGTAAGGATCCCTAGGGGTTGCGTATCAACTTAGAAAACTGCATATTTATATATTTCATTTTTTCATTAGTATGGTAACACATCTGTTTAGCATTGCACTTGAGGGTATCTCAAGCCCCATGTGACCTGACACAGAGTATTCTAGACTACTTTGGGCTTCACCTTCCCCATCAGCAACTTGAGGAAAGAGCCTGCACTGGACAATAAGGCTCCCCCACCCCAAAGCACATTTAGCACTGGTTATCTCTGTTCTGGGCATTGCCAGCACCAGAAGAGAGACTGAGGCAGAATATCACAGACAGCAGGGAGCTTAGCAGTGTTCACTCAGCCTTTGCCTGAAGACCTCCACTTGGGGGGAGCTGATGATTTTCCAAAGGCTTATTGTATCAGAAAACACCACGGCCAAGAGTTCCACTTGTCTCTACAGGGCAGAAGCAGAAGCAAAGGGTGGAGGTTTCCAAAAGATGGATTAGCCTTTTGAGCAGAGCTGACAAAGTGCAGTGGGTTCCCTCAGGAAGGAGCAGTTTCCCCTTTGTTGAAGGCATCCCAGGGGAGGCTGGAAGACCACTTGTCAAGCAGGGGTCCCTGCCTAGGCTCAAGTTGGACATAGGAAACTTAGGAAGTTCCTTCCAACTCTGAAATTCTGTGACTATTTCTGAATTTCCCACTCTGCTTTTTGGCATGTTCCTGAAGCTGATTGACTTCCTTCCCAAGGCACTAACTTTATTAATCAAGAAACCCAATGTCTTCTAAGGTCATACAATCAGCTAATGTCAGAGCCAGGCCCAGGACCCATCTCCTGATTCCCAACCCAGGCATTCTCACTACACAGTGCTACAAGCTTGCTAACAAACCCATCTCCCAGAATCCTAGAGGAGATTCTAACTACCAGGAAGATGACCAAATGGACCATGGTGGGCATCTGAGAGTAGATATAAAAGAGCTTTGTGACCACACCTACTCTGAGGATGAATGGTGACTTGTCAAGGGGGTAGTTGAAAGTCTCATTTAAGAACAGGCTGTGTTCATTTCTGCTTTCTAACTCATGAGTATGATGTTTTTCAAAATAATTGACCAAAGGAGCAGATGGATGTGCAGTAAATAAAACAGCTTTAGGAAGACAGACACTAGAGGAAACAGGTAAGCAGAGGGAGGGGGAAATAATGGGATGGGCAAATTTTGTAATTAATGGCCATATGTTTCCATGGAGCCAGTGTATTATGTCAAGTTCTTGAGTATATTGAAATAATGTGACACTAAAAAAAATAGTGTCTGTGATTTGTCCTTTGAAGAACTAACTTGAGTGTGTTAAAAAACAAAAGGAAGTTAGAAATGTGGGAGAGGTTTGAGGAAGTTGCTGTGTCTGTAGAGATGATTCTAACACTCTTTACAAGTGGAACTTCCTATAAACTTTTTTCAGATTCGCCATTGTCCCTAAATTTTACCTCCCTTTTAAGAAACTATTTTCCATCCCTTTAATTATTAGTTATTCTTCTTTGGACTGTTGTGCCATCAATTCAAAATCAATTCAAGCTCCTACAAGATAAATCTTTTTTTTCCTTCTTTTTTTTTTTTTTAATCCAAGGATCATTCTAAACATATCCGTGCTCCTCTGACCAAATCCCACTTACCAGATGAAGGAACATTGTCTCCTCCCTCAGGAACCACTCAGACCCCCAGGCCTCCTCTCTCCTTTGTCGGGGCACATCTGCTCCAGGGTAAACACTGACTGTCAGCACCTCACATGGTTTGATTGACGTGGATGCCGGTCACACTTAGGCGCAGTGAGAGTGAACACAGCCTCTATCACACAGATAATTACCAGTTTCTGAGCATCACAAGCAGCTGCTGTCAACAGATTTCATTCTGTGTGCACCAGTCTTGCAAAGTAATGGGAAACAAAACCCAGCCTTGTGACATTTTGTGATGAAAAATGTTGGACTCTTTGATCAAAATGTGGCCCTGAGTCAAGGCAGCTGATCTACTTGTCAGCATGTCTGCGGGCTCCCTGTGTGACTCTGGGCAAGTTATTCTACCCTCTTGGGCCTCAGTCTATTCATCTGCAAAATGGGCAGATTCTGCTCAGTGACCCCCTTATTTCCTTGCCTGTCTGTTGGCCTGTTGCTATCTGCCTATGCTGTGTTTTTCATTCTTTGCTTTGCTGTGCAAAGTGGATGCAATTACTTAACTTCCCTGGGCCTCAACTCTAGAACTGGAAAAACAGCACCAACTTGCTGCATTTTCTTGGTGGTGGTGGAGAATAGTGACCCCAAAGGGCCCCTGCTCTTGTCACTTCTTAGCTACATCCATGGGCAGGGCAGGTCACCTCTCCAAACTTCCGATTCCTCATCTGTAAAATGAAGGGATGGGACTAGAAAACTAGTCCCTTCAATCTAGGAATCCTATATGCCTGTGATTACTGAATTCTTTCTGCAATCATTGAACTACTAAGTAGTAACAATGCCATTACCTCCCAGTGCTTCAGTGGCACAAGGGTCCGTATCCTCTAAGGGGGAAGCAGAGAATAGTGCGTATTGAATTCAAAGGAAGCTAGGAGGGGAAACACATTCTGGGAATGGATTCCCAAAGCTCCTTCCAGGCTCTCCCTCCCCATTTGGGGGCATCCCAGAAATCATCAGTCATCAGAGAAGTGTCTGGCAGCGTCTAGTGGTGGGGGAGCAGCTGACAGGGACGAGATGGTAGGGGACAGTGCATAATTCATCTTCTCCTGCTGGCTGCCCTGATGCCCTTCCTATCTCCTGCCCTTGGTCCTCCTTTGCCCAAAGCCAGCAGACCAACAGCACAATAGCAAAGGCTGGAGGTGGAGCCCCAAGCCTCCCAGCTGCAGCAGATGTGAAGCCCTTATCTACCGCACCCATGCTCACTCAGCTGTCACTGAACTTCTGGTTTCATCCTCAATGCAGCTGCTTGCTCACCTAATTACATCTGACACCTCTGATTCCGGCACATCTTAGCAGCCCTCTTCTCCCCATCTGTTCCCTGGCTCCCACATCACACACACCTGAACACCAACAAAACATCTCGTCTGTACCGTGCCGTTTGTGGCCTGCCTGGGTTGCTAGCAACATTCTCATTCGTTATTCCTGATAACCAGAGTCTGACACAAAGACACACATCAAAACAGGGAAGAAAAACATGTAAAACTCAACAGGAAATAGCTATCAGGGAGACAGCTGAAAGGTACGAGTCTGTCCATGTACTTAATAACCAGCCAGACCTCCTCCATGCACTCCCTTAGCCCAGCTAAGAAGTCAGAGAATTCAGATCAGCTGCTGACCTGGCAGTTTTATTCTCATAAGAATCATTTAATCTCAGGGTTGGAAGGGCACTATAGAGCTATCTAATCTGCCCTAAGGGTGGCTAGGTGGCACCATAGAGCACAGAGCACCAGGCCTAGAGGCAGGAAGACTCAGGAAGACTCCTGAGTTCAAATTTGACCTCAGACATTTACTAGCTGTGTGACCCTGAGCAAGTCACTTCCTCATCTGTCAAATGTGCTGAAGGAAATGGCAAACTGTGCCCCAGTGTTTTTGCCAAGAAAACCCCAAAACAGGGTCACGAAGAGTTAGACAAGACTGAAATGGCTGAACGACAATATCTGACCTACCTCTGGAAAAACCCCCATGACCACATGCCCAAGTGGTCATCCAGCCTCTCTTTAAAAGTCCCACTACCTCCCTTCTAGTCTTCTCACACCTTACTCTTTCCCTATATCCTTTGAGGTTAGTGATACTCTCCTCCTTTCTGGGTCTTAAACACAGCACCCTTCATCTCCCACCCTGGCATCTTCCCTGGATATCCCCCATTCCTCAAATGGTCTCTCTCTTTGTCTCTGTGCCCTGACTATATTCAGGTCCCAGCTAAAATTGCATCTTCTGTAGGAAGCCTTTCCTGGTCCCCCTTCTTGCTGGTTATCCCCAATTTATCCCGTATGTAGTTGCTTGCATGTTTTCACCTTTGTTAAGGGGGGAACCCTCTGAGGACAGGGGCCATTTGGCCTTCCTTTGAATCTCTGGTGCTTAGTACAAACAAGTAAATGTTTGCTGGATTGACTTGCCCCCAGAGGTAGTCCATTCCACTTTGGGACAGCTCTGATTGTTCTTCCTTCAAGCCTGAATCTGCCTCTTTTTAGTTCTGCCCTCTGGGGCCAGGCAGAACAGATTTAATCCTCTTTCCATCTGACAGCTTTTCTAATACCTTAAGACAGATCTCATGCTCCTCCCCTCGCCACCCCCCAAGTCTTCCCTTCTCCAGGCTAAACATCCTTGTCACTTCATCCAACCCTCACATGGCATTCTTGGTCAATGTAGTTCTGCAGCTATAGTCTTGGGTGGGAAGGGGTGTTACTGCTACTGCAATAGCATTCTTTTTTTTTTCTTTTTGGAAGGGGAAAGGCAGGGTAATTGGGGTTAAGTGACTTGCTCAAGGTCACACAGCTAGTAAGTGTTAAGTGTCTGAGGCCGGATTTGAACTCAGGTCCTTCTGACTCCAGGGCCTGTGCTCTATTCACTGCACTACCTAGCCACCCCTGCAACAGCATTCTTAAGGCCCTCTTTTTGTTCCTGTTTGCTGAGGTCAGAATAATTGATCTCAGTTTGTTTGTTCCATTGAAAGGCAACATGGGCCTGCTCAAATGTATTTTTCAGCCTTTGAAAGAACTAAGTTATCAGTGACAGTATCTCCTCACCTAGGCATGTGCCTACCTGTGCTCGCCTTAATAAATGGAGAAGAAATTACTGCTGGGTGGCCAAGCTTTTGCTGATGAGCCACCTCAGACTTAGGCTAGTTTTCAAACAGCAATCAGAGTCAGTAAACATTTATTGAGCGCCTACATGCATCTGGCACTGTGCTAAGTGCTGGAAATACAAAAATCTGTAACTGGGATCCTATTCTAAGCCGTTCTAGCCTAGTGAGGCCCCTCAGGGCTTAAATTCAGCAGGTGCAGCGTTTGAGAACCCAGGATCAGCACCACAGCCTGACAAGACACGGAGGAAGAGTATACTGGCCTGGTTGATAAGCACAGGAGGCAGCAGGCTTTGAATGAAGTCAAGTCCAAAGGACCCAGGTTCAAATGTCAGCTCTATTACCTGTGTGATAAAAGGCAAGTGACCCTCTCCTATCTGTAGAATGAATGGGATGTGGCTTGTTGCCAGTTGTAAAGCACTCATTCACAAGTCATTTTTGCTTGTCTTGATTTGATATTTTGGAAGGGGATGGGCAAAATTCAACTGTTTGAAATATCTAAAAAGAAAAAATCAAAATTAAAAACCCCCAACAACTGAAAAATAATTGTAGCTGCTAACAGCCAGCCATCTGTTATGTTTGAAAGAATTCTGTTTTATATAAAAGCGTAGCATCTCTGTACTAAGAAACCAGAGTACTAAGAAAACAATCTTCCTCTACTAGGAAAAAAGCATATGACATATAAAACTGTGATGGTTTTTAGTATTTGTTGGAAACATCTGATATCATTCATGTGAGTTCTGTGGACTAAAGTATCAGGAAATTGTTGGGGCAGGGAGGAGGGTTAATCTCCACCAGCTCTCAATCTCTGATCCAAAGGCCTAGATTCTCAGCTCACATTGTGGCCTTGGCTGTGTCTTATTTCCTCATCAAGAGATAATTGGGAATGGTGCTTATTCCCTGGCTCCCATTAGGAATTGCACGTTATAAGTAAAAGTCTTTCAAGGAAAAAAACGCTTCCTATTTTCAAGGGTCCTTTATAGAGTCATAGAGCCAGAAAGGACAAAATTCTAGAGTAGAAGGTTTATAATGGACTGTAAGAAATGACCTGATTCAGCCCTCTGCCTTTGGGCAGATAAGGTCTACATCCTTCAGTCAGTAACTAATTTCTTTTTTTCTAAAGGGTATTCTGTGATGTAGATCCCACAGCTTTTGATTAGTCAATAAGCATTTATTAAATGCCTACTACATGCTGAAGATAAAAGGAAAGGGCAGAAATCAGTTCCTGCTTCCCAGGAACCCACAGTCTAATGATTATAAGTAATTTTAATACTAGCTGACCTTTTTATAGCACTTCAAGATTTGCAAAGCACTTTACATGGCTTTTCTCATTTGTTTCTCAAAACAACCTTCTGAGGACAGTACTATTATTATTATTCCCATTTTATAGATGAGAAAATTGAGACAAAGACATTAAGTGACTTGCCCAGAGCCACACAGCTAGTAAGTGTCTAAGGCAGGATTTCAGGTCTCTGTAACTAACATTGCACCATCTAGCAGCTGCTAAGCTTCTCAAGAGAGCCAGCCTTTGACATGGTTTTCCACTTGCCAAATGGGTAAATTATAATAATAGTACCAGGGATATGCTGGCACCAGCTCTAGGAGAGCTACTTGTTAAATTTTTAGTGTGTGAGTATTTATACCACAGAATCAGCAAATGCTACAAGTCAGGGCTTTATTGTTTAGTTGATTATCTAGACAAGAAATTAATGGGGAAAATATTAATAATGCAGATTAAATTTAAGCTTCCCCCCTCCCTCAGAGCTGATTGTTAAACATTTACCAGCACACCCCGTCACAGTAACTCAGTAAAGTGTAAACAAGCTTTACACTTTAAGGTTAACAGTGCTTTCCTCCTAGCTACCATGCCAGGGAGGTCATTCTGGCTGGGATTATTATTCCACTTAACAATAGAGGAAACTGAGGCTCAGAGAATGACTTGCCTGGAGCTCAGGCATCCTGAGTCCTAGTCATGTGCCTTTTCCCCTATATGCCATAGCAGTTGCCCAACTGATTGCCTGGTTAAATACACAAATACTGGGTGGCATCCCAGTGGTTATTGGATTTAATGACTCCCACAGGGGAACGAGCCACCAGTGAGATCACTTGATCTCACCAGGGCCTGTGTGGTGCAATGCAGCTCTAACATTGTTTAGGAAATCATATGATTCTATGATCTTTTCCTCCATTGAGCTTGGCTCCACTACTCAGTCCCTGGGTAACCTTGGGAAAGTCATGTCCCACCCTGCCCCCTGTGGGTCACAGTGTCTTCATCTGTGGAATGAGAGGGTTAGACTAAATATACTCCCAGGTTCCCTCCAGCTCTAATTATAAACATAATTATTATGTAGCACTTTAAAGTGTGCAGAGGCCTTTACATAGATAATCTCATTTAATTATCACTGTATTAAGAGGTCTTGTTATCCCCATTTTATAGAAGAGTATACTGAGTCTGAAAGGAGCCTTTCTGTCATTCTGTCTACTACACTACCTAGTCTCTATAGCTAAGACTTAAATATCTCTTTAAAGTTTGCAAAGTGATTTCTAATCTAATTGGATCTTGCAGCAATCCTGTCAGGTAGGTGACATTATTATCCCTATTTTACAAATGGGAAACTGAGATTGGAGAGAGGTTAAGTGCTTTGCCCAGGGAAACCCAACTAATAACCATCTGACTCAGGATTCGAACTGAGGTCTTTCTGACTCAAAAGTCCAGTGCTCCACCCAGATGCTCCAAATCCTAGGATCTATGTTTAAATTATTATCCCAATCCTTGGGTGAATATAGTACCTTTCCTGTTAAGCACTCATTGATTTTTCCATATGCATTACCTTCATTTCATCCCTTTTAAATAGGTAGGGAAGAGGGATTATCTCCATTCAACTGATAGAATTTAGACTCAGAGAGAAGTGGCTTAATTGTCCAAGGACACATGCACTATTCTGGAAAAAGGAAAAGACTCATTCTCTAAACTCAATCTTCCCACCCACCCCCACCCTCTGTGTGTGTGTGTCTGTCTGTCTGTCACACACACACACACACACACACACACACACACACACACACACACACACACACACTTTGTTTCATGAGTAACCAAACACCCAATAGTCAATGGAAAGGCACGTGGTGGTCATGAGTGAGCAGGCTTCCACATCTAATAAATGAGGAACTTCAGTGAAGAGAAGTTAAGAATGTCATCAGATGACTGACTTTGATAGACTGGGCTCCCCTCAGCAATGCAAGGTTATAACACAACTCCAGAGACTCATGATGGAAAAGCCTATCCACATCCAGAGAAAGAACTAGAGTCTGAACACAGATTGAAGCCAACTACTTGTTCTCTCCTTTTCATTTTGTTTTGTTTCTTCTTCTTCATTCACTCCATTGGTTTTAATCTTCCTTTACAACTTGACTAATGTTTAATGTGAAGGTATCTGTAGAACCTATATCAGATTACATGCTGCCATGGAGGAAATCGGGGTGGGGAGAAAATTTGGAATTCGAAAACTTGTGGAACTGAATGTTGTAAACTAATAGTAAATAAAGTTTTATAAAAGAATGTCATCAGAGAAATAGATGATGGGAAAAGGATGGTGGGCTGATAATGAAGTGAGATGGAAGGATGACAGGTGGAAGACCAAGTGCTCCAGTGGAGTCCTCACAGAATCAGGGACAGCAAGGGTGGCCTCCAGCATGTTGTGGCTAACTCATAGGAGGACTTGGATAAGAATCACCCAGGAAGGAGCAGGCATACCTGCTTGTGATCTCTGTCATCTTGGAGGGTACTTACAAATTGATGAGATCACAGCTTCAGTTGCATGGCTGAGCTCATGCACGCTTCAGGTAAAAAGATGGCTCCCCAGTCCATGAGATGGAAGAGAAATCTGAAAAGGGGGATACTCTGGTTTGTTTCTTGTTATGCACTATAGATAATGGATAACACTAATTATATTAGAAGGTCCTAGAAGGCCCAGGATGTTCCCTCTCTTTTTGTCTCTTTCCTTCACCCTGGCCAAGGGTGGTCATGGCCAGGGATGGGAGGACTAAGTCCTTGGTCAGGGTTTGGTGGGGAGAAGGGTAGTTGGCTAGTGCAGCAGGAACTCTTCTCTCACTTCATGCCTATTATCCAATGTCTGTGTTTTGTCTTAGTACTTCAGCAAGAGAAGCCTGAGGTCCCCTGTGACCCCAGATACCAGCAGATTGGGGAGGCCATGCTGGAGGAATGTAAGTAAACAATGGTAGTGGTGGTTTTCTTTTCTTTTTGGAGACTCCTCCTGTCTAGGACACTGATGATGAATGTATTCCTTCTCCTGCAGTGAGAAACCTGTCCCGAACCCAGCAAGAGATGTCTGTGGTCAACATGTACATTGCCAAAGCCCTCCAGTACCAGCAGGAGCAGCTGATCCTGGGCGTCCGTCTCCTAAATCACAACATGTACCAGCTCTGCCTGCTGCTGGCCAACCAGACAGAAGGCCCCCTTCACCCTGGGCCCTTTCTCCCCCAAATGATCAATCCCAGCATTCTCTTGTCAGGATCTCCAGTTCCACAGCCTTATTCCTCGACCTTTGAACCTCCTGGTGGTCCCTGCCCCAAGTAGGCTTCAGTTCTTCCCTGAGATACACCTCACAATACCTTGGTTTCTTAGAGTGCATTCTATCTAAACAAATTTAATCTATTCCCCTTGTTGGGAAGTCTTGAGATAAAGGTTTGAATTCTATCCCTCAGATTCTGCCTCTTTTATCATATAATAATAAAAGTTGATATCCCATTTGGCTATAAGGTAGCATGTTGGAGAGAACACTGGGCCTGGGATCAGCCACTTACTAGCTGCATGACCTTGGGCAACTCACTTAGCTGCTGTCTGCCTTAGTTTCCTCAACTATAAAATGGGAATAATAACAGTACCTTCCTCCCAAGGTTGTTGTGAGGCTCATACAAACTGTAAGTTGTTGTTCAGTCATTTCAATTGTGTCTGACTCTTCACGACCCCAGTTGGGGTTTTCTTAGATGAGAGATACTACAGTGGTTTGCAGTTTTCTTCTCCGGCTCATTTTATAGTTGAGGAAACTGAGGCAAATAGGGCTAAGTGACTTGCCCAGGGTCACACAGCTAGTGTCTGAGGCCAGATTTGAAGTCAGGTCTTCCTGATTCCAGTCCTTGAACTTTATTCACTGTGCCACCTAGCAACCCACACAAACCTTAAAGCCATATGTAAACTCTAGCTATTATTATAATTACCAACCACTTTCTATATCATCCTTCATTTAAGCCTCAAAATACCCTTTTATAGATCAGCGGTCAACAAGCATTTATGTACCAAGCACTTTGGTCAATTCCAAAAAAGGCCAAAATGGGTCTTGAGGAGCCCCTCAAGGAACTGCCATTGTAATGGCAGAGATCACACAGGACACAGACAGTGGAGGTGGGCAGCAATCTCAGAGGGGCATTCAGAAAGACCTCTTTAAGAATGTGGCATTTCATCTGAGACTTGAAGGAAGCCAGGAGGTGGAGACAGGGAGGGAGAGCACTCCTGGTTTGGGAGATAGTCAATAAAAACACATGACATATGGAGAGAGTGTGTCCTGAGTGCAGAATCACAAGAAGGCCGTTGTTTCTGGATGATAGGAGACCGTTGCTATTGCAGCAGGCTTAATTAAGGTCATAGAGGTCTGCAGAAAAGATAGGAAAGGGTGGATCTGAGAGACATCAAGTATTCAGCGGGATTAATCTGTTATTTGTGATGTTTGAGTACAAAGGATGGCTGGGATGTGTGGGTGAAGAATGAAGTCAGAAGTAGCAAGAATTTAATCCTAGGACACAGAAAGATGAAAGTACCCATTTGTGGTGATGAGAACATTCATCCTCTCATAGGATCATAGAGATAGAAGGGACCTTAGTGATCAGCTCTTCTGACCCCTCATTTTACAGATGAGAAATCAGGCACCAAGACGTCCTGTCCAGAGTCATACAGACAGTGTGTAGCAGAGTCAAGCCCAGGTCCTCTGGCTCCATGTCCTAGACCACACACCACATTCTACCACCTCCTACAGAATCTACTATTTCAGGAGGCAGTACATGCCTCATCACTGGGGATTATTAAGTGGGGATGGTAGGACCACTTGGGGATTTTAGGTTCATGTTCTGGGAATCAGGTGACTTTGTTCTGGCTTCTGGTCACATGAACCATCAACCAGGATATCACAAATCACAAACCATACCGAACCCTGGTTTCCTACTCAGGCAGTAGGGGTTTACCCAACAAACCCAATGATGATGGGCCAAGCTTCATAGCCCCCTCCAGCTGAGAAACAATCTGTTCCGGGGCGGGGGGGGCGTTGATTCATTCCCTGACTTCTCAGGTTGACTGAGAGTACAACTTTTGAACAAAAGGTGCCTTTCTGGCCAAAGCACAGGGTTAGGAGAAAAGAAAACAGGGCCCCAAAGTCTCCCATAAACCATTTGGAGATATTTGTGTGTGCAGGTGTGTGTGTATCAAATACATTAGCTGTTGGTAATTATCAATGAAAAAGGCCAGTTCAGCAAGTTTGCAGATGACACAAAGCTAGTGGACAGTAATATACTGGATGAGAGACTCATGATCCAAAAAGATCTCATATAATGTACTGAATCTATTAGGAACCTAAAGATAGCACTATAAAGTGCTACTCTTGGGTTAAAATAAGTGACAGCTGGTGAAATAAAAGACCTGGATTGCAATCGTGGGAGCCCTACAATGGTAAGAACCACAGTGTGCTAGCAAAAGAACTTTAACTGAATGGGGCTAAGCCCCTGTTTGCAGCAGCAGGTGGAAGCCACACAGAGACCCTGTGAATTGAGGAAAACCTTCCAGCATTACTGGCTAAATTTGAGTAAGGTTTCAACTAACTTAATTAGGGCGCTGCTTTATACAGAGCACTCCAGGGCATGCAAGCAGTGGTTTTACAATCACTTCTTGGGGCTGGGGAGGAACATATGCATGACATGCTTTTTAAGGTTAACTTGTATTATTAACATTTTCTCCCTAACCTTCTTAAGTCTAGACAACCAGAAAAACAATAAATTAAGCCCGGATTTATAGTGTTTGCCAATTTCTGAGATGTAAATTCTCACTGAAAATATAAAAAGTGGCTGTCCTAAGCTGGTTCAAGCTGGTTTCAGTGGCCCCTGTATGCAGAGAGAATCATCTATGACTTTGGTTGTGCACTACCTGGCTGGGCAGGTATCACTTATAATTCTATTGCCCTTGGTCAGAGAGGTTTACTGCTATAGCAGTAACTAGGGAAACTGAGAAATGTCCTTTGTTCTGCCTTGTCTTTCCATATAAATTATTTGACAAATTCCTTTTCCTATATTACCCAAATAGAGGATGAGGAACACATGGATGGGAAGATACATACATATATACAGGCAACATGGATACTATGTGCCAAGCACTGGGGATACAAATGAGAAACAAAAGATAGTGTCTGACCTCAAAAAACTTTAATGGGGAAAAACAACACAAAATAGAACTAGAAAGCAAGGGGAGAGGGGAGTGTGAGAGGTACCTAGTGAGTAATTGAAGGTTGGTAGACCTTTGTTTCTTCTCAAAATGGAGACCCTAGGAGGAACTTGCCGATTGGAAAAGAGCCCATCATGACTGAGGGATATTCCACTGTCAAAGGCCACAGGGGATGATGGATATTCTAGGGTAAGGGGGCCTCAGATGCTGAAAGAGATTCCAGGGAGACTGTAGCTGAGGCATGGTGTTGACGTCACAGAAATCAGAGGCACCACCAGCAGGGGAAGAAAACTCGTTCAGCCTGAGTCTTCTCCTAGACAGAGACCACCAGTGGAACTCACTAATAGAATAAGGGAACTGGGATGTCAAAGGGATGTTCCAAAGTAAGAATGACCCAGGAACTGACAGATGTTCCATGGTGAGATGGCAACTGAAGCATGATGTTGAAGTCCAGAACATCAGAAGCATAGCCAAAATGGGAAAAAATTTTTAAAAAGATAGGTAGACAGAGCATTTATTAAGCATTTACTATGTGCTAGACACTGTTAAGCATGGGGGATTTAAGAATAAGAGTTCTTTCTCTCAAGATGATTACATCCTAATAGGGGAAGACAAAATACAATGAAAGGTGGAAAGAATGGGGGAAGATATCTGCTGGGAGCAAAGTAGGGAGGTGGAACAGACAAATGAGCTATAAGAGAATGAGCAGCATGGCTAGGGTACCTCAAGATATAGTAAGGTTTGGGGGACTGCAGAATTAATACTCATGTCAGGTATGTGGCCTGGAAGCCAGGAAGGTTTATAGATTGCTTCTTGTTGTTTGTTGGTTGTTTTCTTCTTCTTCTTCTCCTCCTCCTCTTCCTCCTCCTCCTCCTTCTTCTTCCTCTTCTCCTCTTCCTCCTTCTCCTCCTCCTCCTCCTCCTTCTTTTTCCTCTTCTCCTCCTCTTCCTCCTCCTTCTTCTTCCCCTTCTCCTTCTTCCTCTTTCTCCTCCTTATTCTTCCTCTCCTCCTCTTCCTCCTCCTCCTTCTTCAAGAGGACCAATAAGAACCAAAAGGATCACCCCATGATATCTTCTTGCAAGTGAATTGGATTTAAGTGAGGCAGAATTGCACAAAGTTGTCAGCCTAAAGTTATATTAAGAAAGGCAAAGAGTTAAGAATGAAATGGATAAAAACTATCCACTCTCCACTGCCCTAGTCAGACCACATGGTTCTGTGAACTATGTTTCAAGAAGGACATTGATACCCTGGAAAGTGAACTGACAAAGGCAACAAGTCAGGTGAATGAACGGTAATCTGTTGTATAAAAGGATCCAGTGTAGGATCTGGCAATATTTAATCTGGAGAAGAGGAGATTTAGGGAAGACTTGATAACCATCTTTGAGAATTTGAGAAGCTGTTATAGGGAAGGATGAAGTTTATTTCTCTTGGCCCCAGGGAGAGAACTAAAAGCAATGGATGGAAGTTTTAAGCAAGTAACTCTTGGATTAATGTTAAGGAAACATCCTAAAATTGGATTTATCCAAAAAAAGGAGGTGATGGTTTCCACCTCATTGGAGATTCGCAGGGGAACATGAGATGATCACTTATCAGCAATGGGTTGTACTGGATATCCTGTGAGGTCTCTTCCAATTTTAGTATTCTGTGATTTACCAGAACTGCTCAAAATTATTATTAGTTTTATCACTAATAATATGATCTGATACTATTATATGACATGGTATACAAAATTAATAATAATAATTTATAGTATATAAATCACTTCACTCCAAACATTCTTTTGATATAGATTGTATAGATATGGTTATTCCTATTACGTAAATGAGAATAATGGATCTCAAGCAGGTTATTGCTTTCCCAACATCATGCAGCCAGGGAAGAACACTGGATTTGAGGTCATCAGACCTGGGTTTGAACCCCAGCTCCACCATTTACTCCCTGTTTGGCTTCAGGAAAGTACCTTAATATCTCTGAGCCTCAATTTCCTCATCAATAAAATGAAGAGATTGGGCTAGATGGCTTCTATGGTTCCTTCCAGTTCTAGATACTATGATCCACAGATCTGTACAATGAGGGAGTTTAAATGAATGGCCTGTAGCATCCTCATTTTGTCACTGAGTCATTTCAGGTGTGTCCAACTCTTTGTGACCCCATTTAGGATTTTCTTGGCAGAGATACTGGGGTGGTTTGCCATTTCCTTGTCCAGTTCATTTGACAGATGAGGAAACTGAGGCAAACAGGTTTAAGTAACTTGCCCAGGGTCACATAGCTAGTAAGGATCTGAGACCAAATTTGAACTCATGAAGACAAGTCTCCCTGACTTCAGGCTTGGAATTCTATCAGTTGTACCACCTAGATACCTGAGATACCTGGGAAGGAAGGAAGAAAGAAGGAAGGAAGGAAGGAAGGAAGGAAGGAAGGAAGGAAGGAAGGAAGGAAGGAAGGAAGGAAGGAAGGAAGGAAGGAAGGAAGGAAGGAAGAAAAGAAAAAAGGAAGGAAGGAAGAAGAAAGGAAGAAAGGAAGTAAGGAAGGTCCTATAAGTCCCACTTACTCAACTTGTGACTATGACTTGTTTGATGTTCTTGCTTAATGTTTATTCAGCTGTGTACATACATGTTAGCTTGGAAGGTCCTTTCCAGCTCTAAATCCTATTAATTTTCTCTAAGTGGCAAAACCAGGACTTAGACCAAAATGTCCTGAGGTCAATCCCAGTGTTTCTTATACTTCACATGTCTCCAGTTGTCTTTTTTAGTCCTTCCTTTTATAACAGTAGGGTTCACTGTGAAGGCCTGTATGGGAAGAAGTCTCCTATAAGGAAGCACAGACAGGGTGTGACATGAGAACGAGCACACTGATGAGTAAATGCTAGCAGAGATTCTGACTCAGGTGCCTCCCATAGAGTAAGCAGCACTTCTCTGGAACTGAGTAATACTAGAGGAGGATTAAAACAGTTGCTCCACTTTCTGTAATAGTCTCCAAGAAAAAAAAAAAATTATTCCTCCTATTGTTTTCCTAAATATGGCAAATGTCTGCTTTGAAGGATTGCAGGATATCACAGAAAGGCAGACTGTTCTACAGATGATGGGTTTGGGCTATAAATCTCTTCTTTCTTTGAATAAAAAGGGTTTGGACTACAGCACAGAGAATGCCCACTTAGGAGAAGCTGGGGGAGAAAGCAAACAAGTTTCCACTCAAAAAAAACCAACAAGCATCACTGAGGCTGCACTATGAGACAGGCATTAGCATGCCAAGGCACCAAGGTCTCTGTGCAGCTGGAGTGATGGATACTGGGAGTCAGTGTGACACAATGGACTTATCATCAGAAGGCCTGGCTCCTGCTTACCTATCATGTCACTGATTATCTGAAATGAGGGAATAGATGCAAAGCATTTTCCAAACTCAAAGGCACTATATAAATGTTAGCTATTGTTACTATATACTAGTGGGTAAGTCCAGCCACCTTGGAAACCGTTTTCTCCTCTGTAATCTGAAGACAACTCTTCTATTTTTGTGTAGTAGACCGTTTAGGTGAAACCTACAAACAAGTTTCAGAATAATGGTTTTAAATGCATCAAATAAAATCCATAAAATTACAAAGGAAATCAGTTACACTGAAATACAGTGATCAGAATCATTTTTCCCATCCAAAAACCCCTGACCTATTTTGAAGGGCTGCCTTGAGGATCATAACTTTATAACTAGAAGGGACTTTAGAAGAAAATATAGCTCAAATCAGCCCATTTTAAAGATAAGGAAACTGAGGCCCAGAAATGAGAAGTTCATAAGTTCCTTAAGGATAGGGACTGTCATTTGCCACTTTTTGTATCCTTGGGGCTTAACACAATGCCTAGCACATAGTAGGTGCTTAATAAATGTTTATTGATTGATTGGTTGCCTGAAGGTTTAAATGGAGGACCTCTGGCTCCAAGTCCCATACATTAATAAATATAATAGCATTTATATATCCCTTTAAAGGTTTGCAAAAAGCTTGTCCTTAAGTTAACTCAATAATGTGAGTTATTTTATTTCACACAATCATTCCAAAACATCCTTGTTCCGGGGACGGAGCCAAGATGGCGGAGTAGAAACAGCATTTCCAAGGTGCTCTCCCACCATACCACCTCCAAACCATGTAAAAGGGGACTCTGAACAACTTCTAGAGCCCCAGCAACCACAGAACAACACAGAGAAGCTAACCTCCCACTGAGGACATCCCAGCAGCCCTGCAGGGAGGGCCAGTGCAGCATTCTGAAAGCCGGCAGCCCAGCATGTGGAGAGCTGAGCCCAGGTCCGCCTGAGCCCCAGTTTTAGCCCCAGGGCCAGCAGCAGGCTGGACAGACCCCAGAACACCAGCAGCTGTGGTAATTCCAGAATCATCAACACAGACATGCCTAGGACAAAGTAATAGGTTAGTGCCTTATGGACTTTGGGACCAGTATTTGGGGAACGCATTGGCTTCCTCCCCTGGGGGCTAGAAGCCGCTGAGGAGATATGGCACACTCGCCATTTTGAAGCTTCAGTGGTAGCATCAGCTCCTGGCCTGTGACAGCGATCAGTCTTAGAGGTTAATCGCTCTTGCTTTAACCTGCTTGGATCTGGATTGTGATCTGGGGGGAGGTCTGGGGTGGGTATCCAACTTGCCAGAACCGGAAGTTGTGAAGACCCCAGCATTTGGGACAGAAGCTCCCCTATCTGGTAGCAGAGTCATACTATGGCAACAAGCCCCAAAGTCAAGTAATTAAGTGGCAACATGCCTAGGCAAAGGAAACAAAATAAATAAATAAAAAAATGCAATACTAGACTCCTATTTTGGGGGCAAAGAGGATCGAAGCAGGGAACAGGAGGAGGACTATGAGGTCAGAAATCCTGCTCCAAAAGCCCGAAAGGAAAATATGAGCGGGCTACAGGCCATAGAAGACCTCAAGAAGCAGATAAGAGAAGTGGAGGAAAAATTGGGAAGAGAAATGAGAAGGATACAGGAAAAGTATGAAATGAGAGTCAACAGCCTCACTGAGGAAAATAACACCCTAAAAAATAGACTAACTCAAATGGCAAAAGAGGCCCAAAAGGGCAATGAGGAGAAGAATGCCTTTAAAAGCCAAATTTGCCAGATGGAAAAAGAATCTCAAAAGCTCACTAAGGAGATTCATTCCTTCAGAGTTAGACTGGAGCAAATGGAAGCTAATGACTTTGTGAGAAATCAAGATGCTGTTAAACAGATCCAAGCAATTGAAAGAATAGAAGGCAATGTGAAATATCTCATGGGAAAAACCACTGACCTGGAAAATAGATCCAGGAGAGACAATTTAAAAATTATTGGACTACCTGAAAGCCATGATCAAAGAAAGAACCTAGAAATCACCCTTCAAGAAATTCTCAAGGAAAATTGCCCTGATGTTTTAGATCCAGAGGGCAAAATAGAGGTTGAAAGAATCCACAGATCACCTCCTGAAAAAGATCCCAAAAAGAAAACTCCCAGGAATATTACAGCCAGGTTCCAGAATCCCCAGATCAAGGAGAAAATACTACAAGCAGCCAGGAAGAAACAATTTCAATATTGTGGAAACACAATCAGGATAGCACAGGACCTGGCAGCTTCTACACTGAGGGATCAAAGGGCATGGAATATGATATTTCAGAGGGCAAAAGAGCTGGGATTGAATCCAAGAGTCACCTACCCAGCAAAACTGAGTATTTTGTTTCAGGGGAAAATATGGTCATTCAGTGGATTAGAGGACTTTCAAGCATTCTTGAGGAAAAAACCAGAGTTGAATAGAAAATTTGACATCCAGACACAAGAAGCAAGAGATGACTGAGAAGGTAATCAGGGAAAAGAAATCAAAAGGAACTTATCAAAGTTGAACTATTTTCATTCCTACATGGAAGAACAATAACTGTGACTGATGAAACCTTTCTCAGTATGAAAATAATGGAAGAAGGGTATATGGGCATATGAATACATATGTGAATGTGTGTATATATGTTTACAGTTATACATGGATAGAGGGCACAGGTTGAATTTGTTGGGAAGGGATGATACTTAAGGGGTGAAGTTATGAGGTGAGAGAGGAAAGTGGCAAGAGGAGATGGGGAAAGACAGGGTAGGGTAAACTATCTCATATAGAAGAAGCAAGGGGAAGTAGTTGCAGGGGAGGGGAAGAACAGGAAGGCAAAAAGGCAAAACCATATTCTCATTAAATCTGGCTCAGGGAGAGAATGACATACATACTAAATGGGATATCTCACCCTGCAGGAGAGTAGGGGGAAGGGGGATGAGAGGGGGATGATGGAGGGGAGGGCATTCTGGGGGGAGGGGAAGTTGGAAGTACCCACTTTCGAAGAGGGACAGGATCAAAGTAGGGAATGGACCAGGTGAGGGGTGGGATGGGTGGGAGGGAAATATAAGCAGTCTTTTACAATATATCTACTATGGTAATGTTTTGCATAGCTATACATGTACAACACATATTGAATTGCTTATCTTCCCAGAGGGAGTGGGTGACAAGGGAGGAAGGGAATGGATCTGAAATTCGAAGTTTTAAAATTAAATGTTTCAAATATATATAAATACTATTATTAATACTATTTTACATGTAATTGTGAGATAAGATGTGCAGGCATTGGGGCACAGAGATTCACCTTGCCCTAATGGAAAAGTCGAAGGGGATATGGGAGAAGATATGGCAGAGAGCAGATTGGATGAGGGGGTATCTTGTGGGACTGCTATTCTGGGGTGGTGGGTAGGGAAAATTGGGGAAAAAATTGTAACTCAAAACCTGGAGGAAATGAATGATGTAAACCAGAAATTAATAAAGCATTTGTTAAAAAAAATAAAGTGCTAAAAAAAAATCTCTGTGCCTCTTTCTTAACTTTCTTAAACTGTCTTCTGTAAATGTTTTAAGTGTTTCATTGACACTCTTTTATACTTTTTTTTGCATCAATATTACTTCCTTTACTCCCCTCCCAGCTCCTCCCTCCACCTCCCTCTCCCCCAAAAGCTCTCTTATGACGAGTAAGTATATTCATGAAAAAAAAAAACTCTTTACCTTGTCCATGTCTGAAAATGTCTGTCTCATTCTACACCTCTAGTCCACCATGCCTGTCAAGTAGTGGGAAGCATGATTCACCATCAGTCTTCTGCAGTTCCAAAACCCATACTTCACCCACTATATTTTTTGCATTTCAAAGTATGGGCTGGGGTGAAATAGGGAGGGATGACCCTGGGACCCTGTATTCAGATAGGTGAGCTTTTGTCTTATCTTGTTGGAAACCAATCCTCCACACCATTTCTCACCCATCTCCAAACTACAATACCATAAGCAAGTATATCCATCCCCTACCCTTGTAGCTCCCCTTTATGGGTTGTCTCCCCCAATCTCAGTAGAAGGAAAGCTCCTTGTGAGCAGGGGTTGTCTTGCTTACTTGTATTTATATCCAGATACTTAGCACAGTGCCTGGCTTATAGTAAATGCTTAATAAATACTTTTCCATTCACTCATTCATGAAATATGGGGAGTGTTACATAAAGTAATTAGAAGACAGTGCCTCTCATAATCAAGCTGAGACACAAGGCATACAGACAAAATGCTCTGAGAAGAACAAGCAGAAAGGATCCACAAGCCCTTTCTTTCTATTTAAGCAGCTTCTGAAAGCCCAGTTCCACCAGGAAGCTTTCCTTTATTGACAAGAGGAAGTGGACTCATACTATCCTAAAACAACAACAATAACAAAAATGAAAACACATCTATAAGCCCACCTTACTCAATTTGTTGATATTTGTTATTTGATATGTACACACCTTTGCCTGAATTAGTCTTATCTGTTCTGAGGTGGTAACCCATAGGGATAGGGACAGAGACAGAGATAGGAATAGGGATAGGGACAGGGAAAGAGATAAGGTTAGGGACAGGAATAGAGATTGGGACAGGAACAGGGAAAGAGGGATAGGGACAGGGACAAGAATAGGGATAGGGACAGGGTCAGGGTTAGAGATAGAGACAGAGACAAGGATAGGGAAAGGGCCAGGGCCAGGAATAGGGATAAGGAGAAGGATATAAACAGGGATAGGGATAGAGATAGGGACAGGGATAGAAACAGGGATGGGGAGGAAGGGACAAGGACAGGGAGAAAGATAGAGACAGATAGGGGTAGAGATTGAAATTGTGATTTCATTGGCACAAGGAATTCAATACAGAAACTTTCTCTATTAATACAGGATTGTATCTTCTCTACAATTTATATTCTCAGAAAGTTTACTAGTGCACTAAGATGTTGTGAACTGTCAGTCAGCATGATTCTGAGGTAGGACTTGAATCTGGATCTTGCTGGCCTCAGGCCACTATGTCACAAATACAGTCACTTTATAGAGTATCTTGCATAGCGCCACACCAAGAACCTAATCTATTGTTGTTGTTAATAAAGAATTCAACAGTAGCTCTTTAAGGATATAGATATTCCTGAAGTGCCTGTTTCATAGAGACAAGGATTTCAAGTGGGAAAAGCCAGCCCAGGCCATGCTTGTGTTTCTTTAACAGGATGACCATCTCACCCCAGACTCTGTATCATCATGTGGTATTATTCTTCCAACAGAAAAACCAAGAGCAAGACAGCCAGGAAAAGAGACAGCTTTCAGACTGCATCTGGTGCTTTCCAGCTCTATCCACCCTTCTGTCATTGTGGCTCAGCCTCAAGGAGAATTCCCACTTACTGCAGCCTGCTTAGAAACCCACCATCAGTCTGTTCACTGCCTCTGGCTTTGCAGATGCTGTGGTTGGCTCAGCTCTTACTCACTGGGTCCATCAAAACATGATGTGAGACATGTAAGAACAAGATAAGACTTCCCTCCATCTCCACATTGAGTTGGTGAAGTGTGGGTACAACTAACCTACAGTGGGTCAGAATTAATCTAATTCCATCTTTACTTTTTGTTTGTGTGTGTGTGTGTGTGTGTGTGTGTGTTTGTTTTTTAAACCATGTACTGGAGACTGTGCTACATTCCCTCACTGATTAGCTGTATGCCTTGGGAGAAGTCACTTAGTTTCTCTGAGACTCAATTTCCTTGTATGTAAAATGCATTTCTGTGAGGATCAAATGAAATGTATATAATAAACTTTAAAAACCTAAAAGTGCTGCAAACATTTCAGCTCTTAATCCACAAGTACGGCAAAGGAATAGTAATTGTCAGATAGAGACTCGGCTTCCATTAGCCTTCAGGATTCTAGAAGTACCCCTGAGAGCTCAGGATTTTTTTCTCTAATGCTGTCGGTGTAGTCCCCAACCCCGCTGTTAGGGCCCAGTGATTAGCACCCCCATTCCTTTTGACCAATTAACCTGAACTAGCTTTTACAAAGGGATATTTACTTTGAAAGTACAACAAAAGCAGAACCACAAATACTTTCCCCCAATTTCTCAGGGGCATAGTCTCCCCTAAATCTTTAGAGAGAAGGCCCAGACTTAACACAGTTCCTATAAAGCATTGATCCTATGAAATTTACATTCAAATACAGCATCATTACAGGATAAGTCCTCGTCTCAGCTATCCCACTCCCATCTGGTCTGGGTCCTGAAAACTGTTCCAGGGGCTTCAAAGCTGGACTGGCTGGCAGAAAGTCCTGTCATTGACTCCACTTCCTGAACTGTGGGTGCCTTACTCTCTTTTACATTCAAAACTCACAAGGCAGTAATCTCCAATCTCTTTGTCTTAGAACACTGAGGCAGAGAGCTGAGGCCAGGGCCACATTTTGGTTCCCCTTACAGTCTTGGCTCTCTTTTCTCTCTACCAAGCAGGAAGGAGTCCAACCAAAAGGCAACAGACTCTGGTTGAATAGTGTCTTTTGAATCCCACTCTCCATACCCCCACCCAATCAATAGTCTGTCTCTTCATCACATGGTTAGCAGACCAAGATTAGTTATAGAATACCTGTGCCTGCTCCAAAGTCCACATGGAGCTTGCATCAGCTAACCACTCTGTATACACTCCCAAGGACTGAACTTACTGGCCAGTTGCCTTTTATAATTATGTAAGAGTTCCCAAAAAGTGGTCCCCACAATAACACTCAATTCTCCTTGCATCAGTTCCCAAAAGTCTTCCTAGGACCCCATGAATTTTTCATATAAAGCATTTCTTTCTATTCTTTCTTTTTAAAAAGTTTTATTGATGACCTTTTTTTATATTACTTCTAGAGACCTCCTCTCCAAAAGAACTCTCCCTTACAACAAAGACATCCAATTGAACAAACAGATCAGTCATATTAGCAGCTAGGTGGCTAAGGGTTGAACCTGAGTCAGAAAGTGGAGTTGAACCTGGAGTCAGAAAGACCTGAGTTCAATTCTAGTCATAGCCACTTACTAGATGTGTGACCCTGGACAAGTCACTTAACCTCTGTTTGCCTCAGTTTCCTTACCTGTAAAATGGAGATCATAATAGCACCTACCTCCCTGGGTTGCTGTTGAGGATCAAATGAGACAATAATTTTAAGTGCTCAGCATGGTGCCTGGTAAACAGTAGGTGATTAATACATGTGAGCAATGATGATGATGTCTCACAATGTATTCCTGACTCCATATCAATAATACATCACTCCTCTGCTAAAATGTCAGAGCCATGCTTCATTATCAGTTCCCTGAAATTACCTCTTATTACTGCATTGATCAGAATGCTGAAGTCTTTCAGTATTGTTTTCTTTTATATCATTGTGGTCAATGTTCTCTTAGTTCTGCTTACTCAACTCTGCATCAGTTCATGCAAGTTATCCCAAGATCCTCTGAATTCTGAATTCCAAAAAGAAGATAGATGGCACAGTGGGTTGAGTGCTGGACCAGGAGTCAAGAAGATTTTGAACTCAGGAAGATGAGTCTTCCTAACTCCAGGCTCAGTATTCTATCCACCTAGCTACCCCTCCAAATCTGGCCTCAGACACTTACTAGCTGTGTGACCCTTGGCCAGTCATTTAATCTTTGTTTTCCTTAGTTTTTTATCTGCAAACTGGGATTAATAATAGCACCTACCTACTAGGGTTGTTGTAAAGACCAGATGAGATAATATTTGTAGAAAATTTTGCAAACCTTGAAGTAATATATAAATGTTAATTATAATAATTAATGTATTTATTAAGTATCTACCATGCGAAGGACCCACATATTTAATGATGTTCTTAACCTGTTGAATTTCAACAGTTAACTTGTTTACAAAAACTGCTGGGAAAACTGGAAAGCAATTTGGCAGAAACTAGGCCTAGACCAACATCTCACACAAAATACCAAGATAAGTTCACAATGGGTACATGGTTTAAACCTAAAAATCATAAGTAAATTAGGGGAGCATGAAAATTTCCTGTCAGATCTGTGGATAAGGGAAGAGTTTGTGACCAAATAAAAGAGAGAGGGGATCACAAAAGACCATAGATAATTTATTTTTATTACATTAAATTAGAAAGTTTTTACACAAACAAAACTGATACAGATAGAAGAAGGAAACTGGGGAGAAATTTTACAACAAATTTCTCCAATTAGGGCCTCATTTCTCAAATATGTAAGGAACTGAGCCAAATTTATAAAAATAAGAACATTCTCCAATTGATAAAAGATCAAAAGATATGAAGACAATTTCAGAAGAAATCAAAACTATCGATATTCATATAAAAATGCCTTAAATCACAAATAATTGGAGAAATGCAAATTGAAACAATTCTGAGGTACTGCCTCATGTCCAACAGATTGGCTAACATGACAGAAAAGAAAAATGACAATTGCTGGTAGGGGTATGGAAAAATATGTACACTAGTGCACTGTTAGTGGAGTTGTGAATTGGTCCAACCATTCTAGAGAACCATTCAGCACTATGTCCAAAGGGCTATAAAACCATGCATATCCTTTGACCTGTCCATACCACTATTAGGTCTGTGCCCTACAGAGATGAAAAAAAGGGGGAAAGGACATCATTGCACAAAAATATTTATAGCAGTTTTTTGTGGTGGCAAAGAATTGGAAACTAAGGGGATTCCCATCAATTGGGGAATGGCTAAATAAGTTATGATGTGACTATGATGGGAATGCTTTTGTTCTGGAAGAAATAATGAAACGTATGGTTTCCAATAAAATTTGGGAACATATATGAACTCATGCAGAGTAAAGTGAGCAGAACCAAGGAAACATTGTACACAGTAATAGCAATATTGTAATGATGATCAACTGTGAAAGACTTAGCTACTCTGATCAATTCAATGACTCAAGACCCCTCCAGAGAGAGAACTGATGAACTCTGAATGCAGATTGAAGCATATCTTCTTTCACTTTCTTCATTTTTCTTGATTTTTCTTTACAACATGGCTAACGTGGAAATAGTTTTGCATGACTTCATATGAATGATGGGTATCATATTTCTTGACTTCTCCATGGGTGGTGGAGGGGTTGGAGGAAGAGAGAATTTAGAACTGAAAATATACTTTTAAAAAATATATATAATTCAGGCACTATCTTCTTTCCCCCCAGCTGCTAGTGCCCTGTGATTTATTTTAAGGCTTTACTTGCAGCTTTTTTGGAGTCTTTCTCTTCTGGTTTTGAGCTTGAGCATCCTTATCTCTATGACAGTTCTCTATGGTAGGATTTTGTTTGTTTGTTTCTCATTCTTCCAGCCTTACTTCCTGACTTCAGAATTTGTGTTAAGGTCAGTTTCTGCACACTTCTGGAGTGAATGGCTGGGTCGTGCTTGCTCCTATTTTGTGACCTCTTGGGTTCAGTTGCTGCATTGTTTTGGTATTGAATGTTATATTATTCCAGGAAGTCAAGAAACACTCAGCCTGAGGACCTGCAGACTTTCAGGATATCGAAATCAATATGATCCAAGAAGAAGTCTAAGCACTGCCTCCCTAGTCTGAACTCTTCAAGTTTCTGACATGAGTTTAGGTCTAAGCAATTAAACTGTGGGCTTGCCCAAGTCTGGAGGTCCAGTAGACTGCTGTTAAACTCAGCAACTGCCAGCTGGCTGGAAAACTCTGCAGGTTCAGAATGACAGAACTACTGGCTCCCTTTTAGTGTAGGATTCCTGCCTTCATATTGTAATGGTAATCAAACTGGGCTTGGAGGGGGAGCTGAGACCCTGCCCTGCTCCCAGGGTCAGAACCAGACAGCTGCTACTCACAAGGTCAGGTCCCTCTGTGATGGATCCAGGACATCTTTCTGGTGAACAGCCACTGTTACTAGACCTCTCTGTCTCTGTATGTGGATCTGGGCATATATTTTATTGTAAAATGTCATGAAATGACTCACTGTGATTTTTCCTTGGATTTCCCCATCAAGACCCCGAATTAGTAAAATTTCTAAATCCTTATGGACTAGTTGTGGGGGAGAGCTTAACTGTATTTCTTCTTACTATTCTACCATCTTGACTGGCCTCTGCAAGTTGTAAAAATTTAGCACCTACAAAATATTTATCAAGACATGACCTGGTAACTAAAACTGTATAATAGAAGCAGGTATCCTTCACAAACCAAAGACAACAAATCCCCTTACCACAATTATAGACCTCAAAATATCCTAAAGAACTCAACTAATAAAATATATTAGAACCAGGCCATTGCCATAGACTGACCTACAATTTCCCCAACATTAAATTGATCTATAAAAATACTTAAGAACATTTTAATAGGTATGGCCCTACCAAATGATCATAATCTTCAAGCTCTAAGGAACAAAAAGCTTTTACCTAGCTGTCGAAATCAAGACCATGTGGGAATGGGATAAGGGATATACCATCCCTTTTGTCCTATTACTAGTTCTACCAAGAATGCTTTCAGGGAGCCTACATAATTATGATAATCTTTCAAAATATAGGAACCCAGCAGAGGAAATCAGAATCATGGAGGAGTAAAATGAAGTATATATCATCCCCATCATCCTGTCTGCTACTGGAGTTGAATCTGAGATGATTTCACTGAATTCACACTCTATAGCTTACATCCTAATGTTTTTAAACTATAAAAAGCAGTTATTTCATCCATCTGTGAGATCATCTGTAGAATATGCAAAGAAGATATAAAGAAGATATAAATGAAGATGTAAAGAAGATATAAAAAAATAATAGTAGGATAGTGATTTGTTCTTGTCTCTGGACCCCTTCTATCTGAATTCTATTAAAAAAGATGAGAACTTTCATTAAGAAAAAATTTTTTAAAAAGATCACATTCATATAACACTTTAAGGTTTTCACAGACCAGGATCAGCTGTGAGCAGAGCATAAACTCTAAAAGGAGCTAGACCTTGGCCAGGGAGTTGGACGAAACAATCTCTAAAGTCTCTTCCAGCTCTACAGCTATATGCTTCTGTCTCCTTTACAAGGATCAGCCTACCTGAGAGTGGAGAGGCTCATCACCAGAAGGTTATTCTCGAGCAGATGTGGTTTGAGGCGTTTCCCTTTTTTTTTTTTTTTTGGTCACATCCATTCATAAAAATTGTCTATGAAGGATAGTAGGGGATGAGTGGGGATGGATGTACCCAGTGGTTGAAATAATGGATCTTTGAAATGTGACAGTTTTCATGCAAATTCTTCCGTTATGAATTTTTTTTAAAGTCCATTCCAAAGTGAAGATTATCATGTTTAACAAATGATTCCAGTTCAAACCTATCATGGTGCACATTGTAAACTCCAGCATCCTTCAGTTATGTACACATGCCCTTCCTTTGGCCCCATATTGTCACTGAACCTACAGGAGGTTGCCACTGATCTTTATTAGAGGCTTGATAAATAACAAAGTCCTATACTTCATGTCCTCTATGAAGAAGCATGTTCTTAACAACCTGGTCCTGAGGTTTCTCCCAAGGCCCAATATCCTTCTGAGGCAAAGTCAAGCTACAATGTCATTTGCCAGAGCTCAGGCATCTAAGTCCTCAGGATTTCCTGCCCCTGCTGTTTCCGGTTCAAAATTTTGTCTTTGCCTTTTCACCCTAATGTGCTTCCTGCAGAGATAAATGACAAGAGGGAAACATCACTTCCCTCAGGGACTTCCCATAATCATTCCACTGAGGCCCAGCTCCTGAAGGTTCCTTTAAGAGGAAAAAAGGGTTCCTACTATCATAAATCATCCCTGGCTCTGAGAAGAGAAAGAACACCTGGGACACTGTCTCCATCTTCTCTATGGGTGCTTTTTTTGTTCAATGGCTGGCCCAATGCCATTAAGGAAGTTAGTCTGTCTTTCAAGAGATTATATCAAGCATCTTTTATATAAGGAGACTATATAAAGCACTTCCACGAAATGCAAACAGAAGGGAAAGAACAAAGGGACTCACTGATGAGACTGTCCCTTAGATCTTTCTGGATGCCATTTGAAGAGGTCTTTATCTCCACACTGTGTGGTCACCATCCTGGATTTCCTGTGCTAAGGGAAGAAATCCAGGTGGTGACTGCAGAAATTGTTAAGGCTAAATTAGATTGGGGTGGGGAAGAGGAGAAGAGCAGGTTGGGTAATATGCAGCAGACCCCAGCACAGTCACCAGAACAGGATATTTTTAGTGTCTAAGATGTCTTTACTAGTCTGTTTTTCCTTAAAGAGACAATGTGACAGTATGGAGAGAGTGCTGGACCTGGAGTCAAGAGGCCTGGGTTCAAACTCTTTCTTAGATATCTACTCTCCATGTGACCATGACATGAGGTTATTTGATTTCTCAGGAGCCACAATTTTCTCATCTAAAAAATGGGAATAATAACATTTACACAACCTACCTCAAAGTGTTGCTGTGAGTGGTATTTTCCAAACCTCAGAACACCCTAAACAAATCTTCAATATTTTAAGTTAGAGAGTTAAAAGGCTGATGTGCAATGGTGAAGGGAGTTTCCTCGTCAAGAATTCCCTATGCCAATGAAATCACAGGTCTAATAAAGATTTTTTAAAAACCACACAACTCAGCACTTTATAAAAGTAAATAATTATTAACTTGTACTCCCAAAATTATGTCTCTGTCTTTCCGATGGTCTATATAGTAAATACTTCTGGCATTAAATAAATGTCAAATAATTATCATTTCTCATTATGGTTTGCTTCATGAAGGCATTTGTCTGATTCATCCAGGTTCCCTCCAGTTCTCAGCACAGGACCTTACAGATAAAATACATATTTGTTGAATGAATGATATGACATGATATGATATAATAGCTGTCTTCAAGTATTTGAAAGGCTAAGTATTCAGGAGGGATCAGACTTATTCAGTTTTCCCCTGGAGGACAGAAATTGGACAAATGAGTAGAAATTACAGAGAGACAGATGCAGGCTCTAAAGAGAGAAAAAAAATTCTTGATAATTTGAGCTGTTCAAAAGCAGACTATTTTGGGTAGGTAGTGATTTCCCTATCAGCAGAAGTTTTAAAGCAGAGGGTCAATTGACATTTGTCCATATCATAGCAGGAATCCCTAGTATAGTCCCTGGTGAATCAGATGGCCTCTGATGTTTCTTTCAACTCTCAGATTCTGGAAATCTTTATTTTGGTGTCTTTATGCCTCCTAAGAATGCTTGAGCTCTCATCTCTTTCCATTGCATACTTTTCATCTTGCTCCACTCCAGGGTGGACTTCCTTTACTTTCCAGAGCATGAGAGTGAAATATAATAAATAACCTCTAAGGACTGAATGATTTATTCAATCAAGTCATCCCACCTCTCTTCAATTAAATGGTAAGAAGTAAGAACAAATCTCAATCATTCAATCATAGGCTTTAGACTAAGGACAAAAAGTACTTGGATCTTAAGTGCTCTTGCATAAGAAGAGGTTCAAACAGATTAAAGAAATAGTCAAATTCTTTGTTCAGGGAGTAGACTATAAGATTTATTAAGTGACTTGAGAACCAAGGGTACTCCAGAGATTGACTCAAATGTGGTATTCCATCTAAAACCCTGAGAAGGAACCGTGTGGATGGGTAAAAGAGGTTACAGCTCTGACCTTAGCCTAGGTCTCCTCCCCCTCCCCAGCATCACCTTCAGAGCTGTGGGTGACCCACCCCTTTTCCTCTATCTATCTTGGTTAGTTGTGATATATGATTGTTATGGAATACGACTGTGCTATAAGAAATGAGAAGCAGGATAGTTTTGTCCTCAGGATTTTAGATATGACAGATGGAGAAAATTAAGTCTTCAAAGAGATTAAGCGTCACAGGCCAACATTCAAACCTGGTTCTTCTGACCCCAAATCCACTATTTCCACTAAGCCACAGAAATAAAAAATTGTATATGCTAAGATTTTTGCAGGCTAACTAATGATATTTTAAAACATGAAAATATTTCTTGGATAAAACATCCCTGTATTGCTGGCATAAATCCCACTTGATTATAATGTATAGTTTTTATAATATAGTATTGTAATCTTTTAGCTAATATTTTATTTAGGATTTTTGCATCCATATTCATTAATGAAATTGGTCTATAATTTTCTTTCTCTATTTTTATTCTTCCTTGTCTAGGTATCAGTGTCATATTTGTTTCATAAAAAGAGTTTGGTAGGATCTCTTCTTTGCCTATTATTGCAAATAATTAATTTTACTAACTGCATTTAAGGAAGAAAGGGGAAGAAGGAAGAAGTGGTGTGTAGTGCTTTGTCAACAAGCAAAAAATATTTCTTGATCTCAGGCTATTAACTGAAAGTCCTGTCCAGTCAGTCCACCGTTCCTTTTCCTGCACCCTCCCTTTTTTTTTTTTGCTTTTTGGAGGGCTAGTTTTTGTGTTAAGTGTCTGAGGCCGGATTTGAACTCAGGTCCTCCTGACTCCAGGGCTGGTGCTCTATTCACTGTGCCACCTAGCCATGCCCTCTCCCCTTTTTGAAACCTTCATTTAAAAAAAAATGTTAAGTTCCAAATTCTCTTCCTCTCGCCTGCCTGTCCCCAGCTCCTTGAAAAGGCAAGCAAAATGATATCAATTATTCATGTGACATCAAAGCATGTTTCCATATTAGCCATGTTGCAAAACAAAAAAGAAATCTTGAAAAATAAAGTAAAAAAAAGGATGCTTTAATCTGTACTCAGGATTCATCAGTTCTCTCTCTGGAGGTGGGTAACATTTTTCATTGTGAGTCCTTTGGAACTGTCTTGCATCATTGCCTTGATCAGAATAGCGAAGTCTTTCACGGATCATCATTGCAATATTGCTACTACTGTGTAGCAGTGTTGTCCTGGTTCTGCTCACTTCACTTTGCATGAGTTCAATATATATCTTCCCAGGTTTTTCTGAAACTATCCTGCTTCTCATTTCTTATAGCACAGTAGTATTCCATAAAAATCTTATATCACAACTTGTTCAGCCATTCCTCAATAGATGGGGATTCCCTCAATTTCCAATTCTTTGCTACCATAAAAAGAGCTGCTATAAATATTTTTGTATATAGAAGTGCTTTTCCCTTTCCACCAATCCTTTATAAAGCAATATAATATAGTGAAAATAGCATCAGATTGGGAGTCAGAGAATCTGGGTTCAAATCTTGGTTCTGTTACATACTCTATATGTGACCTTGGGCAAGCCTCTTTACCTCTATGAGTCTCAGGGGTTGGAATAACTAAGGTCCTTTGTAGCTCTAAAATTCTAGCCCACTATGGTGCAACGTGGCTGGAAACTTGGACTACCCTGATCTTGAAAGAACAAAGAGAAAGTATGCCAAAGGGCAATGGTAAAAACATATGGTGAGTAGATCAACTCTGGCTTGTATTCAAGAAGACCACTTGCTCATGGATGCCCAGGAAAGGAGGTGGGCTAGTCATGTATCAAGAACATGAGATAAGAGATACATGGGCTAAGTACTACATTTGTATCCTCAGGATGTTAGTGGCATATATGTTACAATAGAAAGAGCACTGGACTTAGAATCTAAAAACTTAGGTTCAGATCCCAACACCAAAACTTATATTCTGTGTGACCACTCACCAGTAACCTTGCCTCTTTTGAGCTCAATTTCCCCTCATGCATAAAATAGAAATAATAACATATTCACAAGAATTGGTAGGGGGTAACTAAGCAAACCTTTTGGGCAGGTAGGTCATGCAATAGATAGAAAGCTAGACCTGGAGTCAAAAGACTCATGTTCCTGAGTTCAAATGTGGCCTCAGATACTAACTAGCTGTGTGACTTTGGGCAAGTCACTTAACCCTGTTTGCCTTAGTTTCCTCATATGTTAAAATAAACTGGAGAAGGAATTGGAAACCCTTACAGAGTCTTTGCCAAGAAAACCCCAAACAGTCATGAAGAGTTGGTTGGATATGACTGAAATGATTAAATAACAAAAAAAGCAAATTTTAGTGTGTTATGGAAATGCAGGTTTATATTACTACATTAAAAGAGCAAGAGAAAGATTCCAGTACTTTGGGCAGACCTCTATGGAAACACAGTACTAACCTTTTCATTTCTTAATTCAAAATCTTTCAGTCTTCTCACTGCCTCTCAGATAAAAGAGAAACTCCTCAGCCTGACATTTAAAGCCTTCTGCATTCTGGCTCCCACCTACCTTCCCAGCTAATGGGTTCCATGTTCTTGCCAAACTGTACTACCAGCTATTCCATGAACTCAACACTTCATCTCCTTTTTCCATGTCTTCCCAAAGCCATCCTCTCACCTGGAATACACTCCTTTCTTGACCCAATCCTTGTCTTCCTTCCAGGACCACTCCAGGTTACCAATTCCTCTGTCAAGCTTTCCTTTATCCTCCCATATGCTCATATAAGTAAATGTTCTTCCTCTCCTTCTTACATTTTCCTTGTATTATATTTATTGGCTTGTAGGTTGTATCTCCTCAGGAGAATAGAAGTTTCTTTAAGAGTAGTTGTAATGTTAATGGGATATAAGATCTTCCCCAAACATTAACAGGCCTCATGCGGAGCCTGTTAAGGGAAGGTTGCTTAGAGGAGGCTTGCTTGTAGAAAGGCTTTCACATCTTTTTAAAATTTCTAATTAGGCATTGAGTCAGGACAGTTGTGATGCACTCTGGCTCTAAAACGGGTATATATTCTCTGAGGTTAGCGTTTTACTTTGGGACTAACTCATTGGAAGAGTGTTTGTGCAATTTGGCCAGATGAGACTCTGGGTAGCCATTAAGGTGCCCCCTGGCTTTGAAAAACCCAGATGTTGGTGTTTCTCTGGTAACTATGTATGTATTGCCTTGGTCAGACAATTGGATCTGTTAATATGTGCTAATTCTCGGACAGTTAGAAGCCTTGTCTGTTGGTCTTTATTTTTCTGCTTGTATTTTCTCTATATTTTCTGTTCATATTTACTCTGAAATTCAGGGTGCTGTCTTTTCCCCTGAACTAATGAATGTAATTAAAAAAAACGATTGCTGACCCCTTGAACAGTTATCTTACCTAGTAAAGCAGATCTAAGAACCTATGCTAGCAGCCATCCTGGGTATGCCAGTGTGGGTTATTGCTACAGAAGTAGATGTTGCTTTCTTGTCTTTGTATATTCCCAGAGATTAGCACATCTTGAACATTTGTTCAGTCATATCTTACTCTTCATGATTTGGGGTTTTCTTGGCAAAGATACTAGAGTAGTTTGTCATTTCCTTCTCCAGCTCATTTAACATATGAGGAAACTGAGGCAAACAAGGTAAAGTGACTTGCCCAGGGTCACACAGCTAAGTAAGTGTCTGAGGCCAGATTTGAACTCAGAAAGATGATTCTTCCTGACTCCAGGACCAGCACCCTATCCACTGTGATACCTAGCTACCCCAACCTTGAACACAATAGGTAATTAACAAATTTTTTTCAAATTGAAATAATTTTTCAGATATGGTGGTGCATGCCTATAATCCCTGCTACTGGGAGGCTGATTTAATAAGTTGAGTTTAGGAGTTCTGAACGAGGCTAAGTCTACTGAGTGTCCATACTAAGATTGGCACCAATAGGTGCCTCTAGGATTCGAGAGGCCACCAGGTTTCCTAAAGTGGGGTGAACTGGCCCAGGTCAGAGACAGAGTAAGTCAAAATTTTATGCTGATCAGTAGAAAGATCTGGCCTATGAGTGACCACTATATTTCTAGTGTAGGTGAGATAGGGAGATAGTCTTAAAAACAAAGCTGAATTGAATTTATAGGAAAACATGGATACTTGAGAATATCACAGGATGAGAAGACATGGAGGTTTTTAAAACATTTATATCATTGTATCACACCAGTCTAATCACAAATCTACCAGACTAACAAAGTGCCCAAATAACCCTACATACCTTCTATTTATAATTTTTAATATTTTATTTTATATCCTATATTTTATAATTTACAATTAATCACTCATTGGATAGCTACTATTGGTTATCATTTCCAATAGTATGTATGGTGGTTTCTCTGAAATAGCAATGGTCTTAAGTAACTGAGCCTAAATTTTCTTTGATTTTGCTTTTAGTCCAAAATATAATTGACTTTTTTTTGATGACCACACATCAAAAAAGCTGTATCAGCCATAAGGGCTATTAGTACACAGCAACATCAAAACTAATGACATATACTGAAGAAACAATATCCCTTTATTATTGGCAACTTTTGCAAAGAAAGACAGTATTATGAATGCTATATGAGGCTAGAATGCATTTTATTGACAAATTCCACATGCATTCTCACTCACATCAATATAAACAATGTATCTTTCAGAATGCTAAAATTTAGATTACTTCTTTATGAGGCAAATTATGGTTTTAGAGACATACATCTCCTTTGAATGAGAGAAGCTTCTACCTTCCTCTACAGCATGGCCCTTGCTATCCACCTTCCCCTTCCCCACCAATCCTCCTGAGATGTGGAAGTTCATAAACATGGGGGTTTGGACCAGCTCTTTAAGGAATGGGCTGTCTCCTGTTCTGTTATGACTGGACCCTGATGGCCCTGGAGGAGAAAGTGAGGCTAATGACTTTGCACAGGCCTCCCTCATTCAAATCCAATTCAATTGCATGCCTTGGCATCATCTTCCTGATGTCATGGTCCTCTTCAGTACTGAAGGACAAACCACACAACCTAACTGGAAAGGACTACACTCCTTACCCTAACCTCCTAACCAGATGAATTTGTCCCAAGAGCCAGAATTTAAAGTTACAACTATGCACTGGTCACGTCCAAACCCAAATCAACACTTTTGCCTGCATTATTTTCACTACATGGGATATGCCTCTCTGCCTATGAAAATCTTTCTCACATATAAAGACCCAACTCAACACTACTTTCTGTATAAGGCCTTACCTTATCTTTTTTTTTTTTTTTTTTTTTTTGCTTTTTGGAGGAGGGACTGCAGGGCAATTGGGGTTAAGTGACTTGCCCAAGGTCACACAGCTAGTAAGTGTTAAGTGTCTGGGGTCAAATTTGAACTCAGGTCATCCTGATTCCAGGGCTGGTGCTCTATTCTCTGTGCCACCTAGCCACCCCCTTACCTTACCTCTTTAACTGATGTGGAGATGGTGTGCCTAATGAAAAGAATAGTAGACTTAGAATGGGAAGCCCTGGGTTTGAGTTCTTATCCTATGATTCATTAGCTGTATGGCTGTGAGCAAGTCACTGAACTACTTGGAGGCTGGAAGTTCAGAATGAGTCAATAGTGAGATAAAGCCAAAACCAAAGCCAACAAAACCATAACACAGTATTTGGCTGCCTCAAGAGAGGTAGAGCATCCAGAAATAAGGGGCTGATAGATTTGCCGTCTTTTCCCTGGTCAGGCCACACATGCAGTAATGCATTCAGTTTTGGGTGTCACATATGAGGAAGGACAATAAACAAGACAAATAATAAACAAGACAAAACTTTAAACAAAGAAAGGTTGTCACCTGTTTTTCCCACTTCTCACAGCTCCCAATATTGTCCTGCTAACCCCTGCATTTCCAGAACCTCCCAACCAAACCTTTCTTTGTCTAACACACTATGTTTTGGATCTATTTTTCCCCACTATCAAAAGCTGTGCTCTCTAGGAGGTATAACATCAGAAAATATATAAACTAAGCCATAATAAAATGTTAATGACTTAATCCTTAATATGTCACTCTTCAGAGTAGCTAGGTGATTTAGTGGTTCAGAGTATAGGCCTGAGTTCAAATTTAGCCCCAGTCAACTACTAGCTGTGTGACCCTGGGCAAGTCACTAATCCTGTTTACTTCAGTTTCCTCATCTGTAAAATGAGTTGGATAAGGAAATGGCAAACCACTTCCAATATCCTTCCCAAGAAAACCCAAATGGGGTCACGAAGAACCAGACTGAACAACTGAAACAGCCGAACAACAACAGGAATATTTTTATTTTAATGTAACTTCGGCTTCTCTGGGCATATCTAGTTCTCCCACCATGAAGATGCCCTTGAGGAGCCTTCTGAGCATGCCCAATTTGCCTAACATAGAGCCTGATTTGGGTGGAAATAGCCTCCCTTTGATTTTCTACTGGTGCCTTTAAAACTGCTGTCTCTATTTTCTGACCCCCCTCCCCTTTTTTGCTGTTATTTTCACCAACTCTTATTTGCTCCCTCCAGGGAGTGAAGATCCCAGTTTACCCATAGCTAGGAAGCTGAGAACTGGTGAGAAAGATAGGACTCACCTTCCCTTACTCCTTTCTGTAACCCTAGCACCAAGAAATAGACCTGAGGGTATTTCTTTACCTTCTATGTTGTTTGTCCTCTTTTTCAAATGTCAAAGGTGATTCTCAAGGGAGTTTGAACCATGGCAACCCTGGATCCAGGATTGCCCATGGGATGATGCAACTAACCAGGCTGGCATGGAAGCCCTGAAAATCCTGGGACTTGAGCCTGAGGGAGCTTTTGAATTTGGAACCAGGACTGTGCTCTAATGGACCCCAGCTAAACTATAAACCTAATCCTCTTCCTCTCCTCAGAGACTGAGGTGGTGTAGAGGGGGAGAAAAATTATGCCTCCCAGGAGTAGGGGGAGTAAATTTACATATTTGTGATTATAACTTCTAAATTAAATATTTCCTTTAAAAAACTAATCTCCTCCCAAATCATTAATAAATCAAAACTCACTGAAAAAAAAAAACTAATACCACTCTTAATGGCTAAATGGAACTGGGGTACAGAGGACCCCTCAACACTTGGGAACATTGGTGGGGGCTAGAACCATTTTCAGAGAGCCTAAATACTTCCCTCAAATTCCCTTAAGGGTACCAGAGAACCCTAATAGAGGAAAAAAGGGGGACAGAGCCAAGATGGCGGAGTAGAAACAGCATTTCCACAGCGCTCCAGCCCACACCACTTCAAAATTATGTAAAAAGGGACTCTGAACAACCTCTGGAGCTCCAGCACCCACAGAACAACACAGAGAAGCTAACCTCATTGAGGACAGCCTGGCAGCCCATAGCCCAGGCCCACGTGAGTCAGAGGTTTTAGCCCCAGGGCACACCAGCAGCTGTGGCTTTTCCAGGATTACCAACACATAGATGCCTAGGACAAAGTGAGAGGTTAGTGCCCTATGGACTTTGGGACCAGTATTTGGGAATGCATCGGCTTCTTCATCTGGGGGCGAGAAGTCACTGAGGAGCTGCAGCACAGCCACCATTTTGCAGCTTCAGTTGCACCTTCAGCTCCTGGCCTGCAGAGTATAGGGGGATCTGGCAATCAGTCTAGGGGGTAATCACTCTTGCTTTAATCTCCCTGGATCTGGATTATGGTCTGGGGTGGAGGTCTTGGGGTGTGTGTCCAGCTTGCCAGAGTGTGTGGGGGCTTCAGGGAGGGCACCCAACTAATACCTCTGACAGTTGAGAAGACCCCAGCATTTGGGATGGAAGCTCCCCTGTCTGGTGGCAGAGTCCTACTGTGGCAACAAGCCCAAAAGTCAAGTAATTAAAGTGGCAACATGCCTAGGCAAAGAAAACAAAATAAACAGAAAAATTCAACATTAGACTCCTATTTGGGGGGCAAAGAGGATTGAAGCATGGAACAGGAGTAGGACTGTGAGGTCAGAACTCCTGCACCAAAAGCTCCAATGAAAATATGAGTGGGTTACAGGGCATAGAGGACCTTAAGAAGGATTTTAAAAACCAAATAAGAGAAGTGGAGGAAAAATTGGGAAGATAAATGAGAAGGATGCAGGAAAAAGTATGAAATGAGAGTTAACACCTTAAAAAATAGACTAACTCAAATGGCAAAAGAGGCTCAAAAAGGCAATGAGGAGAAGAATGCCTTAAAAAGCCAGATTTGCCAGATGGAAAAAGAATCTCAAAAGCTCACTGAGGTGATTCATTCCTTCAGAATTAGACTGGAACAAATGGAAGCTAGTGACTTTATGAGAAATCAAGATGCTGTTAAACAGATCCAAGCAATTGAAAGAATAGAAGGCAATGTGAAATATCTCATGGGAAAAACCACTGACCTGGAAAATAGATCCAGGAGAGATAATTTTAAAATTACTGGACTACCTGAAAGCCATGATCAAAGAAAGAACCTGGAAATCATCCTTCAAGAAATTCTCAAGGAAAATTGCCCTGATGTTTTAGAACCAGAGGACAAAATAGAGGTTGAAAGAATCTACCGATCACCTCCTGAAAAAGATCCCAAAAAGAAAACTCCTAGGAATATTATAGCCAGGTTCCAGAATTCCCAGATCAAGGAGAAAATACTACAAGCAGCCAGGAAGAAACAATTTCAATACTGTGGAAACACAATCAGAATAGCGCAGGACCTGGCAGCTTCTACACTGAGGGATTGAAGAGCATGGAATATGATATTCCAGAAGTCAAAAGAGTTGGGATTAAAACCAAGAATCACCTACCCAGCAAAACTGAGTATCTTGTTTCAGGGGAAAATATGGTCATTCAGTGGAATAGAGGACTTTCAAGCATTCTTGAGGAAAAAACCAGAGTTGAATAGAAAATTTGACATTCAAACAACAAGAAGCAAGAGATGCTTGAGAAGGTAAACAGGGAAATCATAAGGAACTTATCAAAATTGAACTATTTGCATTCCTATATGGAAAAACAATAACTGTAACTGATGAAACCTTTCTCAATATGAAAATAGTTGAAGAAGGGTATATGGGCATATAAATACATATGTGAATGTGTGTATATATGTTTACAGGTATACATGGAGAGAGGGCACAGGTTGAATTTGGTGGGAAGGAATTATACTTAAGGGGTGAAGTTAAGAGGTGAGAGAGGAATGTGTCAAGTAGATGGGGAGAGGCAGAGGGGGATAAACTATCTCATGTAGAAGAGGCAAGGGGAAGTGGTTGCAGGGGAGGGGAAGAACAGGAAGGCAAAAAAGAAAAACCATATCCTCATTAAATTAGGCTCAGGGAGAGAATGACATACATACTAAATGGGATATCTCACTCTGCAGGAGAGTAGGGGGGGTGGGGATGAGAGGGGGGATGATGGAGGGGAGGGCATGCTGCAGGGAGGGGAGGTTAGAGGCACCAATTTTTGACGAGGAACAGGATCAAAGTAGGGAATGGACCAGGTCAGGGATGGGATGGGTGGGAGGGAAATATAGCCAGTCTTTTATAATATATCTACTATGGTAATGTTTTGCATAGCTATACATGTACAACATATACTGAATTGCTTATCTTCCCAGCGGGAGTGGGTGACAAGGGATGAAGGGAATGGATCTGGAATTAGAATTTAATGTTTCAAATATATGTATAAATACTATTATTAATACTATTTTGCATGTAATTGGGAGATAAGTGTGCAGGCAATGGGGCACAGAGATTCACCTTGCCCTAATGGAAAAGTCAAAGGGCATATGGGAGAAGATATGGGAGAGAACAGATTGGATAAGGGGATATCCTGTGGGACTGCTATTCTGGGTTGGTGGGTAGTGGAAAAATGGGGGAAAAAATTGTAACTCAAAATCTGGCGGAAATGAATGATGTAAACCAGAAGTTAATAAAGCATTTGGGAAAAAAAAGAGAGAGAGGAAAAAAAATCTAACCTATACAGCCTTCAGAGAGTGGGGACCACAATAATCTATTACATTAACAAAGGATGATTTTTCAATAATTTCCCATCCTACCAGACCAGCTTTGGATTTTTTCACCATCCCCCCAAGGAACCTCATCAGCAGAACCTTCATGATCCTACAAGACAGAATCATCCTTAGTGGTCATTTGTCCCAATGACTGAAGGGTACAGTAATGAGCTCCTATCAGATCCTCCATGTAAGGAGGGCACTCAGGCCAGCGATCTCACTTCTCACTTAAATATACTCCTTTGGACTTCCCCATCATTACCCTACACAGAACACCTTCTCTTCTCCTACACCCTGGCTTTTTAGCTTCTTTTTGCATGTTTTTCCCCATTAGATCATAAACTCTTGAGGGAAGGAAATACTTTTCTTTTTTTTAATTTTTATCCCTAGGACAATTTTACACTTATCTAGAATGGTTGTGATCAAGAGAGATTGTAATGAACAAGCCAAGAAGTTGCTAGAGTTGATGGAAAACTGGCACATAGTGCATGGCATATAATAGCGGTCTAACAAATATTTATTGACTGATAGTCAAAGGAATAAAATTCTAATAATGAACTTCAGATATCAATATAGACCAAGGGTGAGGAACGTGTGGCCTCAAGGCCACATATGGCCTTCTAGGTCCTTGTTGATACAGCCTTTTGAATGAGTCCAAGTTTTACAGAACAAATCCTTTTAAGAGGGTTTGTTCTGTGAAGTTTGAATTGCAGGTTCTCCACCCCTGATAAAGACTAATGGGGAAGATACCTGAAGGGCAGGGTGGGGAAATGGAAGTACATTTGTCTTAGTTCTGAAATCACACCACCTAGGTGACCACCTATTCTGCTTACAGGACCATAGTGATTTCATATATACAGTGTGGAAAGAATTACTGGCCTTGTACTGGTCTTTTGAACCAAGGGATGACAACCACTAACTACTTCCATGTTAATCCCAGATGTGTGTAACAGCAATAATGGAATCAGATAATCATGAATGCTTGAGCCAGAAGAGATCTATAATAGTAATTTGGAATTCTACAGTGTGAATTTGGAATCAGAGAAAGTTATAATTCTGGCTTTGCCACCTACAAACTGTATAGCCTTGAGCAAGTTGCTTGGGCCTTAATTTCTTTATTTAAAAAAGAAATGGGTTGGACTAAATGACTTCTAAGGTCTCTTTCAGCTTTAAATGTTCCTTAGAAATAAGTAATTATCTTCATTGCAATCTGTTTGCTTGTATGTAATCACAGAAGCATTAGAGGTACCAGAATGCCCCATGAAATCCATGAAGTGAGTCAACCAGGTATTATGGTAAATGGAGCACAGTTCAAGTCTTGCCTCAGACATTTCCCAGCTGTGTGCCCTGGACAAACAAGCCATTTAATCTCTCTCAGCTTTGTTTTCCTTACCCAGAAAATGGGGAAAAGAATAGCATTTACTCCATGGGGTCCTTGTGAAGATCAAATGAGATGATATATGTAAAGTGTTCTGCAAACTTTCAAAAGGTCATGTAAATATTAGTTATTATTGTTGCTTTTGGGTCTAAAATGAAAGTGTCTTTTCTATTCTCATCACAATCATTTTTCCATATAGTTATCCCTTTGTCCTCTGGCTTTATTCAGGGTAAGCATGTTAATACGGATGTGGTCATTTTCTCCAGTGATTTGTCAATCATTGGCTACTGGACTAAGATTACATGTTAAGGGTATTAATAGTTCATAGGATCATAGAACACAAGCTCTTTTAACCTTTGTTTCCCCATCTGTAAAAACGGGGACAATAATAATAGCACCTACCTCACAGGGTTATTATAAGAATCAAATGAGTTAACCAATGTAAAGTGCTTTGCAAATCTTAGAATAGAAAATAAATACTACCTATTATTATGTTATTAGAGTTTTTAAAAGCCTCTGAGGCCAGCTAGTCCAACTCTAATTTTACAGAAGAGGAAACTGAGGCCCAAGGACATAGAGTGATTTGCTTGAGATCACACAGTTAATCAGTGTCAAACCTGGTAGTTTGACCCCAGGGCCTATGTCTCCAGAGTCAATGCCCTTCCCACTGTTCCATACCATCCCCCTCAATGTTTGTTTATAATGAAATGCTCAGGTTGCCTCAGAAGAATTAGGTAAGCTTTGCTTCACTCTATTAATTCTGAAACAAAATATATAATGTCCTGGACAAGGTAAATTCTAACAGGATGTGTGTAACAGCAAGCACTCTAGCATACTCAGGATGATTGCTAACACAGGTTCTTTGATCTGCTTTTCTAAAGGAAAGCAACTCAAAAAGGGTTAATAATCTTATTTTAATCAAACAAATATATATATACATACATAATTCACATAGTTCAGGGGGAAAAGTCAGCACCCTGAATTTCAGAAAATATAAACAGAAATTACAAGGAGACAAAAAATACAGACAGGAAAAATAACGCAATTCAAAAGACCAACAGATAGGGCTTCTAGCTGTCTGACCATTACATACATACAATTAGTCACCGGAGAGAAAAGCACCAATACTGGGTTTTCAAAGCCAGGGGGCTCAAAAGCTTCCCAGAGTCTCATCTGGCCAAATCATACAACTCTTCCCAAAGTGAGCCCCAAAGCAAAACCTCACCACAGAGGTATATATAGACTTCTCCAGGGTCAGAGAACATCACAACCCTTGTGACCCACTGCCTGATTACAGAGTAACAAAAGGTATGGACCTTCCTGAAAAACAAACCTTCCCTAAGCAAGCTTTTCTTGTTGTGCTTCAAGTGAGACCCATTAAAGGGCAGGGAAGATCTTCAAATTCCCTTACCATTACAGTGTGAACTCATATTGTCTTGTGTGGCCCTTAGTTTGGGCAATAATAGTGATGTACACACACACAAGCTGACTCTGGGACTGTCCCTTTAAAAGGAGATGGCAATCACTCACCAGAAGAAATACAGGGAGAAAAAAAAAAGAAATACAGGGGAAAGAAAAGCAGACATTTCTTTCAGAGAGAGAGAGATGGGACAGCAGACAGACATCCTAAGCACCCCCAGGAACAGCAGTAAAGAGTCAGGATAGATTACACTCCTGGAGAGAGGCCTATACTTCTATACAGCCCATTAGGAAAGAAGGTGCCCATGCCTAGCGGAGGAATAACCCAAACCTTTCCCTTTGCTGGTGAATCACATGGAGTAATAGGCTCCTGGAGATTATAAGCTCCTGTCATTTGCCTTTTATCCCTAGTATTTAGTACAGTGCCTTACACATAGTAGGTGCTAATAAATGCTTATTGACTGACTGACTTATTGACTTGATTATGGGCTTATTAGGAATCCCTTGTGTTTTATGTTAGAAACCTATCCTATATTCAGATATCTGGTTAGCTCAGGTCCTTGCTTGGGAAATGAGGTCCTTTTACCTTTGGTAGAGATCTAATCATGATCTGATATTTCCTGGATAGAGGTGTGACCCATAGTCATTTATTAAGAATCCTCCAGGACCATAGTTTGTGGAAATCCAAAGCTGTGTTCTAGCCTATGGTTTATAAATCCATGACCTACAAACTGATTTTTAGTATCTTCTGCCCTAGTTTCTAATACTCCATTTTGTAGTATTAGTGTTCGTTTTATGGGTTGCTATGGACAGAAAAATTCATCACCTGGTGGCTAACCTTCTGTTGATAAGCCTCTCTGAACTTGGCTTGGCTAGTCCTCAGATAGCTGACGCAGTCTGTCACTTGGCTTATATTCAATGACCTCCAGCTTAGCAGAATCTATAAGAGCTTGTGCTCTTATGGCAGAGTCTTTGAGGATATCAGGTCACCTTTATACTACAATGAGGCATCACAGTAGGACTTTGGTAACAGCTTGAATTAGCGAGAATTACAGCATCTAGAACAAGGACAGTTCCACTATATTTTGAATTTGTCAAACCCATCCCTGGAGAACTATATTCAAATCTAGGCAGTACATTTTGAGGGACGTTAACAATATAAATTAGCTATAATGTAATATGAAGGGAAATTGAAGAAACTAAGAATGTTTAGCCCGGAGAAGAGAGGATTTAAAGGAGATGCAATATCTAGCTTCATCAGTCTGGAACAATCTGATGCTCCTTTGTGGCGTGGAAGTGAACTTGTTCTGTGGAACAAGTACTGGCAGATTCAACCAGGCTGGAAAGGTTCCAAGTATATTTCCTTCAAAAGGAAATTTGCTTTTCAAATGCTAGACTAGCAAAGTATGGAGAGGCTCATGACCAAGTAGCCAGGCCACTTAATAATGAAATTACGGCAAGCTATGCAACAAAGAAAAATTCAAAATGGTCCCAAGCTTCTCCCTGAGATGAGCCGATCTTTTTAATGAGAATGGTCTTCCATTGATGTACAGATCTGAGTAATGAGATACTATCATGTTCAATATCACCTAAAGGGCAATGAATAGGAATACGGTGAGTGTAAGCAAAATGCAATCCATTACAAATAAGGAATTTCACAGAAGTGGTATAAAAGATGTCATCAGAGAAGTATATGACTTTTTTTTTTTTTTGCCTTTTTGGAGGGCAATTGGGGTTAAGTAACTTGCCCAAGGTCACACAGCTAGGTTTTTGTTTGTGTGTGTGTGTGTGTGTTAAGTGTCTGAGACTGGATCTGAACTCAGGTCCTTCTGACTCCAGAGCAGATGCTCTACTCACTGCGCCACCTAGCCGCCCTGAAGTATATGACTTTTAAAAAGATGGACCCATAACTTATAGAGACCAAGGCATAATCATTAGACAGACTCCATGCTCCATTGGCACTTACAGAATGTCAAGAAGGTTTCCAGTAGACTCCCTGGGGTGTTGGGCAAGGACAAGTCACACAAAATAGACAGGCAAGGATGAGTTGCAATCTGCATTGTGGGTCAGAATAGCCTCACTAATGAGAGCATAGATCCAACAGACTTCTGCCTAATAAGAATCAATAGGTGAAAATTATAGATTTTATTTCACTTGATATAAAATGGAAACATTTAATAATTTGAGCCACTTATTAACAGAGTGCTCCTACTTCACAAAGGAGTGAGCTGTCATTTTCAATCTACCAGCAGAGGGTAGATGAACAAATGACAGGGATGTGGTGGAAGGCCAGGTCTGATCGAGGCTGGCCTCGTGCTTCAGGTTTAAAAGCAGAATGAAATGAGAAAACTATAAACCTTCTAACAGCGGACAAAAAGAGGTTTATTTAGTCATAGGATGGAAAGCATACTCAGCAAGGATACAGCACTGTTTCAGCTGAGCAGTTTCTCTGTGTTGGCTATGGTGTCTAATCTAAGGGAAAGCCAGTGACTCTGACTTTTCTAGTATTTTTGCTTTGACCACCAGGAAGCAACATGAGTGATTCAAGCTTTAGTCCTTTGGGTCACATAAGCCTCAGGAATAGTTTCAATACCTTTTAAGGAAAGACTCCCCTAGCCTATATGGGAAAAAGTTACCCAAGCCTTCATAACAGGTCCTTAAGAAGTATTGTTCCTATTACAGACAATGAAGAAGAAATTCCCACACAAAGAGGTGATTTCTGAAGTTCTAAATTTTTCTGGTTGATCTTTGACCTGATAGCTGAGAATGAGTGATATCTGGGATATTCATGTAAGATAAGAAATCCATAAAAGAGAGACCCTAAAGGGAGCTAATGTGAAGACACCAATGCTTTATTAATTCTAACTACAGCTACCCTGACTGAGTATGTATTTCAGAAGTAAACAGAGCATTTTCAACCTTTGTTTCTGGATAGAAACCCTAGAATTTTCCATCTCTATATGACCTGGCCCTCAGCTTCTTCAGTCAGGTTACTGAACCTCCAATACCCCAGTGCTCTGACAGAAATAAGATCAGGCTGAGGAAGAATTCTGACTCAGTTTCACAGTCTGTGTTTTTTGTTTTGTTTTACTGCTTGAAGATCCAAAGAACCAGAAATATTTATGCCTTCATGAGATATAAGAAGGCTGAAAAACTTGGAAATATAACACTGGAAGATATTTGTTCAGTGGTGTTGTTTATAATTTTGCTGGAGGGGGTGCTAGGAGGCATGGGGAAATCCGCAATGAACAAGTGTAAGGACAATGAATTTAAAGGCCAAAATGGGGAAGGAATATTTTTTCAGGTAGAAATGACTGACCTCTATTTTTTTATATAATTCAAAATGGTTTACATAATTTAGTTCATTATTCCTTCTCAAACTTATTATGAGCTAAGAACATGTTCACACTATGAAACCCTTAGATTCACAGGAAATACCCTTTGGGGTGTGCAGTTTTGGTTCTGTTTGGGGGCCATTTTGGAGACAGTGAAGCATACTGTTGTCTGTGGAGCCATCTGCTGGCACAGTTTAGCATTTTGGGGGGGTCTGATATAACTAGAAACAATACCTAACAATAACAGAATCATAAGGTTTTGAATAAATGATCCAATCTATCCCTCTGCCTTTGAGCAAGATCAAACTTAAATGATCCCAAATACATGAATCTAGTCCATTTTTATGGACCTGCCCTTCCCCAGAAGATATCTGGCAGTCACATATGCCAAACTATAAAAGTATAAAAGACCTTCCATCAAGGTCCCAAGATCCCTGACTACCAGGATTTCATGACCTTTGGCAGAGACACACATGAGAGAATAGGGAAAGGTTTAGAAGATATCAGGGATGCAGCTATTGTTGGCCTTTGTTGCTTGTGTCCTAGCTCTGCTCTATTTTTCTGAATTACTGTTTACCTCTAGACCCTTGTATGACAATGATCCAGAATTGTTCCTGGTGATGCTTGTCATTCAGTAGTCAACAAGCATTTATCATGTGCTTGCTATGGGCCAGACATGTGCCAAATGCCAGGAATATAAATACAAGAAAAAGAAAAACAGGTCCCTGCCCTCATGGAGCTTACATTTTACAGGGTGGAGACAACACATAAGACAAAGAGGAAGAAGTTACTCAGTGTGCCAGGCTCTGCACTAAATTCTGGGGATACACATACAAGCAAAAAATATTTCCTACCCTTAAGGAACCTATATTCTAATGGGGGAAATAACACAGAAAGGAGAGCTGTAAAGCTGAGTAGGATGGGGAGGAAGTAGACCTAACTGGGGGCAAGGTGGCAGGCAAGGAAGAGTCCAAAGAAAGACTTTAGGTACAAGTGAGGGGAAGCATGGCAGTGTCTTTCCTAAAATAATGTTTTGTGGAGGGAGTCACTAATCATAAAAGAGCCTGCAGAAGTTTTGACAGAATGATAGGCAGCAGGCAAGGAGCAAAAGAAGAGTCCAGGCCTGAATGAAAAGAAAGTGGTCCTTCCCCATTCAACAGAGGTAAAGGAAACATTCACTTTTAACAGGTCAGAAGCCTCTGATATAGGTCAGGGGTGTATTGGTGAAGCAACCAGGGCTGGTTTCTTCTTCGTTACCTTCAACTGACCTTGGATTAGAATTTATGAGTCCATAAGGACAAGGAGAGGGGGTGGTGCAGAAGCAGCTGCTGCCATTGGATTTGGACTACTAGGCTTCCCTGATGTAGATGGGAGGGACAAGGGCTATGGCAGAAAAGAGTCACTCTGCTACTGCTGTGCTGGTCAAGTACTCCAGAGAGCCAGAGACTCACACTGAGGAAGAGATTTTGTGTGAGACTTCCAACTACTGGAAGTCCCATTGGTCTGGGAATGAACTGGGAAGGAAAGACTTCCAGTCCCATCTCCACACTAATCCCTTTCCATTTTCCCTAATTTATTGTCTTTTATACAGTGATGTTATACAGTCACTTCTTTTCAGTGTTCCATTCCATGAGTCATTAGTGTGTGTGGTTAGGAATCTTCCTACTGCACCCAAAGATTTTAGAGGACAAGCTAGAGTAAGTTTAGGAGATGGCTGGGGGCAGATGTATCCACACAGGTCCACTTGATCTATTTTCCTTTCATTTTATGCTATGGATAATTAATTATCTGATTATAATGTGACAACTTATAGGATCATAGAGCTAGAGTTAGAAGGGAACTGAGAGGTCCACAGGTCCAACCTCCTCATTTTACAAATGAAGAAACTGAGGCCCGAGAGGTAAAGTGATTTTTCTAAGGTTATCCAACTAGTAAGGAGAGCTGGTACTGGAGCTCAAGTTCCTTTATCTCTAAATCCAGGGTTCTTTCTATTGTATCACATTGCCAGATTTATCCTGCACATCATGAACAGAGACAGATGTCATATGTTAAATGTTTAACAATATTCCATTGTCTTCTTGATCAAATCTGGACCGCCAGAATGGTCAGGTAGAACCAACTTAGTTCCATAGTTAGTGGGCGAAAATTGTTTAGGCAACTGCTGGATGAGCTCCCTCTGGTGGCCAATAAGGATACTACAGTTCTTTAGGAGTAACTCCAAAGAGAAACACAGTCATTGGGCTGGCATTCCCTCTCTGGATAATTTATTCAGTGACACGCTGTCTTTCTGCAGGTTACAGAAGACACATTCAAGACACATGGATGAATTTGTAAAGCTTGTACTGCATAACTTTGACACTTGTCACTGCCAGCCCTTTGGTGTGTCTGTTGACTAAGACCTTGAATACTTTTACTGCATAATCCCACACGCAAGACCTTTCTCAGGAACATGTATAACACAGGAGAACACAAATAAAATGAGACAGAGAAAACCATCTAGGTAATTATTCTTTCAAGAACTGAAATGCTTAACTGAAAGTTCTCAGAGGTCTCTTGCTTTTCTTCTTTCTAAAACACACAACACTAATCTCATTACTACTAAAATATAATGGATCAACCTAAACACCTACCCAAAGGCTTGGGCACCCCCTGCTCTATCTACTATTTTATACTATTTATCTCCTATTGGCAACCTTAGTATAGAAGAGAGACTGGTGAAATCATTAGAGTTAATTGGCAATTGTGATGTCATTGATTTTAGAATGAAATTAAAGCCCTGTGTTCAAATATCAATTCTGTCATACATTACCTTCATGACTTTTACCTCTCTGGGTCTCAGTCCATAATCCTTAAGGTCCCTTCCAGTTCTAAATCAATCAGCTATGATCTTGGTTCAACTGTCTCCATTGGCAAATTGTGGAAATACCCTCAGAGTTAGGACAGAGCATCTGTCTGTCCCAAGCAATTCTTTTTTTCATTGTAGAAACACCATCCCTAAAACCTCACTAAAAAGTATGTCTCTTGGGTTTCTATCCTCTGAAAGCTTTGAACCTTCACAGAAACACATGTACCTTGATATATATTATAAAATAGGTTCAGCAGAGAGCACAATTATCCAATTTTAAAAATGTGTGCATTATAAAAATAAAAAATATGTGTGTTTATAAAAAGTCTATTAACAAATATCCCTCAGTGTACCTTAGGTGACTGCCTACCTTGTCCATCCCTAGTTCTAGCTCTGTTCATTTACATTTGTGGAGTCATCAGTAGATAAGGAAATTCTTTTCTTAGTTGCACACATTACAGAGGCTGATAATATCTGAAATATTAGGACCTTTGCTCAAAAATATACCTCCCTGGGGGCAGCTAGGTGGCACAGTGAACAGAGCACCAGCTCTGGAGTCAGGAGGACCTGAGTTCAAATCCGGCTTCAGACACTCGACACAATAACCATGTGACCTTGGGCAAGTCACTTAACCCCAGTTGCCTTGCACACACACCTACCCCTCCTTGCATTTCACCGGTTAGAGGTTCATTTTGGGTTGACTCAACATTTTTTAAAAATGTAAACATTACATTAGGGAAAAACCTATTCACACCTAACTATTCAACACAGTACCTCTGGCACTTAGCATAATGCTTACCCTATAGTAAAATTGTTGTTGTTGTTGTTTTGGTCACTTCTGACTCTTCATGACCCCATTTGGGATTTTCTTGGCAAAGATACTGGAGTAGTTTGCCATCTCCTTCTCCAGCTCATTTTCCAGATGAGGAAACTGAGGCAGAGTGAAGTGACTTGCCTAGGGTCACCCAGCTAATAAGTGTCTGAGACCAGATCTGAATTCAGCAAGATGAATCTTTCTGACTCTAGGCCCAGCACTCTGTCCACTGTATCAGCTTCCTGCCCCAGCAGGAGCTTACTAAATGTTTATTGATTGATTAAATTAACAAAATCAATTGGCAGTCTTCAGTAAAGAGACATTTTCTTGATTTTAGGGAGGAAGAAGATGTAATTTTGGAGAGAGCACAGGGAGGGGCAGATTGCAGAGTACTAGCATCTGGAGTTCAGTAGTGTGTAGGCACTAAGGAGGACCATGGGGAAGTAATAAGCCTCTTAAGCAGAAGTGTAAGGTAGGGGTGGGTCAGCTACAAATGACTACTTGGCTATCTTTGCCTAGGATGACAATGGAGCTTGACATGTAGCTCAAAAGCCTTCCTCTGGTTGGACACATTCTGGTGGTTGTTACCTGATGGAGATAACAAGATAGACTTGGAAGGTGGCAAAGAACCTCACCCAAATAAAAGTCTCTCTAGTCCAGTCTCTTATGTTCAACCCATGGCCATCCCTTTCCATCCCTATCTCTAATACTCTGGGAAAAGTACAGGAGCAAAAGAGATAGTATATTTTTTTTAATGAGGAAAGAAGAGAAAAATAGGGGCATACAGGGTACAACCCTTCTTCCTCTTTTCCCTTTCCCTACTTCCCTAAGTGGCATAGTAGATAGAGCCCTGGGTCTGGAGTCAGGGAGACCCAAGTTCAAATCCAGCTTCAGATACTTCCTAACTGTATAACTCTGGGCAAGCCACTTAACCTCTGTTTGCCTCAGTTCCATCACCTGTAAAATGAGGATGATAATAGCACCTACCTCCCAGGGTTATTGTGAGTATTAAGGGAGATAACATTTATTAAGTTCCTGGAGTATAGTATGTACTTAATAGATTCTTGTTTCCCTCCTTCCCCTCCCTCTCCCTCTTTATTTATGGATTCTATAAAATACTGGAAACCTCTAAGGTAGGGCTTCTTAACCTGTGGTATATGGACTACCCATGATAGATTTCACAGGTTTCAGAAACATCTTTATTTTTACTAGCCTTTGGTTTCCTTTGTAATGCTCTGTATTTTATTTTATGCATTTTAAAACCATTATTCTGAGAAGGGATCAAAGGCTTCATCAGATTCCTAAAGAGGACCAAGATACCACAAATGTTAAGAATTCCTACTCTATGCACCGAGGAACAACTTGGCCTGATCACCTTATGCCTTATCCAATCTAAATCTCTTATATTACAATTTAAACTCACATCTTAAAAAACAACAACAAAACAAACACTTTTTATTGAACAAAACAATATCTCTTCTTTCACTACTAAGTACTTTTAATAAATGTTACCTTTTTTTCAAAGAAAGGTGAGTTACCTATTTTCTGTTTCTTAAAATACCTAGTCAAGAGCAAGAACAGAGAATAGAAAGATCACAGGTTTAAAAAAAAGCAAGACATTATTGTAAAAAAATAAACATTATTGTCATTCCTTCCCTCAAGCCAAGTTACTTAGTCATGAAATGTTTTGCATAAGGAAGAACAAAATGACCAGTCAATTTGGGTGGCCAGCAGTGAGTCAAGAAGAGTGATAAAGAATATGCCTGAAAAGAAGTAGGCTGGAGTCACTTTGTGAAGGGCTTCAAAACCACTGGCACCAGAAGCAGCCTGTTACACTCAGGGCTGGGCTGGAGTCACCTGATCTGGTGAAGAGAAAAGATTATTAAATTTTCAGTGTGAGAATGTGTACCTCAAAAATCTTCAAATGCTACAAATCAGGGCTTGATTGTTTTGTTGATCAGCTATTTTAAGAGAGTGATGGAGAAGACATTAATAATGCAGATTAAACATAAAAGTATGTCATGCATATATATTTCCTGAGACACATGTTAAATATTTACCAGCACACCTCTAATGATACCTTTGAAAAGCTCTGCTAGCAAAATTTTCCCTATAGAAGCTCCAAATTTGATTCTTATCAACTTTCATTGAGAAACCAATAAGTTGTGCTTGCTGGGACCTAGCAGAACCAGTCTAATTGCTGTTCTATATAACAGCTTTTCAGATGTTTGAAGGCGATCATGCCCTGCCTAAGTCACCTCATCTCAGGGCTAAGGAATCCGGTTTCTTCAAATTATCCTTCAATGGCATGAGCTCAAGGCTCTTCACTATCCTAGGGACAGCAATTAAGCCAGTTAATCTGGAATGTAGAATGCATGAGAAGATAGATAGATAGATAGATAGATAGATAGATAGATAGATAGATAGATAGATAGATAGATAGATGGATGGATGGGTGGACAGACAGACAGATAGATAAGCAAGACATTTATTATATACTGTGTGCCAAGCACTGTAATAATCACTGGAAATAAAAATATAAACCAAAAAAATATACAAATCCTATCTCCAAGGGACATACATGGAGAAAGGAGGAAGAAAGGAGAGACAGGGGGAGGGAAGAAGAAGGAAGAGAGAAAAGAGGGAGGGAGGGAGGAAGAAAAGAAGAAAGGGAGGAAGAGAGGAAGGAAGAACAGAAAGGAGGAAGGAAGGAAGGGAGGGAGGGAAAGAGGAAGGAAGGAAGGAAGGAAGGAAGGAAGGAAGGAAGGAAGGAAGGAAGGAAGGAAGGAAGGAAGGAAAGAAGGAAAGAAGGAAGGAAAAAATTAGTATTTATTATGTGTTAGGCAAGCCAGCTGGGTGGCTCAGTGGATAGTGCACTGGGTCTGGAGTTCAAATACAACCTCAGACACTTACTATCTTTGTGACCCTGGGCAAGTCACTTAGCCTCTTTGCTTTAATTCACTGGAGAAGGAAATGGCAAACTCCAGAATCTTTGTCAAGAAAACCTCATGTATAGTTCTGGCATGTGATGATCCATGGGATCAGGAAGAGTCGGACAGGACTAGACAACAACAACCTACAAATATGCCAGACACTATGCTAAATAATGGGGATATAAATACAATTTAAAAAAAAGACAGTCCCTGCCCCCTGGTAGCTTACATTCTGATGAGGGAAGAACACACAGAAGAGAGCTGAAGGAAAGGGAAGGAAATGAAGGTAGTCAGCATGAGGATATGATTTTGAAGTCCAGAAGCCAAGAACAGTGCTGGGAAAGGAACAAAGCAGGGTTGGTGGGGGGATACCTAGTGGAGACAAGGTAGAAAAGTCTTGAAAGTCAGGATCAAAAACAGGAAAGAAGTAAACATGGCTGATCTGGGAACTTCCTCAAAGGGAGGTCTCAGGAAGGAAGCCACCTGTCAGAGGAGTGGGCCTATCTCCAGGTTGAGAAGGATACTAGACTGAAGGTGACAAAGTCAGTAAATATCGAAAGACTTGCTGAAGTCAATTTTAAAATGGCTTTTAATTCCAAATACTATAGTTTTTACTTTATCTTAAAGGCAAGAGGAAGCCACTGAAACTTCTTGAGTAGGGGACTATCATAGTCAGAACAGTGCTGAAGGATTATCAATTTGGCAACTATGCCAAAAGCTAGGAGGATGGATTAGGGTGGGGGTTGGGAGGGCTTGAGTCAGGGAGACCCATTAGGAAGTCATTACAAAAGATATTAGGAAAGAGGTAAAAGGGAGTCCAGGCTAAGATGTTTACCATGAGTAGAGAAAAGGATATGAGTATGAAATATGCTGTAGAATTAGGATTTAGATAGGGGGCAGAGGTGGGGACAAGGAAGAGAAAAGGGCTACCTAATGGATAAGGTGTCCAACTTCAAATCAGAAGATAGAGGATTTGCACCCCTTTGGGGTAGTTTCCTCTCTCTGAACTTTTGAAGCAACAAGGTGTCGCAGTGGATAAAACACTGGAGTTGGAGTCTAGAAGTCCTGAGTTCAAATTACTATCTAGCCACATATCCCCCCTCTTGTTCTTGTGAAGTAGATATTTTTTAACACAAGGATAAGACTTTACATTGATTCTATTAAAGTCCATCCTATTACATTTGACCCAATGCTTTAACCTGTCAGAATATTTTTAAATCGTTATCATTCAGCATCTAAACTCTCAGTTCTGTGTCACCTACAAATCTGATAAACATTCCATCTATACCTTCATCCACATTATGAACAAAGATGTTAAACAGAAAGGGCCGATGCACAGATCCCATTGGTCTGTCACTGGAGACATCCTTTCAAAATCACATGAAACTATTGGTGACTGATTCATTGGGGTCCAGCCATTCAGTCATTTCCAAATCTACCATGCTGGTCTATCACCCAGTCCCTGTCTCATCCTCTTTACCATAAGAACATTGTGGAAGGGTGTGAGAGGGGCAGCTGGGTGGTGCAGTAAGAGTGCCTGCCCCCAGAGTTGGGAATACTGGGGATTGGTTCCGGCCTCAGAAAATGAGCACCCACACATAAATAATGACTGGCCGTGAAACCTTGAGCAAGTTACTTAACCCCAATTGCTTATTAAAAAAAAAAAAAGAACAGTGTGAGAAATTTTATTAAACCTTTTGCTAAAATCGTAAGTAAGGCAAGTAGAAGCCACACCTTTAATTCCTGCTGGCAGAGAAATGTTGCTGGCTGATGCCCTGGCATTGTGAGCTGTAGTGGGCTAAGCCAATCGGGTGTGTATATTATGTTTAACATTAATTTGGTGTGCCCTAAGGAGGGGTGATCTGGACAAGGTCAGAAACAGCACAGATTCACATGCCAAATAGAGGGCAAATAGGCTTTTTAATATCCCCTGCACTTCCAGATTGGGTGAAATAGGGAGACACAGTCTTAAAAACAAATAAGTAAAAATAAAACCTAGGTAAATTAGGTCTATAGCATTCTCCTGATATACCCATCTAGTAAATCTATCAAAGAAAGAACTGAATTTAGTTTAACATAATCTATTCACATTTGTGATCACAGTTCCTTTTTCTAGACATCCACTTATCATGCCAGGAATTTAGGGCAAGTTCACTCATGTATAGTTTGTAGACTCCATAATTTTTCTTTAAAAAAAAAAATCAGAACATTTACTCTTCCCTAATACTGTCAATATATCTCCCGCTGTGTATGATCTTACAAATATCACTTACAGTGGCTCAGCACTGACATCTTCCAGTTCTTTCGGTCCCCCTAAGAATGTAGTACATTTGGGCCAGGTTACAAACACTAATGCACTCCTGGTGGAATTGTGAACTAATCTAACTATTCTGGATAACAATTTAGAACTATGCCCAACACAATACCACTACTAGGTCTGTATCCCAAGGAGATCAAAGAAAAGGACTCATTAAAAATATTTATAGCAGCTCTTTTGGTGGTGGCTAAGAAATTAGGGGGATGCCCATCAATCTGGAAATTAGGGGGATGCCCATCAATAGGGAAATGATTGAACAAGTTGTGATATATGATTGTGATGGAATATTGTGAACAGGTGGCTGGTAGAAAACATTTTAGCAAATCAACCTATTTATGGCCACTTTTCTGGGGTCAAAGTTCTTGGTCATTATAATAATACATCATCCATTTTTGTTGTTTTTGTTCTTTACATCTATGTTGTTTTTTTTTAACTCATTTCTGTAATATTTTCAAAAGTCAGAGGAAGCAACAGGTGGAAGAACCACTTCTGGATCTAATTCTTTTTTCCCCCAGAAAAGTACTGAAAAAATACATTTCTCTCCCTTCCTTGCAGAGATGGAGGACAAAGGGTACAGACTATTGCATAAACTGTCAGATTCAGACAAGGAATAGGTTGATTTGCTAAAATGTTTTCTTTCTTTTTTTTTAATTCCTTGATACAAATGATAATTCTACAAGTAGGGTAAGGAGTAGAGATATATTCAGAAATGAAATTTATTTATTTTTAATTTTGTATATATATTTTTTGTAAATTTTAAAATTTATTTGTAATTTAAATAACAAATGAGAAAATGAAAAAAAATAGCCATGCACACAGCAGAACATAAGAGAGGATTCAATATGGAATGAAAAATTTCCATTTCAAGAAAACCTATATAATAAATCCTACATATTGCTTTCAAAGCTGCCTGGCTTTGCTTCCTTGTAGGTTTTCTTTTGTTCTCTGCTGTGTATTTTTAACTTTTTTTCCTCTCCCTCCCCAAACCATACCCAAAAGAAGGTTACAATTAAATGTGGATATATATACATATACATATATATCTATAAACATAGAAATATATACACAGATAGACTTATACATGTATATGTAAGACTGTACTATGCTTATTTCCACCTGTCATCTGTTTCTCTGAAGATGGATAGCATCTTCCTTCATAGGTCCAAGTGTTTTGCTTTTCTAACCAGCTCATTCATCGTTTCCTATACCATAGGAATATTCTAATGCAATCTCATCCTGTCTGAGATATTGTCTGTAAAAGTTTTTTCCTAATTTTCTGCTTTCCTTCTTTTCTTGACTACATAGGTGTTATTTATGTAAGAAAATTATAATTTAAAATAATTGACATTATCCATTTTATACTGCAACAATGATCTCCCTTATAATTTAAGATCTGATACTACTGAATCTACCTTTTTCTCTGGTTTCTCTGAAGTTCCTGACCTTTTGTTCTTCCAAATGAACTTTGTTATTATTTTTTTCTAACTCAGCAAGATAATTTTTTAATCATTTAATTGGGGTGAAATTGAATAGATTAATTAAGCAAAATTTTCATTTTAAAAATTATATTGGCTTTACCTACCCATGAACAATAAATATTACTTCAATTATTTAATCTAACTTTATTTGTATAGAAAGTGTTTATATTGGTGGGGCAGAGCCAAGATGGAGGAGTAGAAATAGTACTTCCATGGTGCTCCAGTCCACACCACTTCAAAATTATGTAAAAGGGTACTCTGAACAACCTCTGGAGCTCCAGAACCCATAAAACGACACAGAGAAGCTAACCTCCCACTGAGGACAGCCTGGCAGCCTGGAAGGGAGAGGCCAGCACAGCACTCTGGGAGCTGAGCCCAGGACCACGTGAGTCGAGGTTTTAGCCCCAGGGTGGCCAGAGCAGCAGCCGGCTGGAGGGACCCCAGAACACCAGCAGCTGTGGCATTTTAGTGATATAAGAGGAGGAGGGGAGGGAGAAGAAAGAACTTACAGGAAATTACTTCAATATTTCCAGTGAAGTCTGAGGCAAAGTTCTCAGCTGAGGAGGTGGAGGGAGGGGCCTGCATAGGAGGCTAAAGGAAGAATGAAAAAATTTGGAAAGCCTACAGTGCTGAATGGGATAGAGAATTGATTAGGAAGGTATAATAGGATTACCTTGTCACAGGAAGGACCCAGTTAAGCTTATGTAACATAGTCTTGTAGTGAACCCAATCAACATGGTTTCATGATTTTCTCCAGTTTTGTTCAACTGTGTGTGAGCTGGGGTCTGAAGGCAGAGAATGGTGGAAATAGTTCAAAGCTATGACCAGAAAGGGTAAGATAAACAATAGGATAAGGGGGCAGGGGACTTGAAAGAAGAGGACAGTGTAGAGCTAAAGTGGCTTTCCAAGGAATCAAGATGGGGGAGGAAGAATATCAATGCAGAGGTGACATCTTGGTGAGGAGGTACAGACTCTGGGAACCCCCTTGAACTCAGATAGAATCTTCCCATTTGATGAGGCATTTGCTTGAGGCCATAAGCCTTTCACTGTGGCTCAGCCCAAACCTCTTTTACTAACCTAGCCCTCCTTTGTCCAGCTAGCACCCACCCTTGATCCTCCCAAACCCAGGTAGCCTCCCAGTTACCTCCCACCCTTAATCTCTCTCATCACTGGAGTCTGACCTCAGTTGACTCCTCCTGAAGACCCTCCCCAAACTCCTCTCCTAGACCATCCCTAGATTCCTCCCACAGCCTTTCTGTATATAAGACCCCATCTTGCCTCCATGAGGTTTGAGAGCACCTGAGAATTATCTAGTGAAGACTCACTCTGTGTCAGATTATTCCGGCTAGTTTGCCCAATGCAAGTGTCATAGATACAGAGGCTCCTTAAGAGTCTACCCATTATGGTGAACCTTTAATAAACTTTGCTTTTACTTTGGCTGAGGGAAGACTTGAGTTGAATGCATTCAGCAGGACCCAGCATCTTGGCATTTTGGGGTCTCAAGCACCCCTAATCCCATACCTCAACATTTTATGTTTCCCTGACCCTTATTATTGGGATCAAAGTAAAGGGTTAATATACATAGGCAATTTTCTCACTTTCCTTTTCAGTTCAAAGTTGTTGTTTTTTTTTTAAAGCAGCTAGATAGGGTCACAAATACAGAGCTAGATTTAGAATCAGAAAGATCTAAGTTCAAATCCAGCCTCAGAAACATACAAGCTGTGTGACCCTGGGCAAGTCACTTAATTTCTATCTACCTCAGTTTCCTCAACTGTAAAATGGGGATAATAATAGCACCTACCTTCCAGAGTTGTTGTGAGGATAAAATGAGTTAATATTGTAAAGCTCTTAGAACAGTGCCTGGTAAATAAATAGTAGGCCCTCATGAAATGCTTATTTCCTTCCTCAGGTTCATTCAATCTTCAAGATAACAGGAAAATACATTCTTACTAGCTCTAGTTAAGTGCATTTCATCTCTGTCCAAAAGTCTCTTAGAAATTAAAATTCCATTTAAAAAATCATCTCCTTAACCATTTTTTAAAACTTTCTAAACCTTCTTTTCTCCTGAAACCTTGGACAAACAGCAATGATGAAAACCTGCCTTCCTGCTTTCCAGGACTTCAGCACCTCCAGAAGCTCATCATCCTGCAAGATGAAATCAAATGGAAAACTTCCACCCCCTCAACTTCTGCCCCTGGGGTATCTTCCTCCCTGTGGTTGAAGAAGGTTGGAGATGGACTTCTGGGAACTCCTCCCAGATCCTCCTCCATTTAAGGAAGGTACCCAAGGAATTCTCTGCATTCTCTACTTAGCTATTTTCCTTGACTCCACCTTTTCTGGAAACTCATTATTCTTTCAGGTAAGATCCACCTTTTCAGCACCTCCTGTCCCTGGGACCTCTCTCTCTGGCTGGTTTGAGAAGGTGAGAGGTGGACCTCTGGGAGCTCCTCCCAAATCCTTCTCACCAGATAACCTTTACTCCACCCCTCACTTTCCAGCTTCTCGACTCCATAAGAGAAGGTGTTTTCTCCTCCATTAGATTGTAAGTTACTTCAGGGTAGGGACTGTATGTGGTCTATTTTTATATCTCAAGCACTTAGCACTGTACCTGACACATTAATTGTTGTTCAGTAATCCAACTTTTCTTGATCCCTCTGGGGTTTTCTTGGCAAAGACACTGGAGTGGTTTTTCATTTCCTTCTTCCAGCTCATTTTACAGATGAGGAAACTTAAGGCAAACAGGGTTATGTGACTTTCCCAGGGCCACAAAGTTAGTAAGTGTCTGAGGTCAGATTTGAACTCAGGAAAATGACTCTCTTTTTTAAAAAATGTATTTAGTATTCTATTTTTTCCCCCAGTTACATGTAAAAACAATTTTTAACATTCATTTTTAAAACTTTTGAGTTCCAAATTCTCTTCCTTCCTCCCTCTCTACCCCCCCTCATTGAGAAAGCAAGCAATTCAATATAGGTTATACATGCAAAATATTTCCATCTTAGTCATGTTGTGAAAGAAAACATAGACAAAAAAAAAACCTCAAGAAAAATAAAGTTAAAAAAGTATGCTTGAATCTGAATTTAGATACCATTAGTTCTTTCTCTAGGAAAGGATAGCATTTTCATTTTCCCTTCAGAGTTGTCTTGGAGTATTGTACTGCTGAAAACAGGTAAGTCATTCACAGCTGATTATTGCACAGTATTGCTGTTACTTCGTACATGGTACATTTTACTTTGGATCAGATCATGGAAGTCTTTCCAGGATTTTCTGAGAACATCTTGCTCATCAATTTTTATAGCACAACAGGATTCCATGTGGCCTGGTCTGTTTTTTAAGGTGTTATTTTCTTCAGCAATTTTTTTGTGTCTCCTTTACCAAGCTGTTGACTTGTTTTTCATGATTTTCCTACATCACTCTCATTTCTCTTCCCAATTTTTCTTCTACCTCTTTTACTTGATTTTCAGAATCCTTTTTGAATTCTTCCATAGCCTGAGATCAACTCATATTTTTCTTGGAGTCTTTGGAGGTAGGAGCTTTGACTTTAAAGTGTCCTGCTTCCAGAGTGGAAGGTGCACTGTTCTAAGCTTCAAGGCTTTTGTGCAGCTGTTTTTGGAGATACTTCTAGGGATCTGTTAGTTTTCAGGTCTTCTAAGGTGGTAGGATCTAAGGAGAGGTGTGCTTAGTCCTCTCTTGGCCTGTGGTCTGGTCTGTGAATGACCACAAACCCTCTTTTCTGCCCTGGAACTGTGACAAGAGTGCCTGCTCCACTTGCTTGTGAATCTGCCTGCCTCAAGTCTCTCCTCAGTCTAGTCCACTTTCTATTCAGATGCTGGAGTGATTTTCCTAAATGGCAGGTCTGATGACATCACTTTCTTTTTACCTCTATGATCAAACAGAAAATCTGCTGGGCACTAAAAGCCCTTCCTAATTTGGCCCCTTCCCACCACTGCAGTCTTTTTAAGCTTCACTTCCTTCCACATACTCCAAAATTTGGTGACACTGACCTCCTTTCTGCTCCTGGCAAAAGAGGCTCCATGACGGAGACTTCCAGACTCAGTTCCAGTGCCCCTTTCTGCAGGACTCCTTTTCCCTATGCCCCCTCTGAGATGATCATGCTTTTACACTCTATATGTCTTGTGGGTACAACTCTCTTGATCTGATCTTTAGGGTCAGGGGTGGCCAGGTCTTACCTTCTTCCAGCCTTCAGTGTACATCTGGTCGTGGTCCAGCCACATTCCCCAAGAACAGAGTCACAAGCCAGGAGAGTCAAAGAGTAGCAAGACTTTATTCAGCAGTTTCTTTTGCAATTACATACTCTCATCCTAACCTACATCCTATTCTATCCTAACTCTATCCCAACTCCTAACCCTTTGAGCTTCCCTCCTCTTATCCCCCTTCAGCCCCTCCTTCCCCTCAGGCAGAAGCTGCCACATCCCCAAGTCTGAGCTAAACCCAAAGCAACAAGTCAGGGTCAGCCTGGAACAGAGCTTATCTCACAGAACGTCTGATTCTCCTTCACAGTGCTCTTGCAAAACATGAACCACAGCAAGGTCAACATGTAATTTATGCAAAGCATGATTCATTGAAGTCAGTCCCTTCAGGGTCTCATGCCTCCAGGGGAACTGCAGGTATACCCCCCAGCACTCTCTGCAGCAGTTTTCTCTATTTAATTATGAGCTCCTGGAGGGCAGGGACCATATTTGTACCATTTTTTGTGTCTTCTCAAATGAACATTTTGTGTCTCCACTTTAGTGAGCACAGTGCCTTGGCACTTTTGTCGTTGTTCAGTCGTGTCAGATTCATTGTCACCCCTTTTGGGGTTCTCTTGGCAAAAATACTAGAGTGGTTTGCCATTTCCTTCTCCAGGTCATTTGAGGCAAGCAAGATTAAGTGACTGGACCAGGGTCACCTAGCTACTGACTGAGACTGGATTTGAACTCAGGTCTTCCTGACTCTGGGCCCAGCAAGGTGTTCACTGAGCCACCTAGCTGCCTTCTGGCACTTAAGAAGCCCTTCTTAATAAATGCTTGTTCACTGCTGCCTGAACCCACAGACCTGTTTCTCTATAAATCAGTTACTATTTATTGATGAGACCAATGCTTATTAGACTTGTGACCCAGGGCAAGTCGTTTATGTCCCTGGGCCTCAGTTTCCCCATCTGGATATGAAGGGTTTGGTCTGGTTTGGGAATACATACAGGGATGGTTATGCTCCGATAATTGTTTGGAGATCAGCTAGGACCGCGCCCCTCAGGCTCCGCAGACAACAGAGACTGAAGCACAGGCTTAGCACAGGTGCAGAAATAAAGGAAACTAACGAGACTTGACCCACCCCAGCCTCCTAGAGAGGCTCCGCCAAAACAACGCCGGGGGCGGGGCCTGCGTCACTTCTGGTTCCGCTTCCACCGCCCCACACGCCGGCTTTGGACTTGCTCGGGGTCACGGGCTTGCTCCTTCCTCTTCGCCCTCTTCCCCCCGCTATGTCCCGGTACCTGGTGGGGCAACACAGAGCCCAGGGCGCTGCCCCAGAGCAGTGAGTGTCTGGATCGGGGGAAGGGAGGGGCCTGGGTCCGCCGCTTCTCGGGGTGGCCCTGAGAGCAGGCGTGGAGCCGGGACTTGTGTTTTGTCTTTGCCTGCCCTTGCTCCTGCGGCAGGACTAATCGGCCCTGGCCCGCTGGCGTTGCTCTGGCCTCCTGCCCAGCCTTCAGGCTCCCGGGGCGGTTAGGTCACTGCTGGCTACAGGCTGTGATTGTGGCCGCCCGTGATCTGTGCGCCCCCGCGCGCGCACACACGTACACGCACGAGCCAGGCCCCCAGACCACCTGCAGCCAGGACACAGACCTCTTCTTTGTAGGCAGAGCGTGTGGGCCCAGAGGACCTTCTCCTTGCTAAACTGAACATACGATCCTGTATTCTTGACAGTCAAAATCTTAGGGCTCAGAAGAACCAGCTCTAAATAATGCCTAAGGCCATTTCCTTTTCTGACCAGCACAACCTAAGGAGCTGTAACTTTATATGAGCTATAAAGAGCAGGCTAGACCAAACCACTAATTTTACTGATGAGATGAAACTAAGATCTAGAAAGCTTAGGTGACTTGCCCAAAGTTTTGATTGTCTATATTTCCACCTTGCATGGCTAGGTGCTGAATAAATATTTATTGAATAAATGATTCAGTGCATAAACTTTTACTCTTAGCTTTCCATTTAACAGCTCATCAAGGGATAGTTTAGGGCAGCTAGGAGGTAGAGTGGATAGAATGCTGTACTTGAGTTTGAATCCTGCTTCAGATACTTACTAGTTATGTGACCCTGGGCAAGTTACTAAACCTTTCTCAGCCTATGTTTATTCCTATCTGTAAAATGGGGATATTATGGGGCCTACTCACCTGTAGGACTGTTGCTATTTGTTCCATTTGCACACTACTTTTCTAGAACTATATAACTCACATAATAAATTTTTCCCCCATGTTAACAGGGTGACTTTGCATACTTTAAGGATATCTGATTGCATGGGTCTGGATAGTCCTTCCAGTGACACAGACCAGAACTCCTGGCTGTTTAAGGACTTTCCATGTCAAAACAAAACAAAACAACAACAACAACAACAACACCTCTTGGATAGGTTGGTTCTCTGGAAGATAAATGTACAATTGGTCTTTTGGCCCACTCTCAAATCCTTTCTGTCCTAAATCCTGCCAGATGTTTTGCTGTGTTGGCATGGAGAATCTGAGGGCAATTCCACGCCATATTGAGATTTTGAAGTAGAATTTTGGTGGACCATGATAATGAAACACAATTTAGATTACAGAGGGGAAAATGAGAAAATGTTGTGAACCAAAAGCATCTTGAGGCCAAAATAGTGAACTTAATTTCACAGAAATAAATGTCAAGGCCTGCACACATTAAAAAAAAAAAATCATTTAAATATGTACAAAGTGGGGGAAAAGAGAAAAAAGTTCATGTGAAAAACCTCTGGCAATTTCAGTGGTTTGCAAAATCAATAGAAGGCAAAGGTCATGGCAGCCAGAAAAGGTGAAATGCAACATTAGGCTGCTTGAAACAGAGTGACCTGGACAGGTAATCCAACTGTACTTCACTTGAGACAGACCATATCTGGAGTATTGTGTCTAGTGCTAGGTACCATCTTTTAGGAAGGCCAGTGATAAGCTGGAGCATCCTGAATAGGATGACCACTTTGGTGAGGAACTAGGAATGTTTACTTAACAGAAAACTTAGTAGGGACATCATAATTTTCAGTTCTTTGAAAAACTTTCATCTGAAATAGAGATTAAACTTTTTCTAGATAAGTAGATTTAGTTTTAATATGTGGAAAAACGTCCTTATGATTTGTGCAATTCAAAAGTAGGATAACTTGCTTCAGGGAAGTAGACAATTCCTCATCCCTAAAGGTCTTCAAGCAAAAGACTGGATGATCACTTGTTGAAAACTTTAAAGAAGAGATTCCTGTTCAGCTCCAGATCGTACCAGATAGATTCTGAAATCCCTTCTAAACACTGAGATTTGGTTGTTCTCTAATAATCCCCCAATTTCTAAAGGAACTACTTATAATCCTATTTCTAAAGGAAGTAAAACTACAAAAGTCTCTTCCCTGCCCCTCCTTTGTCTCTAAATCCAGGTACCATGTATGAAAATCTAGAACATCCATGTAATTCAAATTAATTTTTAAAATCAAGTTATTAGGATCTAAACATTATTAGAAGGATTAAGGTATTCTTGAGTGGTCTGGAAGCAGAGAAAATATTATAATTTCAGTGTAGGACACAATATACTTTTAAATGCTTGATAATATTAAACAACAGTTTTTGAAGAAAAAAGGTACAGGTATAAACTTGTGTAATTTTCTGCAGATGCTCCCTGTCTCCTTTCACAGGGTTTCAGATCTCTCAGCTGGTTGTGATCTCCCTGATGGAGCAAGGAGAAGAGTTGTTGGTACCAAATCTTGAGGGCTCCAAGGAGAAAGAGATTTTGAGAAGCTCTTATACAGGTGAGGGACATAGAGGATGGTCTCAGTCCCCAGAACAACCTCTGTGAGATTTCTCATTTCGAATTTTGCTAAAACTATTAACTAGTTTGCATAACTATTATTTTCATAGCAGGTATGGCTATGTGTTCACAGTTAGCCTTGTTGTTGCTAATAGTTGTTACCCCTCTTCTGTGTTTTGGGACAATGTATGAATCTGGTTTTACGCTGACAGAACCAGCAGTTGTTGCACTTTTTTTTGTCCAGACCTATGATTTCATCAGTGTGGGAAATGTCCTACTGATGTAAGTCAGCAACTCCTGTAATTTTTAATCCTAGGTCCCTGGAATACTGAAAAGTGACTTCCCATTGCTCAAATCTTATAGCTAGTATAGATCAGAGGCAGGAATTGAACCCAGGTTTTCCTGACTCCAAAGCCACCCTATCCACTCTGCCATGGTACCTCTTCAGTTGTAGTTTACTAGATTAACAGTAATAGCTCACATTTAATTTAAGAATCCACTCCAGGAGCAGGTAGGTGGCACAGTGAATAGAGCACTGGCCCCCGAGTCAGGAGGACCTGAGTTCAAATCCGAACTCTTGACACTTAACACAAAAATTAGTCGTGTCACCTTGAGCAAGTTAGTTAACCCCAACTGCCCTACCTTTCCCCCTGCAAAAAAAAAAAAAATCCACTCAAGCACCATTTTCTACACAAAGCCCCCACTGGCACTTAGCACAGGTACTCTGCATTCAGCAGGTGCTTAATTGATGTTTATTGTGTTTTTTTTCTCCCATGACAGAGACACTCTTTACATTTTCTCTTTATTCTTTCAGAGAGTGAGAACAGTTTGGAAACTCTTGACCAGAAATACCTTAAGAATGAGGAAACTAAGGACATACCATCAGAGGGGTCTAAGAAAGATGTTCTCCCAAACATTCAACATGAGGATACTAAAGAAATTCCATTAGGAAGGAACAAAGGGGTCAGGTTCTGGAGCCTTGAGTGGAAAGATACTCATGAGAATAACTGCAAGACAGAAACTCAGTGGGGGAAACCTATGGGAAAAGAACAAAATAAATCTATTTCCTGGAAATGGGGCACCAGAAAAAATATTGACATTACTGTCCATCAGACACTACCCAAAAGAGGTAAATCCCACAAATGTCTTGAATGTCAGAAGAGCTTCAATAACAGCTCTCACCTTCGAACTCATCTAAGGATTCACACAGGAGAAAAGCCTTACAAATGTTCAGAGTGTGAGAAATGTTTTACTAACAGCTCCCATTTGATTCAGCATCAGAGAACTCACACAGGAGAAAAGCCCTATCAATGTACTGAATGTGGGAAAAGCTTTAGCAATACCTCACACCTTATTATCCATGAGAGAACACACACAGGAGAGAAGCCCTATAAGTGTCCAGAATGTGGGAAGAGCTTCAATAGCAGCTCACATCTTATTCAGCATCACAGATCTCATACAGGAGAGAAACCATATGAATGTCCTGTGTGTGGGAAATGCTTCAGTCACAGCTATGTCCTAATTGAGCATCAAAGGACCCACACAGGAGAAAAGCCCTATAAATGTCTTGACTGTGGGAAAAGATTTAGTCAGAGTTCCAGCCTTATTCGCCATCAGCGCACACATACTGGTGAGAAACCCTACAAATGTCTTGAGTGTGGGAAAAGCTTTGGTTGTAACTCTACCCTCATAAAGCATCAGAGAATTCACACAGGAGAAAAACCATATAAATGCCCAGAATGCGGGAAATATTTTAGCCGCAGCTCAAACCTTATTACACATCAGAAAACACACATGGGAGAGAAATTCTATGAGAGTACTGAATTTGGAGTAAATTTGAATCACAATTGTAACTCAGTAGAAGGCCAGAGAACTCAGCCAGGAGAGAAAACATATAAATGTTGTGAATGTGGGAAAAGTTTCAACCTTAGTTCACACCTTATTAGACACCAGAGAACACACACAGGAGAAAAACCCTATAGATGTCCCGAGTGTTGGAAAACTTTCAGTCAAAGCTCCACACTGGTGATTCACCAGAGAATTCATACAGGAGAAAAACCCTATAGATGTCCTGACTGTGGGGAAGGTTTCACTCAGAGCTTTAACCTTATCAGGCACCAAAGGACCCATATAGGAGAAAAACCTTATAAATGTACTGACTGTGAGAAATCTTTCAGTCGTAGTGCCTACCTCAATCAGCATCAGAAAACACACATAAAATAAAAGCTCTTTCAGTTCCCTGAAGTTGAGGAAAAATACTCATGAATGGACCTAAAAAAGCTTGAAGTGGGGGTGGGAGGGCATGTGGACTTCATCTACTCATTTCCAATTCCCAAATCTGTTTCCTCCTGAGAGGAAGTTTCTTGTAAACTTTTATTAACCCATCACAATTAAGGTACTTTAAGATCAGTTTACTATTGGATTTCTTTGGCTTATCATCAATACCTCTGGAAAAGAGAGCTAAGGCCATTCTGCTTAAAAGACACAAAGACTCAAACCAACCAGGTCATGGATCTTCCCAGTGAAAAACAGCACCAAGGATAGAGAACAGAATTTTTTATTTAAGGTAAGATAGGAATAGTTCAGAGTAATCCTAAGAATAAATATAAAAAAACAAACCTGAAATCTAGAAGTGAGACTTGCTAAAGTTTGCAATTTTCTCTTGCCATGTTAGGTGTAGGCAAACTGTTATTTGTACCAGATAGCTTGCTGATAAAATGATCCTGCTGAAGATCAGTGTGGTTCCCTGGCTTTTTGTGGGGGAAGGTGCTCGGGCAAAAAACAATGGTTTAAATTTGAGCAATCTTGTTCCTTGAAAATGAACTCTTGTAAAGTGTGGCACAAAGTGAAACATAAGTGAGCACTAGGTAAATCGTATCTGACCAGTAAAGATTTGTCACAAGGCTGTAAGAGATCTTACAGGCTTTTTCTTGTCTAGATCAGTCTAGAGCAGTAGTGAAAGAGAATGTTGAAGAACAATGGATTTTGAGGCAAGATATTCCCAGGGTATTCTGGAATTCCTAGTTAATGGGCTCATTAACCTATAACCTCTTGAGCTCCCCTTGCCACTATGTCTCTGTATCCCTACCATAAAGAAGCAAGATTAGGAGCCAGGATAACTGAATTCTCTTCTTGTAATTAGTAACTAGTCTTTTTTTCCCCTCTGTGTGCCTTGGTTTTCCTATTATGTAAGGATTCAGTGAAATAGGAAACTAGGCTCTTGTAATTAGCTCAATGACTTAGTGTGAAATGGACAGAATTCCATTAGTATTGGAGTAAGTACTACTTAGGTCAAGTCCTAATAGTTTTTTTTATCTTTGGCCTTCCTAGGGAAGAGGCAGAGAAACCAATATTTTCCCATACTCCTCCCTGTCCTAAATAGGGACTTTATAGAAATTATTAAGCACCCTTTTTCATAAATCTTTGTTCATGTGTTGCAAACGAGTAAGGAGAAATGGAGGTAAGGGGGCCCAAGGTTATATCTTAGGATTTCTAAATATATTTAAAAGGGATTGAGGTGAAAATTTAAAATTTGGTAGAAGGGAATTGAACTATAGTATTCCCAAAGAGACCATTCCTTTTGCCAATGGTGCCTTGGGGACAACTGAGTTGCACTGGAATTGTTACATCCTCCCCTCTCACTGAGATGCAGTTGATACTGGGTAGTGACTATATTATGATTTTTTATTATTAAAGGATGAAAATTATAGCAAAAACAGTCAAATGAAGACATTTAAGATTTTTTTTTTAGTCAATTTACCACCTTGCATGGGAAGGGGAAGTATTGGTAGAAATGAACAATTTCCTCAGTTCTCAAGACCTGCTCTTTTCCTCTATCTTAGCTTTACACGTGGCTGTTCAAACCTAAAAGTCCTCCATTTTTATGATCAAGAATTCTAAAATTCTGGGGCGGCTAGGTAGCGCAGTGAGTAGAGCGTTGAACCTGGAGTCAGAAGGACCTGAGTTCGGATCCGGCCTCAGACACTTAATGCACACACAAACAAAAAAACCTAGCCATGTGACTTTGGGCAAGTTACTTAATGCCAACTGCCCTCCAAAAAGCAAAAAAAAAAAAAAAAGAATTCTAAAATTCCCCATTATAACCTTCTGCCTATGTACCACCCCCTCCTAAATCTATTATTTGACTTTAGATGACCTCTGGTCCCTTCATTCCTCAGTACCTTTTCATGGTATCACCCCTGTTTTGGATTAACTTTCCCTACTTCCCAATTAACCCTATAGTTGAGCAGTTCAATATTACTGTGTCCTCTACTTTTGAAAACATTTCTCCTTTGTTCTACTGCTGATCATGCTTTGCCAAACTATATTGGAAGAAGTGATATAACGATGCTGATTGATCCATTACAAGCCTATGGTTTGTTTACTTGTTTTTTTCATTTTAACTTGGCCCTCACTGAAGCAAGATAATTCTTTTACTCTTCCCCAACTGTGTCATTTTACATTGTCATCCCAAACTCTTCCTTCCCTCCTTTAGTCTTTAAAGAGAAGTGGTATCACTTCTCTTCCTAGCATCTCAGCAAAAGATAGGAGACTCCATACCTTACTTAGAAAATAGAGATGATTCTCTCTACCACCTTATATCTATTAAATTGGCTAATATGACAGAAAAGGAAAATGGTAAATGTTGGAGTGGATGTGGGAAAATTGGGGCACTAATGCTCTGTGGAGTTGTGAACTTACCCAGCCACTCTGAAGAGCAATTTGGCAATATGTCCAAAGGGCTATAAAACTCTACATACTACTAGTTCTGTATCCCAAAGAGATTTAAAAAAAAAAACAAAAACAAAAAACAGTAAGAGAGGAAGGACATATTTGTACAAAAATATAGCAGCTCTTTGTGATGGCAATATATAATTCTGCTCTCTACTAAACCTATTTTATAATATATCAAGGTGTTTGTGTGAAAGCTTTCAGAAGATAGAAACCCAAGGGACATACTTTTTCATGGAGATTTAAGGATGCTAGTTCTACAATGAAAAAATTGCCTGGGTCATACAAATGCTTTGTCCTAACTCTAACAGTAAAATAGCTGAACTAAAATGTTAGCTGATGGATTTAGAACTAGAAGGGACCTTAGAGATCATGGATAAACTGAGGCCCAAAGAGGTAAAGGTCATGTAGGTAACAAGTGACACAGCTGATATTTGATTGCAATGTAAAAAAATGAGATATCATTTTAAAAGATTTTTAAGTTTATCCATACCAGGCAGGTGTAATGGGCAGTAAGAATGGAGGACAGAGGCAAGAGATGTTACAAAAGTGAAATCTATACTTGGCAAATGATCAGATAGGAAAGGTGAGGGAGAGAGAAGAATTAATGATAACCCTAAGTTAATAAACATGGGAGATATTTGATCTAAAGGAGGACAGTTGCTTCAGGATAAAACAGGCTCATAATTTCCCACTGTAATAAATTATCACCACTGCCTAACATGTGCAAGGGCATGCCCATAAGTGTACACATATGTACACATGTGCACACATGGCTTTAAGAGTGCATCATGGCTTTTGGTGCCAAGATGGCAGAGTGAGGAAGGAACCCACTGAAGCCCTCCCAAATTCCCCTCCGAACAACTAGAAAACTACCTGAGAATTGATCTAGGAGCAGGGAAGCAGCTTACCAACCCAGCAGGAAACATCTGTTGCAGTGGGAGGGAAGTAAGGATAAGAGCAGCAGCAGCCAGCCTCACAGCAGAGGGATTGCAGCAAGGTTCCAAGCTTGGGGCAATCCACCAGTGAGGCCCTGCCCTCCTGTAGTCCCCTAGGCAACTGAGAAGCCTGTGTAGTACAGCAAGGCCCTACCCCCAGCACAAGCCACTAGCCAGACTTTGACCATACTGCTGACCAGTAGTAAATCCCACCTCAGGACTGGCCAACAGCAAGACCCAGCTCCTGGAGCCTAAGAGCAGAGATACCTTGTTTCCATTGCAACCCAGCAGCAAGGCCCCACCCTTAGAGCAGGCCAGCAGCTAAATCCCACATACAAGGAAGCTCCAACCCCTGGTTCAAGCCGGAAGGGAAGGCTACTCTCTAGACAAAGCAAGCAGCTAAGCCCTGAAGCCCAGTGAAAGCTAGCAGTGAGACCCAGAACCCTAGCACAAAAAACCTGGTACAGTACAGGATTAAAACCTAACTCTCACATAAAAACACCAAGTCACAAAAAAAAAAAAAAAAAGCAGAAAAAATGAGCAAAAAACACCAGACAAAAAAGAGCTTGACTATAGAAAGTTACTATTGTAGGGGCAGCTAAGTGGTGCAGTGAATAGAGCATCGTCCCTGGAGTCAGGAGGACCTGAGTTCAAATCTAGCCTCAGACACTTAACACTTACTGGCTATGTGACCTTGGGCAAGTCACTTAACCCCAATTGCCCAGCCTTTTCCCTTCCAAAAAGAAAAAATAAAGAAATTATGGTAATACAGAGGATCAAAGCATAAACTTAGAAGAGGATAATAGTGTCAAAATGGCTATATGTGAAGCCTCAAAGAAAAATCTAATTTGGTCAGACCCAAAAGGAATTCCTGAAAGAACTTAGAAAGGATTTTTTAAAAACCAAATTAGAGAAATAGAAGAAAAATTGGGAAAAATTAGAGTAGTGCAATAGAATCATGAAAAAAGAGTCAACAGCATAAGAAAAAATTTACAAAAATTTGGAAAAATATTAATTGCTCATGGGTAGGCTGAGCCAGTATAAAAATGACAGTTCTACCTAAATGTATTTATTCAGTGCCATACCAAATTATCAAAAATTATTTTATAGATCTAGAAAAAGTAATAACAAAGTTAATCTGGAAGAACAAAAGTGCAACGATATCAAGGGAATCAGTGAAAAAAAATGTGAAAGAAGGTGGTCTAGCCATACCAGAACCCAATTACCAAAATAATCTGATGTTGGCTAAGAAACAGAGTGGTGGATCAGTGGAATAGATTAGGTACAAATTACATCATAGTAAATGACCATAATAATCTAGTATATGATAAACCCAAAGATCCAAACTTTTGGAACAGAAATTCATTTGACAAAAACTGCTAGGAAAACTGGAAAACAGTATGGCAGAAAAACCAGGCATAGACCAAAAGCTCACACCATATACCATGATCAAGTCAAACTGGGTACATGATTTACTCATAAAGGTTGATACCATAAGCAAATTAAAGAGGGCATGGAATAATTTATCTGTCAGATTTATGGATAAAGGAACAATTTAGGATCAAAGAAGATATAGAGAGCATTGCAAAATGTAAAATAGATAATTTTGATTATATAAAATTTAAAAAATTTTTGCACAAACAAAACCAATGCAACCAAAATTATAAGGAAAGCAGAAAACTGGGGGGAGGGGAGTTTTGCAACAGGTATCTTTGATAAAGGCCTCATTTCTCAACTATATAGAGAACTGAATCAAATGTGTAAAAATACAAGTCATTCCCCAATTGATAAGTGGTCAAAGGATATGAAGAGGCAATTTTCAGACAAATCAATGCTATCTATAGCCATATGAAAAAAATGCTTTAAGTCACCTGATCAGAAAAATGCAAGTTAAAACAACTCTGAGATACCACCTCACAGCTACTGGAGTGGCTAATAGGACAGAAAAGGAAAATGATAAATGTTGGCAGGGATGTGGGAAAATTGAGTTAGTATTGGTGGAGTTGTGAACTGATCCAGCCATTCTGGAGAGCAATTTGGAACTATGCCCAAAAGACATAAAACTGTGAATACCTTTTGTTCTAGCAATATCACTGCTAGGTCTATATCCCCAAAACATCCCCCAAAAGGGAAAAGGACCTATTTATACCAAAAATATTTATAGCACCTCTTTTTGTGGTGGCTAAGAATTGGAAATCCAAGTGATGCCCATCAACTGGGTAATGGCTAAACAAATTGTAGTTTATGATTGTACTGGATTATTTATTATGCTATAAGAAATGACAAGCAGAAGGATTTCATGAAAACCTGGAAAGACTTATAGGAACTGATGCATATGAAGCAAGCCAAACCAGAACACAGTAACAGCAATTGTGTGATGACCTGCAAAGTCTGAAGAATTCTCACCTATGACAAAATGTTCCTGGTGGATTCCATCAGCAGCCAAAGTCTTGGCTTTACTTAATGCTGCAAATGACTTGGTCCATCATTCCGTCTACTGATTTCTATAATTCTACATTGGATCATGTTGATCTCATGGAGGAGTATCATATCTGGCAGTGCTTTGGAGACTCTCAAAAGTTCTCCTTCTGTCAGTATCCATTTGTTATTTCTATAGTTGAAAAAAAAATCATTATTTAGAAGGACTGAGAGCAACAGATGATAAGCACTTCCAGGCAGAGTCTGGTGGATAAAGTTTCTCAAAGGCAAAGACCTGACACGAATATGCTATTTCTTTTTTTTCTTAATTTATTTTAAACTGAAATACTAAAACTTAATAGAATAAGAAAAGGAAGTCTATTATAAACAAATACAAAATAAGAAAAGAAAAAAAGCATTGCCACTCCTACAGCAGAAGGTAAGAAAAGATTCAAAATATACAGCAATAAATTTCCATTTGAAGAAAGCCAATATAATAAATACTACATATTGTATTCAGAGCTGTCTGTCTTTGCTTCCTTGTAAGTTTTCTTTTGTTCTCTGCTGTGCATTTTTTACTTTGTTCTTTTTTTCTTCCTTCCTCCCCCAAGGCTACAATTGAGAGAGAGAGAGAGAGAGAGAGAGAGAGAGAGAGAGAGAGAGAGAGAGAGAGAGAGTTTGTGTGTGTGTGTGTGTGTGTGTGTGTGTGTGTGTGTGTGTAATAAGCTCTTTCTAAATATGAAAGTAATAAGCATACACCATGTTAGTGAGTCACTCAATGAGTTGACAAGGAAAAGAGGAAACTTGAAAAAGAAGCTAAAAGTGACATTTGTGGGTGAGGCTGACCTTGATATGGGCGGCTTGACAAAAGAATGTTTTTTTCTCTTGATTGTCCAAATGTTTCAACCAGACTATGGCATGTCTGCATATCACAAGAATTCACATTATCATTGGTTTCGCAGCTTTAAATGTGATTACTATTCTGAATTTCAGTTGGTTGGAATTCTTATGGGACTGGCTGCATATAACAGCATTACCTTGGGTATGCCTTTCCCATCCAGCTGTTAGGAAAAGCTCTTGTTCCTGGTGACCAGAACACATCAGTAGACATAAATGATCTATATCAGATTATGCTTGAATTGGCCCATGGATTAAATGAACTTTTATCATATAATGGCAGTGTTGAAGATTTTTTATTCAACCTTCCAGGTTTTCCAGGAAGAATTTGTAGTAATCAAATCATATAATTTAAAACCAGGTAGTAGTAAAATTCCAGTTACCAGTCAGAAGACAAAAGAGTATGTGTAGCTATATGTTGACTTTCTTCTCTACAAATCCATCTATAAACAGTTTGCTGCATTTTATTATGAATTTCATAGTGTATTTGCTTCAGATGGCATGTCCAGAAGACAGAAATTTTGGTCTGCGGGACTCCTGAATTGGATATGCATGCTCTGCAGAGAAATACTCAGTATGATGACTGTGAAAATTGACCTTACTATACAATATTTTTGGGATATTGTGCTTAGGTTTCCTCTTGGTCTTGAAAATACCTTACTACATTTTACCATGGGAAGTGATGGAGTACCCGTAGGAGGGCTGGTAAATTGGAATTTCAAGATCAAAACATGACACTTATACTAACTGGTTACTAGTGGCTCATACCTGCTTCAACCAACTTTACCTGCCTACTTACAAGAACAAAAAAGAATTACAGCAGAAACTGATCATTGGGATTTCAAATTCTGAAGGTTTTGGGCTGCACTAACTTTGGACTTAAAGTATTTTTATATATAGCATCCATTCTTTTCTCATTGGGCCTTTAAATTTTTCATGTACCTGTCTTCAGCACTATAATAAGCTAAATTATTTTCAAATACTGACTTTTTGGATTATTAAATGTGAAGTACATCTAATCTGTGTACAGTTTTAAAAAACCAGAGACACTGGCACAGAGGGGTGGGGTAGAGGAGTCAATAGGTAACAACAGGATTTTTTTTTAGGATCTCTTTTTATAGCACTTTATCAGTCTCCATAATTATGTCATACATAATAGAAAATTTACTTTGAAAAGTACCTGGATGTCAGAAAGTGAAATCCAATCAAATTAGTTATGAATGAAATAAATCCTACAGGGGGTGGAGCCAAGATGGCAGAGTAGAGGCAGGAACTTGATGTGAACTCCCACTCTAACCACCTCCAATACCTGTAAAATACAACTCTAAACAAATTTTAGAGCTACAGAACCTACAAAGTGACAGAAAAAAACAAATCTCCCACCGAAGGCAACCAGGAAGGGTCTATTGCACCCAGCTGGAAGCCAAGTGCAGTTTCATGTGAGCCACATGAGCCACATGGTCCCAGACCAGGAGCAGCCCCCACCAGCATCACAGACTGGCCAGAGCTGACTTTAAGAGAATAAATCACCAGCAGCTGTGGTGGTTTCCAGACTTCTACACCCATAAATGCCAAGGAGAAAGTAAAAGGCCAGTGGGGAACTTTGTTGGAACTGGGTGATGGAAGAGGGTGGTCAGCCCCTGTCCCTGGGGTGAGGAGTGGTGGAGGTGGTGGCTGTAGCTGTTGTCACATGGCTGCCTCAGGAGCTCCTGGCATGCAGATCAGAGGGGAACCAAGTGACCATTCAGAGGGTAATCACTCTTGCTTTGACCTGTTTGGATCTCGATCTCAGCCTTGGGTGGTGGTCCTGGCGTGTGTGGCCAGTGTGCCAGAGCTTGGGGTGTCTATAGAGAGGATGACCTCCTCATAGCTCTGACAGCATCTACATAAATGCCAGCGATTTGGGACATATCTCTCTCCACTCTGGAAGCAGAGTTCTACTGTTGCAAAGAGCTCAAAAGTCAAGTAATTGGCTGGCAAGATGAGCAAGCAAAGGAAGCAGAATCAGACCATAGAATCCTTTTTTGGGGACAAAAAGGATCAAAACGTGGAACCAGAAGAAGTCAACAAAGGCAAAACTTCCAAGAAAAATATGAACTGGTTACAGGCCATGGAGGAGCTCAAGATGGATTTTGAAAATCAAGTAAAAGAAGTAGAGGAAAAATTGGGAAGAGAAGTGAGAATGATGCAAGAAAATCATGAAAAGTAAGTCAATAGACTGCTAAAGGAGACCCAAAGAATACTGAAGAAAATAACACCTAATAAAATAGACTAATTCAAATGGCAAAAGAGGCCCAAAAAGGAGAAGAATGCCTTAAGAATCCAAATTACCCAGATGGAAAAGGAATTTCAAAAACTCACTGAAAAGAATAATTCCTTCAAAATTAGATTGGAACAAATGGAAGTTAGTGACTTTATGAGAAATCAAGATACTATAAAACAGATCCAAACAAATGAAAGAATAGAAGGCAATGTGAAATATCTCATTGGAAAAACCACTGACCTGGAAAATAGACTCAGGAGAGATAATTTAAAAATTATTGGACTACCTGAAAGCCATGATCAAAGAAAGAACCTAGAAATCATCCTTCAAGAAATTCTCAAGGAGAACTGCTCTGATATTCTAGAACCAGAGGGCAAAATATAAATTAAAAGAATTCACCAATCACCTCTTGAAAAAGATCCCAGGAAGAAAACTCCTAGGAATATTATAGCCAAATCCCAGAGTTCCCAGGTCAAGGAGAAAATACTGCACAATCAGTCAGGAAGAAATAATTTGAGTATTGTGGAAACACAATCAGGATAACACAAGATCTAACAGCTTCTACACTTAGGGATCAGAGGTCTTGGAATATGATATTCTGGAGGTCAAAGGAGCTAGGACTAAAACCAAGAATCACCTACCCAACAAAACTGAGTATAATTCTACAGGGAAAAATATGGTCATTCAATGAAATAGAGGACTTTCAAGTATTGTCTTTTTTTGTGGGGGAGGAGGGGGAAGGCAGGGCAATTGGGGTTAAGTGACTTGCCCAAGGTCACACGGCTAGTTTTGTGTTAAGTGTCTGAGGCCAGATTTGAACTCAGGTCCTCCTGACTCCAGGGCAGGTGCTCTATTCACTGCATCACCTAGCCACCTCCTCAGGTATTCTTGATTAAAAAAAAAAAAAACAGCTGAACAGAAAATTTGACTTTCAGATATAAGAAGCAAGAGAAGTGTAAGAAGGTAAACAGGAAAAAGAAATCATAAGGAACTTAGTAAAGTTGAGCTATTTACATTCCTACATGGAAAAATGATAATTGTAACTCATGAGACTTTTCTCAGTATGAGGATAGCTGAAGGGAATATATATGTATATGTATGTATACATACATACATACATGTGTATAGGAGGGTGTATGTGTGTATAAATACATATGTGAGTGTGTGTATATGTGTTTACATGTATACAGAGAGCACAGGATCAGTTGAATAGGAAGGGATGATATCTAAAAAATAAAATTAAGAGGTGAGAGAGGAATATAATGAGAAGGAGAAGGGAGGGATAGAATAGGGTAAATTATCTCATATAAAAGAGGTAAGAGAAGACTATTACAATGGAGGGAAGAACAGGAAGGTGAAAGGGAATGGGTCAACCTTATTCTCATTGAATTTGGCTTAAGTAGGGAATAACATAGACAATCATTTGGGGATCTTACCCTACAAGAAAATAGGGGGGAAAGGGACAAGAGAGGGGTTGACAGAAGGGAGGGTAAACTAGGAGAGATGGTAGTTAGAAACACACATTTTGAAAAGGGGCAGGGTCAGAGTAGAAAATAGAGTAAGTGGGGGGCAGGGTAGGATGGAAGGAAATAATAGTTCACAACATAACTACTATGGAAATGTTTTGCATAACCACATATGTATAACCTATATTGAATTGCTTATCTTCCCAGTGGGGCTGGGTGAGGAGGGAAGGGAAAGAATCTGGAAATCATAAGTTTTAAAAATAAATGTTAAAAAAAATTTTTACATGCAACTGGGAAATAAGATATACAAGCACTGGGGTATAGAAATCCATCTTGTCCTACTAGAAAGTTAGAGGGAGGATGGGGGAGGATATAAGAGAAAGCAGATTGGGGGAAGGGGTATTCAGTATGCTTTCTATCTTGGGGTGGGGGTAGGGGGAAAGACAGGGAGAAAATTTGTAACTCAAAATCTTGTGGAAACAAATGTTGAAAACTAAAAATAAATTTAAAAAAGAAAGAAATCCTAGAAAAGTACAAAATGAAAGGGTGGAATTTTATGTTTTAATTATTCTTGCTCTACCTTCTGTTTGATGAGTGTTTATGTTTAAGAGTCATTTAAATCACCTTTGCTGATCTATAGATTAATAAGCACCCTGGTTGGGAGTCAAGAGGTACAGTTGTGAGTAGTGGAAGTACATTTTCATCCTCACACCCCAGGGCTACTTCTAGGAGCCTAAAAGTGAGTTATAACATAGTGGCCACCCATTCTTATCAAAATGAGGACACACAAATGTACATATACATGTGTGTATATGTATACGATAAGTGTGGATATATATGTATGTATGTATATATTCATAGGATATGTATGGATTAATAAGCCAACCCAGAGAGAAGGGAAAGAAGGCTCACATGAATGCACTTCATAAAAAATCTAAATAAGCACTGAGTAAAAATGGATTGAATGAATATTATATACTATGGAATTTCCCAGTGTGCTCTTCCAGGAAATGCTAGTGAATATCAAGGCCACTGGGATGCTTAGCCCGAGAATAAAGAGCCTAAATTGGTTTTAGAGTTGTTGGAGCTGCCTGAGAAGATTATAACTAGCTCTAGATTGACCTCAGTAATGTTAATAGCCCCCTGAAAATTCTTGATTATTCTGCCATTACCCTGAGGATACCAATTTGTCTAGGAAAGTGGGAGATCCTAATTTGGATTAGAAGTCCATGATGAAGTTTCCGTGAAGATGTTGAATTGGCTCTTTCCTAGAGTTAAGTGAGATTTTGGAGTATCATAAAAGCTCTGGTACTTCCAAAATCACCATTTTGAACTTAAATATCAAAAGATAAAATAAAAGAACACTGCCATGTACACAGGACAACATAAAAAGTGAATTCAATATAAAATCATGAATTTAGAGGTGTGGGTGTTTAACAGCCTCAGAAGACAAACAAATGATATAATACATCCGGCAGTGTTCTCTGAACTTGAGAAACCAAGAACATGTTGTAAGATGTTCATCATGGGTATATGCAAATGATGTAGTTACTGTTAATAGTAAATTATGATTACAATACAACTAACATTTGTTAAATGACTTAAAATCAATCATATATGAAAGGTGAACATAATAAACTAGTAGCGATTATTGTAATTGGGGCAGCAATGAATAGAGTGCTGGCCCTGAAGTGAGCAAGACCTGAGTTCAAATTCAGTCTCAGACACTTCTAGCTGTGTGACCCTGGGCAAGTCATTTAACCCTGTTTCCTTCAGTTTCCTCATCTGGAAAATGAGCTAGAGAAGAAAATGGCAAACTACTCTAGTGTCTATGCCAAGAAAACCTCAAATGGGACCACAGAGTGGAATAAAACAAACTGTTGTCATTATGTTTTAATGTTTCCTTGCCTTCTATTTGTCTTCTAGTTTTCAATCTCGTTTTTCTTAGTATTAACCTTTTCTACCTTCCTCAGGCTTTTCCCTCCTTTCTCTTCTACTTACTTCTCACTTTATTAGTTTACTGAAGTAGGAACTAGGCCAAAGTTAGCCTGGTCTTGGTAGAGTACAGTCTAAGTAGGAAAGCTTGGCTGAAATGCAATTTGGTTTGGTTTGGGTTTTTTTGCTTTTTGGAGGGGGGAAGGCTGGGCAATTAGGGTTAAGTAACTTGCCCCAAGGTCACATGGCTAATAAGTGTTAAGTGTCTGAGGCCGGATTTGAACTCGGGTCCTCCTGACTCCAGGGCTGGTGCTCTATTCACTGCACCACCTACCTGCCCTGATATGCAATTTGAAACAGAGGACCTGGCCGTCATGAGAATAATGGGCAGGTGGCTCAGGGATCCAGCTGAAAGGCAGGAGATGCAGCAGCTGGAATTGCTAATAGATAATATCTTCACCTTTAGTGCCCCAGTGATTTGGCATAAAGTGAGGAATGGGAATGGGAACAGCGTTGGCTAAGATAATCATGATTAGTTCTGAACCAGTAACAGTTCTGAGTCATGGATGACGGGACAAATGTAAGATGACACATTTTGAAAATCAAATAGTTCAGAACAAACCGGCACTATGTAAATGTAAGCTTATTATGAATGATTTCTTATGGGAGAGTTTTATACTCTCTTAGACTTCCTTAGTTTAGTAGGGTCACTCCAGATTCACTTTGGATCAAGCAGATTCTCTTTCTTGGGTTCTTTTGTTACCTTAGTAACAATTTAGGATGACTTAGTTTTCAAGGGAGAACTCTAGGGTTCTGGGAGAAATGAAAAAGAGTCTAAGGCTTGAGTGTTGAGAGTAGGTTTAAAGAAGTAGATAGTTTGATTAAGATGACAGCTGCTACATTTGGCTTACCCTGGGTGTATTGAAAGAAAGAGGCTTGTTATGAAAGGATATCAAGGACTTTAGTTGTTATTTAGTCATTTTGCAATTGTGTCAGACTCCTCCTGACCCTTTTTGGGGTTTTCTTGGCAGAGATACTGAAGTGGTTTGCCATTTCCTTCTCCAGCTCATTTTACAGATGAGGAAACTAAAGCCTACAGGGTTAAGTGACTTGCCCAGGGTCACACAGCTAGTTAGTATTACTGAGGCCAGATTTGGATTTGGGAAGATGAGTCTTCTTGACTCCAGGCCTGACACTGTGCCACCTAGTTGCCCAAATGAAGAACTACTAAAGAATAATTCCTGGGTTATCCTAGCTCTGCATGATCACCTCATCACCAGATGAAGAACTTTCTGCCTGAATATCCATTGTGTGCAGAGTACCATACTAAAATGAAAAACACTATAGAAAGAAAGAAATATATGGCATGGCCAACCTCTGTTGTGGACCTTACTGTTGAATTAGGAAGACTGGGCCAAGATACACAAAAAGTAAAAACATAAAAGTGCAGATTTTTTGGAATAAACTATATATTTAATGGTGGAAAAGCAGAAAAACTATGGAGTAATGAACTGATTGAAATTTAAAAAGCTTTATACAAGAGACAAATGTTGATTGAATGGGATTTTCAAAGGTGAATAACCTAGATTGTCAGAAAGCACAGTGTAAAATAGTTCACAAATACAAATTTAAAAAAATTTTTTTTGATCTTTATTAATTTGATTCTTTACTTTTAGTTTACAAGATTCAGTTCCACAATTCCTTGGGTTTTGAATTTTCTCTCCCTCCCTCCCTCTGGCATACAATCAAGTATAGGATCTGCAAATACTTTCACATTAGACATTAGTCAGGTTATAAAGAAAGATTGTATCAGATGGAATGAACAATGGGAAAGAGGAAACAAAACCAATCAAGAAAAAGAGCAGGTAGTTTGTTTAAATCTGGGTTCAAACTCAGTTCTTTCTAATTCTTTCTCTGGATGTAGACATCTCTCTCCTCATGAGTCTTTTGGGGTTGACTTATAACCCTGCATTGCTGAGAAGAGTCCAGTCTATCAAAGTTGGTTGTCATACATACGTTGTGTCTATAATTGCGTACAAATTTCTCCTGGGTCTACTCTTCTCACTCAGCATCAATTCATATAAACCTCTCCACGTAAATATGAAGTCCATCTGTTCCTCGTTTCTTATAGCACAACAGTATTCCATTACATGTATATACCACAACTTGTTCAGCTATTTCCCAATTAATGGGCACCCCCTTAATTTCCAACTCTTTGCCACCACAAAAAGAGCTGCTATAAATATTTTTGTACATACAGGTCTTCCTCCTACTTCTATGATCTCTTTGGGATACAACCCTAGAAGTGGCATTGCTGGGTCAAAGGGTATGAAATTATTTATAGCCCTTTGGGCATAGTTCCAGATTGTTCACCAGAATGGTTGAATCAGTTGACAACTCCACCAGCAATGCATTGGTGTTCCAATTTTTCCACATACTCTCCAGTATTTGTCATTTTCCTGTTTTGTCATCTTAGTCCACAAATACAAATTATACTGTGGCATTCCTAATAAATTTTTTAATTATGTGGTGTTGAAGAAAAAAATATTAATACTAATACTCTAGGTTTTTACACCTAAGTTTGCCAGAAACAATTTTAATATTAATCTAACATCCAACTATTTCTATCTTTAAGAAAAAGATATCCAAACTGGCCTGCCTTTCAAACATCCAGTTTAAAATGACCAAAAGGCAGTTGGAAATGCAAGACTGGAGGTCAGCAAAGAGGTAGAGGTTAGGGCTAGGTAAGAAGAACTAAGAACCATTCAAATAGAGATGGCAATTTAGAAGAGGACCCAGGACAAAGCCCTGTGGAATACCCATGGTTACTGGGCCTAACACAGGAATTTTAAGGAAGAAAATCCTCCTAGACCATTTCCCTCAAGGCATTCGATAAATTTCAATAAATTTCCTTAGTGGTAAAGGGGGAGGAGGAGTGTCTTAAGGCCAATCCTTCAGGTGGCTGGGGTGATTTTCACACAAACAGACAAGACGGTGGTATAACTGTTGAGTTTTAGGGACACTGGAACCCCAAAACAGGACACACAGACCCTGCCTGAATGAATTCAACTCATGCGTTCTTTCGCCAAAGAAAAACAGGATTTATTAAAAATCTAATATATTGGCCAGACTCTTAAGGAATCAGAGCACTTGTGATGCTTGTATTGGCAGTCAGGCCATATTGAATTTGAGCCCTTTCATGGAGGCTCAGATGGATTTTATATGCACAAAGACTGGGAGGGATCTACAGGTGGCCAAATAGTATGGGGTAACTGGAAGTGGGGTACAGGGAGGATCTTGATGAGACTAGCCAGTAGACTGGGGTGACTAGAGGTCAGAAGCCAGGAACCAAGAGAACAGGGTTTTAGATAGGATCAAGTGTGGGAAGTAGTGGAAGACAGCAGAAGATAACAGACAATAGAGGGCTGGGGTAGGCTAAGGGTAACAGAAAATTGGGTATAAGAACAATTAAAGGTCTATAGCTTTAGGGGAACACCAGATCAAGTGGGAAGATTCAAGGAGAGTTCAAGGGGGTTCCCAGAGCCTGTACCCATAGTCAAAGACAAAAATTTCTTTAGAGCAGTGGGTTTAGAATTTGGAGGTCTCATCTTCCTGAATTCAAATTCAGTCTCAGACCGTGTGAACCTGGACAAGTTACTTAACCCTGTTTGCCCATTTCCTCATCTGCAAAAATGAACTGGAGAAGGAAATGGCAAACCACTCCAGTATCTTTGCCAAAAAAAACCCAGATGGGGTCACAAAGAGTTGGACAGAGTTGAACAACAATAACAATCATTAGTTTAATCCAGGGGTAGGGAACCTGCAACTTTGAGGCCAAATGCAGCCCTCTAGATCCTCAAGTGTGACTCTTTGAATGAATCCAAACTTCACAGAACAAATTCCCTTAAGTAAAAGGATTTGTTCTGTAAAACTTGGACTCAGTCAAAAGACCACATGCAAGGATGTAGAAGGTCACTTACAGCCTCAATGTGCAGTTTACCCACCCTGCTCCACTTCCTTATAAAAAGTCTTTTTTGGCCTCCACTTATCACCAACCTTTCCAAAAGGCTTTCTTCAAGACTCTGAAACGGTTTTGAGAGGAGAGTAAAAAGGTGAATAGGTTCACCAAGGGGTTGAGATGGGGAAAAAGGACAGAGAGGCTAGTACAGAGGAGATGGCCTGAGAGAGAGAGAACTGAGAGGTCAAGGCATTGAAGGGCACAGTCACTATTTCCCATTCCCACCACATGATCCTCTTTTTCATCTTAAGTTAAATTCAGTTTTTTTAAATTGAATTTTATGTTTATTTTTAGTTTACATCATTCATTTCCACAAGATTTTGAGTTACAAATTTTCTCCCCATTTTTCCCCTTCCCACCACCCAAAAACAGTGATCCCATTGAATATCCCCTCCCCCAATCTGCTCTCTCCTATATCTTCCCCCTTGGCCCCCTGACTTTCCAGTAGGGCATGGTGGACTCTATGCCCCAGTGCTTGGATATCTTATTTCCCAGTTGCATGTAAAATAATAATTATATGTACATATATATATTTTTAAACATTTGATTTTAAAACTTTGAATTCCAGATTCTTTCCCTTCCTCCCTTATCACCCACCCTTACTAGGAAGATAGGCAATTCAATATAGGTTGTATATGTGTAGCTAAGAAAAATATTTCCATAGTGGATATATTGTGAAAGACTGACTATATTTCCCTCCATCCTATCCCAACCCCCATTTATTCTATTCTCTACTTTGATCCTGTCCCTTTTCAAAAGTGTGTGCTTCCTACTTCCCTCCCCACCAGCCTGCATTCCCTTCCATTATCCCCCCTCATCCCCTTCCCCCCTACTGTCCTGTAGGGTGAGATACCCTATCTAGTGTGTATGTCATTTCCTCCCTAAGCCAAATTCAATGACAGTAAGATTGACCCATTCCCTTTTGCCTTCCTCTTCTTCCCCTCCATTGCAACAGTTTTCCCTTGCCTCTTCTATATGAGATCATTTACCCCATTGTCTCTCCTCATCTCCTCTCATTATATTCCTCTCTCACCTCTTAATTTCACCTTTTAAGTATAATCTCTTCCTATTCAATTGGTCCTGTGCCCTCTATGTATACCTGTACACACACACACACACATATATATATACTCACATATGTATTCATATGCCCATATGCCCTCCTATATAGATATTATATGTATGTATACATATTTCTATTCCTTTCAACTATTCTCATACTGAGAAAAGTTTCATAAGTTACAATTATTGTTTTTCCATGTAGGGATGTAAATAGTTCAACTTTGATTAGTTCATTATGATTATGTTTCCCTGTTAACCTTCTCATGCTTCTTTTGCTTGTATCTGAATATCAAATTTTCTATTCAACTCTAGCTTTTTCATCATGAATGCTTGAAAGTCCTCTATTCCATTGAATGACCATATTTTCCCCTGAAATATGATACTCAATTTTGCTAAGTAGGTGATTCTTGATTATAATTCTATCTCCTTTGGCCTCCTGAATATCATATTCCAAGCCTTTTGATCCCTCAGTGTAGAAGCTGCCAGATCCTGTGTTATCCTGACTGTGTTTCGACAATATTCAAATTGTTTCTTCTTGGCTGCTTGTAATATTTTTCTCCTTGATCTGAGAACTCCAGAACCTGGCTATAATATTCCTAGGAGTTTTCTTTTTGGGATCTTTTTCATGAGGTGATCAGTGGATTCTTTCAACCTCTATTTTGCCCTCTGGTTCTAAAACATCAGGGCAGTTTTCTTTGAGAATTTCTTGAAAGATGATTTTTTTGATCATGGTTTTCAGGTAGTCCAATAATTTTTAAATTCTCTCTCCTGGATCTATTTTCTAGGTCAGTGGTTTTTCCAATGAAATATTTCACATTGCCTTCTATTTTTTTCATTTGTTTGGATCTGTTTAATAGTATCTTGATTTCTCATAAAGTCACTAGCTTCCATTTGCTCCAGTCTAATTCTGAAGGAATTATTCTCTTCAGTGAGCTTTTGAGATTCTTTTTCCATCTGGCAAATTCAGCTTTTTAAGGCATTCTTCTCCTCATTGCCTTTTTGGGCCTCTTTTGCCATTTGAGTTAGTCTATTTTTTAAGGTGTTAATTTCTTCAGTCATGTTGTTGACTCTCATTTCATAATTTTCTTGCATCATTCTCATTTCTCTTCCCAATTTTTCCTCCACTGCTCTTATTTGGTTTTCAAAATCCTTCTTAAGCTCCTTTAGGGCCTGTAAATGATGGGGTCCTTGTGATATATATATGTCTGTAGTATCAATCTGTAACATCAGTTTGTAAATGGGGTGCTTTGGGATTTATGTCTGTAAAATCAATTTGTAAAAGCAGTCTGTAAAATCACACTTCCCCCGCCCCCAGCCTCAGAGCATTGACTCTTCCCCTTCCCCCTTCCAGCACTCTGCCCAGCAACAACTCATGACCTGTTTATCTCTGCTTGAAACAATAAGTTATGTAAATGTTATCTCCCTTAGTTAGAGTGGCCAGCCCCACCATAAATTCTTCAATACCTTATCTATAGGGTAACTCCTTAGTTAATTATATACCCACACTGTCTCTGATGACCTTTGTGGGTGACAGACTGGGCACTCTTTAGTGTCAGGCCTAAAACCACACCTCCAGCTAGCCCCCCCTTGAGCTATTTCCCAGTGAATCATGGGCAATACACCTGCGCAGTTGATATTAAAAGTGTATGGTCCTTTGAGCACTGACCACTCCTGAACTCCTCCCTGATCCCACCCTTGCTCACCTAGTTAGCATAATTGACACCTTAAAACTATGCCTGCAGCCTCTGAGAGTTTGCAGGTTCCATAAGAATCTAGCCTGCTGTTCTCTACAGCGTAACAATAAACTTTACAATTTCGGCTTCAAAGTTTGCTTGAGCCTGGTGAATTCCTTCCAGACTGGATGCCAGGGTGGATCCCTGGCAGAACCACTTACCCTCCCCCCCTCCTTATCATCCTTCCCTATTCATAACCAGCTTATATTTTTCTTGGAAGCTTTTGGTACAGGAGTTCTGACTTCACTGTCTTCCTCCTGTTCCATGCTTTGATCCTTTTTGTCCCCAAAATAGGAGTCTGTAGGATTGCTGTGCTTGCTTTGCTTCCTCACATTGCCACTCAATTACTTGACTTTTGAGCTTTTTGCCACAGTAGAACTCTGCTACCAGACTGGGGAGCTTTGTCCCAATTGCTGGAGTTTTCTCAGATGCTAAAGCTATTAGTTGGGTGCCCTCTCTGAGCTTCCACATGCTCTGGCAAGCTGGTCATGTACCCCAGGACCTCCACCCTACAGTGATCCAGATCCAAGCAGGTTAAAGCAAGAGTGATTACCCCTCAGACTGGTCACTTGGTCCCCCTACAATCTGCAAGCCAGGAGCTGAAGCTGCCATGTGGCGGTGGCTGCATGGCCACAGTGTCTTAGCGGCTTCTCTTTCCAGGGGATAAAGGCCAGACCACACTCCTGAACAACTGAATCCACACTGCACTGACCTCTCATTTTATCCTTAGCTCCTATGTGTTGATAATCCTGGAAACAGCCACAGCTGCTGGTGTTCTGGAGTCCCTCAAACCAGTGGCTGGTTGTGGTTACCCTGAGGCAAAAACCTTGGGCTTGTGCAGGGTTAGGCTGGGCTCCTAGAGGGTCGCACTGGCCATTTTTCTGCTGGCCTGCCAGGCTGTCCTCAGTGGGAGGTTAGCTTCTCTTTGTTATTTTGTGGGTTCTGTAGCTCCAATGTTTTTCAAAGTCACCCTTTACATGAATTGGAGGAGGTGGAAGCCAGAGCCACGAGGAAGTCCTGTTTCTACTCCACCATCTTGACTCAGCCCCAGAAACATAGTTTTGGACTGGAGCCAGGAAGACCTGAGTTCAAATCCAAAACACTTACTAGCTGTGTGACCCTAAGGAAGTCACTCAACCTCTGTTTGCCTTAATCCACTAAAGAAGGAAATGGCAAGCCACTCCAGTTATCTTTGCCAAGAAAACCCACAGGCAGTACGAATCCACCAGGTCAGAAAGAATCACGCACAAATGAAAAACAAGAAGAGATAGAGAACTGAGGAAAATACAGATTCACTAATCTACTATTGTCTGCATTTAGTTCACGAGCATATCACAGGTCTGAGTGATTTATACTTTTCTTTCTCCTAGTAGCAGGTATTTGAAGCTTTCACAGAATTTGTTCGTCTAGGAAAAAATCTCAAGGTATCACTTAAATCTTTTATTTTTGTTTTGGGGGCAGGGGAAGCTTTTTTTCTTTTGGTATGGCAAGGTGAAAGTGGAACAGAAAATGTTTGGAGCAAAGATCAACAACAGAATAGGCGCCTCCTAAGTCTTGCAAGAATACTTAATACGATGCTGTGTATACTACATAATTATAGAATTACAGAACTGGAAAGGACTATAGTCCAGTTATCTTATATTACAAAGAAATCAACACATAGAGAGGTGGAGTTCATATTAGGTTATTTTTTATTTTCCCCTTTTGTTTTGAAACGATTCCTCCCCATCCTTCCTTTGTAAAACAGACAAAACAGTTAGGCAAAAACAACCAACACAGCAGCACCTGCATCTGAGAGCACATGCAATATTACCTGTGTTGTTCCCCTCCTTTCTACTGAGAGGATCACAGAGTCAAAGGATTTCTGAGGTGAATGAGCCCTCAGTGGTCAGCCCATACACAAAAAAGAATCTCTACTATCACATGCCCCAGAAGTGGTTCTCCAGACTATTGCTTGCAGACTCCTATAAAGAGGAAACACTGAATCTAACAGAAAGAGTCTTATCTTGGGATTTAAAGCTAGAAGAAACCTTACCTATCCTGGTTCTAAAGCTCATTCTCAGACAATAGGCAGCATGGCAAAATGGAAAGAATGCAAGACTGGAGTCAAAGGACCAGGATTCAAATTTCACCTATGCTATTTACCTGTGTGACCATGCCATCTTTTCAAACCTATTCCCTCACCCATAAAAGGTGGTAGGAGGGAATGGAATAGACTAGATGATTTTCATTGTTCACAGGACCACAGATTTAGAAGTCCATCACAAATGGGTATATTGGGGGGCCATCTGCTGTAGAAAACAGGATGGAGGGGCAGCTAGGTGGCACAGTGAGTAGAGCGTCGGCCCCAGAGTCAGAAGGACCTGAGTTCGGATCCAGGCTCAGACACTTAATGCACACACAAACAAGAACCTAGCCGTGTGACCTTGGGCAAGTTACTTAACCCCAATTGCCTTCCAAAAAGAAAAAAAAAAGAAAACAGGATGGAATCAGGGTCACTTTGTGCATGTAGAGGGGTTTGCATTGGCAAAAAGTACAGCTACCTTTTTGTGTGAGAAGAAAGCAGAAGGCATCTTTGCTAAACGAGATGAAGAATAACAGATAAAAGGCACCTCTATTCAGCTATTTTTCAGTGAAATATAAGGCAAGGTTTTTAATTGAGAGAGGAAGAGGGAGGCATGGGATAATGGAGGAGGAATGAAAAGATTTGGAAAAACCACTGGTAGAAAAACATGGAAAGACTTAGAACTATGAAGAAAGATAATATCTCCCTCAAGAGAAATAACTCATAAATAGAAATATGTACAGTATGGTTTTATACACACACAGGTATATGTATATACCTACATATGTATATCTATATCTATATCTATATATATATATATATTTGTGTTTAATCATAACTTAAGAAGAAAAAAATACACAGCAGAAAAACAAAAGAAAACTTAGAAGGAAGCACAGAAAAGCTGGGTAGCTTTGAAAACAGTGTAGTATTACATAGTTTTTAAAAAAGGAAACAGTGTGAAATGGAAATTCATGGTTTTATCATGAATCCTTTATGTTCTGCTTCATACACAGAAGTGTTTTCCCCTTCATTTTGTATTTAAGTTTAAAATAGAAAAAAAAATTAAAGTGGGATTGTCAATCAAGTAAGGCAGTATAAAAGTATCAACTTGCCAGAGTGAGGGTCCAGCTCAGATTATTTATCATAAATTTGTGGTGGACCCGTTCAGCATGGTTTCCTGATTTTCCCAGTTTTCTCCATTCACAAAAAAGTCACTTGATTCATCTGTTGTTTTCTCCCCCAAACCTTCACCTTTCTAAGTTCCCTTCCCTGAGTCACTCAGCCTCAAAACCTAGATGTCATTATGACTCCTCACTCTCCCTTGTCCCTCATGTCTAATCAGTTGCCTAGACCTGTTATTTCTGCCTTCCAAACATCTCTCATAGATACCCCCTTCTCTGACTGCTGGTGCAGACACTTGTCACTTTATATCTGGACTACTGCAACAGCCAGCTGGGTGGCTTCTTTGCCTCAAACCTCTTGTTCTTTGAATAAGATATTACACCTCCCAAATTGGGGTGTTTTCCTTGGCTGTCCCTATTTAATGAAATACTCTCCTTCTTAGAGTGGCCAGCCCCACCATAAATTCTTCAATACCTTATCTATAGGGTAACTCCTTAGTCAATTATATACCCACACTGTCTCTGATGAACTTGGTGAGAGGCAGACTGGGCACTCTTTAGTGTCAGGCCTAAAACCACACCTCCAGCTAGCCCCACTTGAGCTATTTCCCAGTGAATCATGGGCAATACACCTGCGCAGTTGATATTAAAAGTGTATGGTCCTTTGAGCACTGACCACTCCTGAACTCCTCCCTGATCCCACCCTTGCTCACCTAGTTAGCATATTGACACCTTAAAACTATGCCTGTGGCCCCTGCGAGTTTGCAGGTTCCATAAGAATCTAGCCTGCTGTTCTCTACAGCGTAACAATAAACTTTACAATTTCGGCTTCAAAGTTTGCTTGAGCCTGGTGAATTCCTTCCAGACTGGATGCCAGGGAGGCAGAACCACTTACCCTCCCCCCTCCTTATCACCCTTTCCTCTTCGATTCCTCATCCTGGCCTCCTCCCTTCTCTGGTTTCCTTCAGGTCTCAGCTAAAGTCTCAACTTTGGCAAGAAGCCTTTCCCACACCCTTAATGCTAATTTCCCTCCAATTTATCATATACAGCGTCTTGTTAAAGTTGTTGGCACCATTGTCTCCCCTATTAGACTGAAAATTCCTTGAGAGAATGGACCTTTTTCAAGTCACTTAACCTTGTTCAGTCTCAGCTTCCTTATCTGTAAATTACGTATAATAATAACCTGCGTCCGAGGGATAGTGTTAATTAAGAGAATATTTGTAAGTATTTCTGCAAACCTTCAGATACTAAATGGCATTCTGATTCTTAGTGGTTAATATTATTCAAGTAGCAATTACAGAAAAGCAAATGGACAACACCTCTCACATGTCTCTTCCAATCTGGATTGAAATCCAGATTCTTCCCTAGGCCAGTCTGCCTGCCTCAATTTCCTCAACTACAAACTTGACCCATCAGTGGGTTCCTCCCAGGACTGAACACCTGCCCTTGTCCCATGCCAGACCACGGAGGCCGTCGATGCCCACGCTTCGTTTTACGGCCATGCCAAGTGAGAAGCGCTCCCGCCGCCGCCGCGCTCCGGCTCCGCTCATGCGGGCACAAGCCCGCGGCCGCCTTATCGCCCGCTCTTCCAGAGGAGCGAGCCGGGATGGGAGGAGGACCCCGGGTCTCAGGGGCGAAGGAAAAGAGGCGGCCCCAGCCCACGGAGGCCCAACTCCAGGACTGCGGAGGCGAGCGCGCCGGGAAAACAATGGCGGGCACCAGGTTCCCCCTCCCAGGCAGCCATCAAAAACACCGCCGTCAACTCGCACGCCGCCCGCATCTCTCCCCGCCCCGCGAGACACACGCCATCTCTCCCTAGCTCTGCTGGGCGTCTCCGGACCGGTCCCTCCGCCTCTCATTGGCCACTGCCCCCATAGCGCCATCTCGGCCTACGTGCGCTGCGTCTCGCCATTGGCCAGCGGGGAGCTCGGCGGGCGCAGGAGGGGTGGGGCGGGCGGGGGCGCGCGGAGCCGGCTACCGGGCTCCGCCCCCGGGCCCCTCGGTTACTCTGGTTACGGCGAAGCGCCTGCGGTTCCCCGAGCTCCGCCACCTCCGCCCGCGCCGGCTGAAGAGACGACCCGCAGCCACCTCGACGTGGCTGTAGACCAATCCCGGAGCGTCCGTGGCCTTCGGGAAGAGGCAGGGCGGCTCGTAACCCACCCTCACCACGCCGCCCACCACCGACGGCGCTGGCCCCGCTGGGCCCTCCTCCGGGATGGTCAGGCGGGCGCGGATCCCGAGCTGAATCGGAGAGGACTCCCGCGGCTCCCCGCCCTGCAGGTGAGCCCGGCTGGGATGCACTGGCTGCGCCCCTGCTGTGTCCAGCGCGCTCGCTGCCTCCGCCCGGCCCGTGAGTGGCCGGCACGCTGAGCTCAGGCAGCTTCGGACGCTTCCTCCGCGTCGGGCCCCCTCCCACCCACACCTCGGCTCACCTGTAGGCAAGGGGCCAGGACCGCGGGGTGCTGCTGTCTTCCGCCTGTGACCTGTAGGGCTGCAGAACTTTCCCAGCCGCTTCTCCGTGTAACTTTGTGCATGGGAATTTGGGGCGCGCCGATCGTGAGGACTCCTGGCCGGGGCTTCTTGTACCCAGAGGCAGCTGAATGGGCAGTGCACGCCGCTTGTAGCGAGAAAGAAGTTCCCCGGAGCCCCCAAACCGCTGTCCACCATGTGGACTTTCCTAGGGATCGCCACTTTCACGTATTTTTATAAGAAATGTGGGGACTTAGTGACTTACGCCAACAAGGAGCTCTTCTTGTGTGTGCTCGTGTTTTTTTCTTTGGGTATGGTGCTGTCTTACCGATACCATTATCGGAATGGAGGACTTCATAGGCAACAACAAAAAAAGTCTCAGTTCGGGCTTTTGTCTGACATTCTGTCGGCTTTGCCATTTGTTGGCTTTTTCTGGACAAAGTCGCCGTCTGGGTCAGCACAGAAGGAGCAACAGAAATCTAGGAAGGTGAGTTAAATTCAGGTTTGGCAAATGGACGAGTATTTTTTACCGTTACCACTTTACATTTTTTCCTGTATTTTTAAATTAGGAAGATGTTTTGGGTTGTGTGTGTGTGTGTTTTTTTTTTTAAGACTAATGCTGGTTATCTTTTAGTGATGGTGACTTAAAACAAACACAACCCTCTTTTCTCTTTTATTCACCTTCGATTTCTTTTGACTCTAAAGCTGTGGAGAGATCCTAAAGTTATCTTGAGCCATTTAACATGCCAGAAAAGTTTGTTCTTGTCAGAAAAGTCCAGGGACTAGTGTGTGTACGCTAACTTAAAAGAGGGGCAAGGGAAATATTAATACTGCTTACTACTGATTTTTGGGACATTTGGGACTTCATTTTATGAAGTGATTTGAATGGAATGAAATAAAAAGATTTAAAGGTTGTATAGGAGGCCATTATTTTATATTCCTAAATTTCACAGGATTAATCTCTCAGTTCAAAGGGGCATCAGAGGTAGTCCCACCGATCCATGAAAAAGAATCCTGTAGAGCTGCAGTAAGTGTACAAGTATTTTGTATACTTTTTGTGGAAGTAATAGCTCCTTTAAAATGGGGCTGGGAGATGGGGAATAAGGAAAGAAATAGGTGATTGTTAAAATCTTTTCCTTCAGTTTTAAAATTTCTTGAAAGGAAGTACTGTCATTCCTGATTTACTCCTAACTCTAAACATCATCTTAAATCACTTGAAGCCTCCAAATCTTAACTTGAACATCAGATATCTCAGATGGGACACAAATTAAAATCCAATATGTTGTGCAACTTTTGCTTGAGCAAGAGTGTGTATGCTACCTTTTTAATGTAAGGGAAAGAATTTGGCTGAGCTAGAGTACATGAAGTTAGGAAACTGTAAAATTTAGTCAAAAGCTATACCAACTTACAGGAAATATCAAGTCCTTCATTTTTATCTTGCTAGTAAATAAATCTGATCACAATCCCAAGATAAAAAGTTGCCATAATTCCTCTTTTCTTGTTGAATAAATTAGGTCTTTTTCTTTTTTTAAAGCTTGGCCAGGGTCTGTCTCCAAATTACTTTTTTCAGCTTTTTTTCTCTCTTGCTCTGGTTGTGCACTGCAGCACTGGGCTACCACCACCCACCCCCAGCCATCAATCTGGCCCCATCCTACCTTTCTAACCTCTTTAGCACCTTTCCCCCACATATTGTACACTCCTGCCAGACTGGCGATTCTGTTCTTCAAATAGGATACTATCTATGCCCTCTAAATCTACACCCATATAGAGAACTAATTTTATTCTCACTACACCTCTTGGAATCCCTGAATTCCTTTAAGATACAGCTTCTGAATGAGTCTTTTTCTGGGCTCTTCAGCTGCTAGTTCCTTCCCCCAAGGCTACCTTGCTCATTACATATTATATGTACATATCATTCCTGTTTGGATATAAGCTCCTTGAGAGCTTTTATTTTTTCTTTTGTTTATGCCCCAATGTTATTTAGTAGTCACTTAATAATTGATTGTTAATTGATGGTCAAGTTTGTTCTGTGTACCCTTTCCAACTTCTCTTGCCTCTTTGTTCACATTGTTGTTCCTACCTAAAGTTCTCTAACTCCCACATTTCTGATAGTTGAAATCCTATCCATCATTCATAATCTTGGACAAATGCATCTCCATGGATAATGTCCTGGGACAGTGGGAGGTTGAGTGCTTGTGTCCATCGTCATGCAGAACTGGTATGACCAAGAAGCAAGAGCTCAACTCAGGTCTTTGTGACTCCAGGGTTTATCCTCTGTCAGCCCAATGACACTGCCTCTTTACAATTTGTATTACATAGTTCTGTATTTCTCCTGCTGGATTATTTTCTGAGTTCTGAAACTGTATCTTATTAAAATTTGTATCCCTCCACCCTAACCTTAGCACAACGAAGAGTAGCAATTCAGTAAATGTTTATCAATCTTCTGTTACCTAACCAGAAAGACAAGTCCCTTGGGGGCAGGAACCCAGACTTTATCGTAAACTTCTTTGTATTTGGCACAGAGCTAATAGTGAACAGCTAGGTGGCACAGTGGATAGAATGCTGGGTCTGAAGTCATGAAGTCTTATTTTTCTGAGTTCAAATGTGGCCTCAGACACATATTAGCTGTGTGACCTGGGTAAGTCATTTAACCCTATTTGTCTCAATTTCCTCATCTGTAAAATGAGCTGGAGGAGGAGATGGCAAATCATGTTCTGTTATCTCTGTCAAGAAACTCTACATGGGGTCACAGAAAGTCAGAATAGACTGAACTACAATAATGTTTTACACATAGTAGATTTGTAATGAATACTTGTTTGATTCCTTTTCTAGTTTCTGTCCAGTACACTTAAAATTCTTCTCTCCTTTGAATTTAGATTTCTGAAAGTAAGATGGTGTAACACCAGTGCAATATTTACAGCACCCATGATTGTGATAAAGACTGGTCCTTTGACTCCAGTCTTGCATTCTTCTAAATCCCTTTTGCCTCCAACTAGAGGTTTGATATTTAGTGATCCCATCCTCATCACCAAATGTAGTGCCAGTGCAATATTTACAGCACCTACGATCACAATAAAGACTATGACTGTAAGTATTGCATGATGTTCAGTTGCAAGATATACCAAACTCTCCATAATAGAGTACAGAACTGAAGCATTTACTTAGACACCAGAAAACCAAATCCCAAAACCAATAAGCTGATTCCATCATAGTACCAAAGATATTCAGAAGCCATAATAACACTGAGAGCCACAGCATCCTTCAGCCTTCCCACAAACCAATACAGGATCAATATTTACTCACAAGCCCTCTCTCTCCTTGCCTGAGCACCTCTCTCCCACTGTCTCTCTGGCTTTGGCTCCCAGCTTCCTGTGGGCTTTGCTTCTCTTCAGCAAACTCCTCCCACTGCTGGCTCCAGGTGATTACATTTGTTGTACCTGGCACCATTCTTTCCCATCTCCCAATCAGCTCTCCCTCACTGAAGTGAGCTGACTGACAGGTTTAGCCCCGCCCTCCTCCAGTCAGCTCTCCTTCATGGAGGTTCATGGCTCTCCAGTTAGGGAGACTCGGTTGCTAATGGGAATTTCAAGGTGTGTACTAAGTGATTTTGGCCTCTGCAAGATAATGTAATACCTTAACTGTTGGCCTTGTGGCATTCTGGCATCCATTTAAAAGCTGAGGCTTTACTTGAGATCACCACTGTATGATTTGGGTTGGTACCCCATCAGCCAGCCATGTGGCCTGATCAGCCAACATGGCGCAAATAAAGGGTTCAATTCTAAATTGTTACTTGGGTCTTGCTCATGTTTTCTGGGTACAACACATTCAGCCTGTTAGGGGGTAGAGTTTACTTTCAAAGCAGGGAAGGTCTTCAGACTCTCCTCTAGGTCTATTAAGGGTCAGGGAAGATCTTCAAATTCCCATTCCCATTATAGATGGTTGAAAAATTCAATTCTTTATCTGTTTTATGAGAAAAACTTAAACCCATTCCACTTGCCTAGTATTAAAACCAATCAACAGATATTTATTAAGCACCTAATGTATTGGACATTATACCTAACTGGGCTGGGGATACAAAGACAGAAATGGTTACAAGCTTACAAGCTTAATTTCTATCTAATGAGACAATATATACATATATAAGAGTTTGGATAACAAATACAAGATAAATGTGTGTTAGTTTAAGGAGGATACAAAGTAACTGGGAAGTATAAGGAAAGTATGTAGTATGAGGAAAGAAACAGGGATTTTTAAAAATAAGTTTTTATTAGTGGCGTCTGTTTTTTACCTTATCATAGTTCTCTCCAGTAGTCTTCTCTCCGTCTGTTTTAGAGGCTTATCCTGATGTGGGGGTCAAGGAGTTCAGGGAGTCTAGGAACCCCAATAATCAGAGTCCCTAGATAGCAGTCTGGAATGAATTCACAGACTCAAGCATTCTCTAAGTCAAGATGGCAAAGATTTATTGTTATGCTATACAGCCGGCAAGAGTTTTTAGGGAACGTGCAACCTTAGAGGGTACAGTTAAAGTTTATATAGGCTATTCTATAGTAAAACATGTGCCAAATATGCTAATTAGATGAGTCAGGGTGGGATTAGGGAGTGGTTAAGGAGTGGTCAGTTCTTAAAGGAACACGAATTTTTAATATCTACAGTGCAGGTGGTTTGCCCAGAATTCACTGGGAAATAGCCCAAGGGGGCTACATGGAAGTGTGGTTTTAGGCTTGAAGCATCACAAGTCAAGTAGTCACCAAGTCCATTAGCAATTAATGCTGACCAAGCTGCCACCCATCGATGTCATGTTTGACAAGACGGGTGTTGGGAGTATATGTATATCCCAAGCCTAATGCATACATAAGGAGGGATTCAGGATGTATATAATGACTTAGGGAGTTACTTCACAGAAGATTCAAGGTGTATATCATGAGCTAGGAAGTTATAATTTAGTGAAGTTCTCACTTGTTATTGTACTGGGGGAAATAAGCATTTGGCTGGGGCCTAGTCATGAATGATCGCTAGCCATAGTGTAGGGGAGGTGGGGAGAAACAGGCAGAGATTATGCTTTGAGACTAGGGAGAGGGGGGTGGAGCCACGATGGCGGAGTAGAAACAGCTCATCCAAGCCACTCTGCCCCCAGATTTCCCCCCAAACTATGTAAAAGGGGACTCTGAACAACTTCTGGAGCCCCAGCACCCACAGAACAACACAGAGAAGCTAACCTCCTGCTGAGGACAGCCCAGCAGCCCTGCAGGAAGGACCAGCACAGCGGTCTGGGAGCTGCCAGCACGCAACGCGTAGAGCGCAGGAAGCGGAGCCCAGGTCCCCCTGAGCCAAGGTTTTAGCCCCAGGGTGGCAGGGCCAGCAGCCGGCTGGAGGAACCCCAGAACACCAGCAGCCATGGCGACTCCAGAATTATCAACATAGACATGCCTAGGACAAAGTAAGAGGTTAGTGTCCTATGGACTTTGGGACCTGTATTTGGGGGAATGTGCCGGCTCCCTCCCTTGGGGGCTAGAAGCCACTGAGGAGACACGCCATTTTGTAGTTTTCAGAGGCAGCTCTAGCTCCTGGCCTGCGAATTAATTGTAGGGAGATCCAGTGATCAGTCTTGGGGGGTAATTGCTCTTGCTTTAACCTCCCTGGATCTGGATTGTGATCTAGGGTGGAAGTCGTAGGTGGGTTTACAGCTTGCCAGAAACGGAAGTTGCCCCCCACACGTTCTGGACGAAAATTCCTCTATCTGGCCTTAAAGCCATAGTGTGGCAACAAGTCCAAAAGTCAAGTAATTAGGGGCGGCTAGGTGGCACAGTGAGTAAGAGCGCCAGCCTCGGAGTTGGGATGACCCGAGATCAAATCCGGCCTCAGAAAATGAGCACCCACACATAAATCATGACTAGCCGTGTAACCTTGAGCAAGTTACTTAACCCCAATTACTTTAAAAAGAAAAAAAAAAGAATGGAAATGATTAAATGAGAAAAAAAAATCTTTAAAAAAAAAGGGGGCGGCTAGGTGGCGCAGTGAGTAGAGCGTCGGCCCTGGAGTCAGAAGGACCTGAGTTCGGATCCGGCCTCAGACACTTAACGCACACACAAAACAAAAACCTAGCCGTGTGACCTTGGGCAAGTTACTTAACCCCAATTGCCCACCAAAAAGGCAAAAAAAAAAAAAAAGTCAAGTAATTAAGTGGCAACATGCCAAGGCAAAGGAAACAGAAAAATGCAACCCTAGACTCCTATTTTGGGGGCATAGAGCAGGAAAAGGACTGTGAGGTCAGAAGTCCTGCTCCAAAAGCCCCAGGGGAAAACATGAGCGGGTTGCAGGCCATAGAGGACCTTAAGAAGGACTTTAAAAATCAAATAAGAGAAGTGGAGGAAAAATTGGAAAGAGAAATGAGAAGGATGCAGGAAAAGTATGAAATGAGGGTCAACAGCCTGACTGAGGAAAACAACACCTTAAAAAATAGACTAACTCAAATGGCAAAGGAGGCCCAAAAGGCCAATGAGGAGAAGAATGCCTTAAAAAGTCGAATTTGCCAGATGGAAAAAGAATCTCAAAAGCTCACTGAGGAGATTCATTCCTTCAGAGTTAGACTGGAGCAAATGGAAGCTAATGACTTTATGAGAAATCAAGATGCTGTTAAGCAGATCCAAACAAATGAAAGATTAGAAGGCAATGTGAAATATCTCATGGGAAAAACTACTGACCTGGAAAATAGATCCAGGAGAGACAATTTAAAAATTATTGGGCTACCTGAAAGCCATGATCAAAGAAAGAACCTAGAAATCATCCTCCAAGAAATTCTCAAGGAAAACTGCCCTGATGTTTTAGAACCAGAGGGCAAAATAGAGGTTGAAAGAATCCACTGATCACCTCCTGATAAAGATCCCAAAAAGAAAACTCCTAGGAATATCATAGCCAGGTTCTGGAGTTTCCAGATCAAGGAGAAAATATTACAAGCAGCTAGGAAGAAACAATTTGAATATTGTGGAAACACAATCAGGATAACACGGGATCTGGCAGCTTCTACACTGAGGGATCAAAGGACTTGGAATATGATAGTCAGTAGGTCAAAGGAGCTGGAATTAAAACCAAGAATCACTTACCCAGCAAAACCAAGTATCATGTTTCAGGGGAAAATATGGTCATTCAATGGAATAGAGGACTTTCAAATATTCTTGAAAAAAAAAAAGTTGAATTTGACATTCAGATACTAAAAGCAAGAAAAGTTGAGAAGGTAAACAGGGAAAAGAAATCGTAAGAAACTTATCAAAGTTGAACTATTTACATTCCTACACAGAAAAGCAATAATTGTAACAGCTGAAACTTTTCTCAGTATGAAAATAGTTGAAGAAGGGTATATGGTTATATGAATACATTTGTGAATGTGTGTATATATGTTTATAGGTATACATAGATAGAGGGCACAGGACCAATTTAATAGGAAGGGATGATACTTAAAAGATGAAATTAAGAGGTGAGAGGAATATAATGAGAGGAAATGGGGAAGAGACAGAATGGGGTAAATTATCTCATATAGAAGAGGCAAGGGAAAATGGTTACAATGAAGGGGAAGAAGAGGAAGGCAAAAAAGGCAAAACTTTATTCTCATTGAATTTGGCTCAAGAAGAGAATGACATACATACTAAATAGGATATCTCACCCTAAAGGAGAGTTGGGGGGAAGGGGCTGATGATGGAGATGATGGAAGGGAGGGCAGGCTGGGGGGGGAGGGATGTTGGAAGCACCCACTTTTGAAAAGGGACAGGACCAAAGTAGAGAATAGAGCAAGTGGGAGGTGGGATAGGAGGGAGGAAGTATAGTCAGTCTTTTACAGTATATCTACTCTGGTAATGTTCTGCAAAGCTACATATGTACAACATATACTGAGTTGCTTATCTTCCCAGTAAGGGTGGGTGACAAGGGAGGAAGGGAATAAATCTGGAATTCAAAGTTTTAATACCAAATCTTTAAAAACATATGAATACTATCATTAATACTATTTTACATGTAATTGGGAAATAAGATATACAGGCATTGGGGCATAGAGATCCACCATGTCCTACTAGAAAAGTCGAAGGGGGTATGGGAGAAGATATGGGAGAAAGCAGATTAGAGAAGGGGATATCCTGTGGGACTGCTATTTTGGGGTGGTGGGTAGGGGAAAAACAGGGAAAAAATTGTAACTCAAAATCTGGCAGAAATGAATGATGTAAACCAGAAGTTAATAAAGCATTTGGGAAAAAAAAAATTACACAGCTAGTAACTGTAAGATAGGATAAACTCGGGTCTCTCTATTTCCCAGTCTACTGATCTGTCTGCCAACCACCTAGTTGTCTTGCCTTCTTATTACTTAAAGTAAAAATAACTAATAATGGGAGCCTTTTCAGTGAACCTACAGAAGATGAACTTTTTTACACATAATACTTTAGTTCAACCACAAATAGCAGTTATTTAATTTATTTATTAAATACAAAAGGATAAGTTGTCATTTCTCAGGCTGTTTTTATTTGAGCTTTGTTGAACTAGATGAGAAAAAAAAATTTAAGCTAAAAGTGACGCACAAAGCCCAATTCATTGTTTACTTCATTCGGGATGGGGGGAGGTGTCAATAATACAAGAGGGTCTTTCACATAATCATAGAATTTTAATATTGGAAGGGACCCCAGCAGCCATTCACAAAAGGAATCACAACTATAACATACCTAATAAGCGGTTTTCTAGCCCTTGAGCTCAGTGAAAGGCAACCTGTCACCCCTACAGGCAGCTCGTTCCCTTCTGGGGCGGTTCAAACTTGTTACTAAGTTTTTTGTGAGATCAAGTCTAAATTTGTCCCTTTCCAACTTCCATCTGTTGCCTTTGATTCTGCCCTCTGAGATAGATAAAACAAGTCTTATCCCCTCCTCTGTGTGACAGCCCTTCAAATACTTGCTATCTAAATATAGTTTTCATATCTCCCTCAGTCATCTTTAGGCTAAATGTGTGTCTTTTGTTCATATGACATAGACTCCAGGCTCTTTGCTATCCTAATTGCCATCCCCCTCTTTGGCTTATCAGTGATAAACTGTGATTTAAAATGTGATTATTTAAACTGTGATTCTTGAACTGAACACAATACTCCAGGTAAGATTTAATATGAGCAGCAGAGAGGGAAGCTGTCATCTCTCTATTCTTGAAAGTTGTGCCTGTCTTAATGCAGCCCCAAATCTCAATAGGTTTTTGGGGGTTGTCATATCATGCTGTTGACTCACTGAAGTTGCAGGCCTCTAAAACCCACAGGTTTTTAAGAAAAAATTCTGACTCTTCTTGCCCTCTCTATCTTATACTTTCAAAATGGATTTTTCTAAACATTTGTATGACTTCACACTTATTTCTGTTGAACTTAATTTTAGTAGTTTCATCCCAGGCCTCTATCCTGTCAAGATCCTTTAGGAACTATGTAAGCTATCCATTCTAGCTTTGTGCTGCCTGAAAATTTGCTGCATGTGCCATCTATACTTTTATCCAAGTCATTGATAAAATTGACTTGATAGCAAATGTCTTTTTGTGACTTCCACCATCTTTGTGAATACCTGGAAGTAACTAAAACATTGTCTACTTGGACCCTGATGACACCATGCCGGGGGCCTTATCTACGGCACCGGCGGCGGGTTGATCTGTAACTATTATATCCCCGTCCTCTCTACTCACCTATCCCCATGGCGAGTCTTCGATCGTCACCGGCCTCCGAAGAGGAATTAACCCAGACAGAGCACCCGAGGTTTCAGGGGTTGTTTATTCACGGCTGGTCACATCCCGAGAGAGCGATGCTTCCGCATACAGCATCTTATATACATTAAACCACGCCGTCATATGGAAATTAGCACAGTAAAGGCAAAGCCTATCCCCGCCCCCAACATCTCCCCCTTTTTGTTTTATCAGGGCTGTGGTGCCCGGTGCAGCCTTGTTAAACATTACGCATCATCTAAGCTTATAGCTTCGCCGGGAGCGGGGTGCCCTGGCTTGGGTCGTCTCCTCAATCCCTGAAACCTTACCCGTCCTAGGGACCCAACACCTTCGGGCCCTGTCTTAGGTGGCTGGGTGGGAGAAGTTGCCCGTCATGGGGCTTGCCCCGTCTTACCCCAAGGTGTTACATGTCTTCCATGGCGGCGAGCCAAACTGAAGGATCTTGTCCTTCTCTTATAGCAAAGATGGCTTGTTGGGTAAGTAACATATAGCCCTTATGCCGGGTGGATGCATGGCATATGCACCAAAATAAAAGCCCAGTAAGTAATAAGAGGAGACACAGAGAGGCACCCAACCCGCCCCAAGAGGCCCCCATCGAGGCGTCGAGAGTCCGGGGGTGGGGTGTTCTATCGCCGTTCCACACATCAGGATTCCCAGGATGGTGGGCCATGTCCCTGCAAAGGAAAAGAGAGGGAACTCCTCATCCCGATAATCGGGTTGGGTTCATTCAAGATCTCTAGCTCTATGTACAGGTATCCATTTTTCGGGGAGACGAGAATTCTCATTTGGATAAAAGGATAAATGGCCTGGTCTCCTTGCAACCACTGTGACCGGCCCATGCCACTTTCCTTCTTCATCCCTCCACATTATCTTAGTTCCTGGTAGGGCCCTTGTGGTGGGTGGCAACTCTATGTGTTTGGTCGCAGTTTTTCCAAAAAATCTCTGTGCGGCCGAGGTGCCATCATCTCTAAATTGGAGAAAGTTCATGGTAAAAACGGCTTGTGCCAATTCCTTTTGGGTTATTCCCCTGCATACTCCCCCTTTTTGTTTATAGATGGTTGTTTTCAGGTTGCGATTTGCTCGCTCCACCATGGCTTGGCCTGTGGGGTTATAGGGGATACCCGTAGTATGATTGATAGAAAATTCTAGGCAGAATTCTGTAAAGGCCCTAGAGGTATATGCCGGCCCATTATCAGTCTTTAGGGCTTCTGGCACACCTAAGGTGGCCATTTGAGTGTACAAATGTGATATTACATGTCTTACGGTCTCGCCGGGTTGCAACGTGGCAAAGGTAAAGGAAGAAAAGGTATCTACTGATACATGTATATGTTTCTGTCCTAAATGTGTGACATCCATTTGCCAGAGGGCATTAGGCAAGTCGCCCCTGGGATTGATGCCCTCTGGCTGGGGGCGCAGCCGGAAGGGTGCGCAAGCGGTGCATGAGCGTACAATGGAGCGTGCTTCCATCTTAGGAATGCCATAGAGGAGTCTGAGGGATCTAGCTGAAATATGATACTTACCGTGTGCCTGCTGGGCCGGATCAGGATCTTGGTGGGCTATATATAGGGCACTATCGGCTTCATCATTGCCTTGAAAAATAGGTCCCGAGATAGATGTATGGGACCGCACATGTAGGACATAAATGGAATGTCTCCTACCCTTTATTCTATGTTGAAGTTGTAATAAAAGATCAGCTATGGTGGATCCTGGAGACACATAGGCATGTTCCAAGCGGGGAAGCAATAGTGCACAATACATACTATCTGTAATTAAATTTATGGGTATAGTATCAAACAACTCTACAGCTTTAATAATGGCAAATAACTCATTCTTCTGGGTGGAGGTATATGGGGTATCAAATACCCACGTGGCTGGTTGTGACGGGTTGTGAACTACAGCACGGCCATTCTTAGTGGCATCTGTAAATATATTTGGTCCGCCACTGGATCGGATACCACTACAGGCGTGTGGCGTTTGAGAATGAATTCACTATACATCCGGACCACTGGGGGAGGTGTGACTTTCGCAATATTCATACTAGTCAACACCGTGGCCCACAGCAGGGAATTTTCTGCAAGTGTATGACTGAGCTCTCCTGATAGATCTAAATTAATAAAAGGTTTGCGCCCAAATGCGCGTTGACAGCGCTCAGAGGCTTGCAAACAAAACCAAGCTAGGGTCTCCCATTTATCTTGTATAATCTTTTTTGTAATTTTTGGATATAACCATTCTAAACATCCATGTCTTTGAAAGAGGCATCCCCAAAATCGCCCTGTATCTCTTAATATTTGAAAATATATAGGTTCATCTGGGGCTTGGCGACTCAAAACAGAGGCTTTTTGCAAAATCTGTTCCAATGCCTGTTCTGCCTTGGGGGTCCATGTCCTAGGGGAGGTCAACTGTGACGCCCCTTTTAGAATCTTATATAATGGCTGCATAAGTGACTGTGGTATAGGGATTGCTGAGCGAATCCACTGAATTGCTCCCACCAACCTTTGAAAATCATTCAACGTCCTATATTGGGACTTATCAATGCCAGGAATATCTTTAACAACCTGTTCGGGAAGAACCTTTTGACCTAAATATTCATAAGGATATGACTTTTGCACCTTCTCAGGGGCTAGCAGCAATCCTTTACCTTGCAACAACTCAGTTATTAGGGCCAAACAACTCTCTGCCAGCTGCAACTGTGGTGCAGCGATCAATATATCATCCATATAATGTATAATCATAAGACTGTTATATTTTTCCCTAGCTGGCCTAAACAACTCTGCCACATATAACTGACACAAGGTTGGGCTATTTGCCATTCCCTGGGGCAAAACCCTAAACTGATATCTCTCGGAAGGTGCCTGGAAGTTAACACTGGGAACAGAAAAGGCAAACTTCTCTTTATCATTTGGGTGAAGAGGGATACTGTAAAAACAATCCTTAATATCAATCACTATTATCTCCCAATTCCTTGGGATGGCTGCCGGCGTGGGTAGTCCAGGTTGGAGGGCTCCCATTGGTAACATGGCAGCGTTAACTGCTCTAAGATCAATCAACATTCTCCACTTTCCACTCTTCTTTTTTATAACAAACACTGGGGAATTATAAGGGCTAAGAGATTTCTCTATTTTCCCCTCTAATAATAAAGTATCTACAATCATCCTAAGTGCTGTGAGCTTCTCTTGGGACAGGGGCCACTGTTCTACCCATATTGGTTTCTTATCAATCCAAGTGATCTGCGGGGAGAAGCTCCCTTCGGCAGTGGCCCCCACTAATTTCCCAGCAGACTGTCTGGAGTGGCCAAAGAAAGATTCAATGGGGAGAGGAGATCACGCCCCCAGAGGGCGTATGGGAGCCCTGGTAGGAAGAGAGGTTTAAACAGTCCTGTCTTGCCTTTCACGGCCCACTTCAGGGCCCTTGCTGCCTTAGGGGCAGTCTGTCTCCCTCCTACCCCCGTTACTGGCTGCCCTCCCGCCGACAGTGGCCATTCAGGCTTCCACTGGCCTCCATTTATCACAGAGCAATCCGCCCCAGTATCCATAAATGGCACTGGGGTGTACTGCCGCTGCCCCGTAAGGGGGTCGGCGATCAGCGGATATATCCCCCAGTCATCCCAGTCTACTGTCTCCCCCTGCTCAAAGGCTCGGATGGCACTGGCTGCGACCAGACCTGTTGCCCCTGGTCTGGGTCCTCTCCCCTCGTCCCTGAATGCTGCCAATCTGCATGGGGGAGGCTCAGCCATGGCCATTGGGGCGGCTAGCCAAGCTTCTGGGCAACTCGGGGAAACTCCGCCCCAGGCCTCCGGGTGTCTAGAAGAGGCCCCGCCCCATCCTCCTGTCTTTTCCTGTCTAGGCCCGCTGGGCATCAGAGCTGCGTCACACCCACTATCCTTCCGGTCAGTGTCCCATGAAGAATGCGGAAGTGTCGTGTCTCCGCCATCTTTTTCGCGGCTTTCCCCTCTAGCCCTCTTTAACTCTTCCCAGGGGTACACGGGAGGGGGGCCCTCATCCTCCCCCCCATCCTCCCCTTCATCCTCCTCTTGTGGCCCCACACCGTGACTTTCCTCCTCTTCACCCGACCCTTCTATGAATGCTTGGCAGGTTTTTAGGGGGATTTTATACCCCCTCTTAGCGCACAGTTTATACAGCTGGGCGGCTACAACCCCTTTCTCCTCGGGTCGAAATTCAGGTATGCTATTCAATCCTCCCATCTCGTCCTTCTTATGAGATGAGGCTGTCTGGGGGGAGTCCGTCCAGCGGACTCAGACGGTCCCTACAGATCTCAGTCCCTGTTCAGGCGCCACTGCCGGGGGCCTTATCTACGGCACCGGCGGCGGGTTGATCTGTAACTATTATATCCCCGTCCTCTCTACTCACCTATCCCCATGGCGAGTCTTCGATCGTCACCGGCCTCCAAAGAGGAATTAACCCAGACAGAGCACCCGAGGTTTCAGGGGTTGTTTATTCACGGCTGGTCACATCCCGAGAGAGAGATGCTTCCGCATACAGCATCTTATATACATTAAACCACGCCCTCATATGGAAATTAGCACAGTAAAGGCAAAGCCTATCCCCGCCCCCAACAACACCACTGATTGATGTAACTCCACAACCATTGCCATTCAGCCACTCCTATAAATCTTAAGAACTGGACAGAGCAGCATAGGCTTGCTGGCTGCCTTGGAGCCTGTTCATGAAGAATAGCAGAATAAGTTGTGGTCCTTTGTTCTGTGGTACCACAAGAATCCAAGGTACCTCAGAAGAAATCAGACTACCCAACAAATCCCTGAGATTCTTAGATGGTGCTGACAACTAAAGCAAGCAAACTGAGTGTACATGAAATAAGCTGCAGATAGGAATCATTTATTATGTGCCTATACTACATAATAACAAAATTGGAAGTATTTGGTATAGGCAAGGATTTCATACCACCCTTTTTAATAATATCCTTAGCTTCAAATTTCACAACTATGTGTTAGAGATTATTGTAGGGCAACCCTAAGAAAAAGCTTCATTTCTAAGTCCAGTTTAGATAAAAAATGAGAGTAGGAATTGAAGAGTTGCTTAAATCCGAAAAGGGAAAAGTTGAACTTGAAGGCCTTGAAAATCTACACTTGATACAAACTCTAGAAGTGCTGCCAAATAATAACACAAATAGGAAATGTACTGATGGCTTGAACAAGTATGGAAAATAGATAAGAATAGTTAGACTGGAATTTTGAAAGTCCTTTTTGAATTTTATGGCATATAGACAAATAATAGACCAACTACACCAAAAGAGACTAATTTTTAAAAAGCTGATAACCATTATGAATAAACATATTCTTCCTCAATATTTGATGAAATGTAAAAACATTTTTAGGACCTACACACAATAGTATTGCTGTGGCCAATGTCAAAATATTGACTATGGGAGAAAAGGTGTAATTATCTAGAAATTCTACTAAGAACAAGAGTCCAAGAAAGTCAAGTACCATCACTATGGCAGAAGTAGCTTGAGAAAACTGTTGAAGACCTGAGGAAAGAGACTGGAAGATTATATTGATGTCTAGAATGAGACAACAGTGGTGATTATACTGATCTTAGATTGATTCATAATAAAATGGGATTTGGACTAGATTGTTTCCAAGATTCCTTTCAATTTTAAAAGTAATTACTATGCTGTCTAGAATTACTTATTTGTGTAGTAAATATTAGAAACAGAGTGCCCAAACTCATGAAAGAAGGAAAAACACTTAGAAAACTTAAGCTTCCTCTACTCCATAGGCACTTAAATTTTAGAAAAATTAAGTTAATAGAAACTTAGGTGTGATAAAGGGAAGATCAATACATAATTATGTTGTGCCTCCTTTCATTGATAGAGAATACAATTTTCCAAGCTTTGGTAAATCTTGAGTATTTGTGTTCACTCAAATAAGAAGTATTTATTAAGAGTTTACTATGTGTCATCAAACACTGTGCAGGCCTGGGTCTACAATTACAAATAATGGAACCACCCTGACCTGCAACAAACTTACATATTAATGGGGAAGACAATAAGTGTATATATAAAAATATACACGGTATAAATCTAAAGCTAATAAACACAAACACAGTAGTTCAGTGTAGGGTACTATGATAGGGAAGCTGCTAGCAGTTGTGGAGATCATAAAGGCTTCATACAGATGATGGTACTTAAGCTGCATCTTAAAAGAAAAAAGGACTCTGAGTTGGAAGTGAAGAAGGAGTACATTCTAGGTATAGGGGATGTCCAGTGCAAAGGCTGGTGATGGGAAATGGAGTGTTGTGAGGAAGAAACAGAAGGCCAGTGTGGCAGTGTGTTAAATGTGTATCTTATTTTCATGTCTTTGGACATATGATCTGTAAATCTCAGGCAAGTTCCAGACATCTACAGGAAGACCAGAGAACTCCAAATGGTGCTGATAACTCCATAATGACATGGATATGTTAACTTTAAAGTTTTACTGACATCTTTGAGATGATTTAAATATATTAATAAGCTAATCCCCAGGGTAGCAACAGATAAGTTAGTCTAGTCCCCCCCAAAAAACCCTATAAAAAATGAAACTTCACACTCACCCCACCCCATCCCCAGCACTATTCCCTCTCCATTGGGTCCATGCTGACCAGTTCTCCCAACTCCCAGCACATGGTTACCTGAGTGATTATTATGCCTCTCCTCCTCCTTATCCTCTTCCCCACCACTGCCTGTCTCTTCATCACCCTTATACCCCAATCCCCATACCATTTGCCTGTGTACCCTTTTTTTTTTTTGCTTCTTGTCTAGGCACTGTCTGTGTAATTTTCTCTTGTACCTTCTGTGTGTTATTAAAGTGTGATTGCCACCTCACTTCCTGCTGCCATTGTGATCTTTCCTGACCCAAAGAACTGAGTTTGTCTGCCTTATTTTATAATTTCATAAATTACTTGGCAGTTCAGGTTGGATCACAGAGTATGGGTAGGAAAGTAATGTTATCTAGTGAAGAAAGATAGATTGGGACCAGGTTATATAGGGCTTTAAAAATTCAACATCTCTTTTTAAAGCCTAAACAGTTAGCAAAACAGTATATCATACCCTGATTTGTAGCTGCTGATTTCCAAACTGCAAATGCTCACACTGAAGATTTAACAAGGAGAGTTGTTGGAATTGGTTTCAGTACACTGCCTTTTCTTTTTTGGATTTTAGATAGGATTGTTAACTCAGAAGCTATAGGGGATGGGAGAATAAACTTTCAAATACCCACAGATATCCACAAGGTAGAATGTCTTTAATTATTGATATAGCTATATACAAATACATTTAAGCATGCGTTTATTCTCTAGCAAAAAATACAAATTCATTTTCACTACCTAGAGGAAGGATGGAATTTTAAACGTATAAGAAGCAAATTAATCTTTATATGAATCCTTAAAAAGGTAATAAAAACTACGGTGGAAAGAGGAAAAAAAAATTCTTCCCCAAACCTCAGTTTAAGAAGGAAGCTATCTCTCTTTCTTTCCCACCTGACTTCTCTATTATGCCCCCATACCAGGTACTTTCTTCCCTTTTCATTTTTAGTGTGTTGTCTTCCCTCATTAAATTGTAAATTGTTTGAGGGCAGTAACTGTTGTTTCCTTTTCATGTTTAAATCCATAGCACAGTGCTTGACATGTAGCAGATGTTCAGTAAATATCTATTATTAACACAAGCAAGACATGAAATGAATCATGAGTCAGTTATAACAAGTTCTACAACACCCATCTAAACAAGTTACTGAAGACAAAAAATGAAAAGTAAATGGAAAAAATGATGTAGATACTAATGATATTTAACCAACAGAAATCAAAAAAGGACCTAAAATGTACCTTAGTCAGAAAAATACTTAATCTACTTGCTTAACAAAGGAACAAAGGTAGTTTCGAGTATGAGCCTACCTGGAAAATCATAGAGAAGGATCGTGGGCAATTATGAACAGTTTTGCCTCAAAAAAAAAAAAAGTAGGAGGGTACTGAAAAAAGAAAAACAACTAAAGTCAAATCATTTTGGGGTGGCTAGGTGGTGCAGTGAATAGAGCACCGGCCCTGGAGTCAGGAGGACCCGAGGTCAAATCTGGCCTCAGACACTTAACACTTAACAGCCATGTGACCTTGGGCAAGTCACTTATCCCTAATTGCCCTCCCCTCCTCCAAAAAGCAAAAAATAAAATATAAAAAAAAAATAAAGTCAACTCATCTCAAGGAGTTTAAGAAAATGAATAAAAGACAGAAGGGGTCTACAAAGATTTTGCTAGCCCTTTTTATCATCAAGAATAGTGGACAGAGAGGAGAAAGAGAACAAATATGGAAAGAGGAGCTAGACTAAACCAAATGTCCCTGTGCTAGAGGTGGCACAATGGGAACAATGCAAGATCTATTTTCAAGGTATTCATCTAAAGGAGTGAAAAATAGAGAGACTGAGAGAACATCAGCAGCTACCAACCTATATGTTTAATTCTCCATCTATACAAAATGTTTATGAGAATAATCTATCCATGCATTGAATTTTGGTGAAGATATTAGTAGAAAATTAGCAGGCACGGTCTAGAATATCAAGGGAATTAATGAAAAGAAATGCTAGGGAAGGTGGACTAGCTATGCCAGATCTTAATCTGTATTATACAGCAGCAGTCATCAAAACTGCTTGGTACTGGCAGAGGTGTAGAGTAGTAGATCAATGGAATAGATTAGGCGCAGGAGACCCAGCAGTTAATGAATATAGTAATCTATTGTTCAATAAACCCAAAGACCCCAGTTTTTGGGATAAGCATGCACTATTTGACAAAAACTGCTGGGAAAACTGGAATGCAGTATAGCAGAAACTGGGCATAGATCACTAACACCATATACCAAAATCAAGTCTAAATGGGTGCATGATCTAGGTGTAAAGGACGATACTGTAAGCAATTTGGGAAAGCAAGGAATAGTTTACCTGACAGATCTGTGGAGAGGAGAAAATTTTAGGACCAAACAAGAATTAGAGAGCATTATAAAATGCAAAATGGATAATTTTGATTACATTAAATTGAAAAGCTTCTGCACAAACAAAGCCAATGTAACCAAGATCAAGAGGGAGGTGGGAAATTGGGAAAGAATTTTTACACCTTGTGTCTCTGATAAAGGACTCATTTCTAAAATTTATAGAGAATTGAGCTAAATCTATATGAATACAAGTCATTCCCCAATTGAGAAATGGTCAAAGGATATGAATAGGAAGTTTTCAGAGAAAGAAATTAAAGATATCTATAAGCATATGAAGAAATGCTCTAAATCACTATTAATTAGAGAAATGCAAATCAAAACAACTCTGAGATACCACATCCCTCCAGTCAGATTGGCTAAGATGACAAAACAAGAAAGTGACAAATGCTGGAGAGGATGTGGACAAATTGGAACACTAATACATTGCTGGTGGAGTTGTGAACTTATCCAACCATTCTGGAGAGCAATCTGGAATTATGCCCAAAGGACTATAAATAATTTCATACCCTTTGACCCAACAATACCACTTCTAGGGTTATATCCCAAAGAGATCATAGATGTGGGAGGAAGACCCATATGTACAAAAATATTTTAGCAGCCCTTTTTGTGGTTGCAAAGAATTGGAAACTAAAGGGGTGCCCATCAATTGGGGAATGGCTAAACAAGTTGTGGTATATGAATGTAATGGAATTTTATTGTGCTATAAGAAACGAGGAGGTGTCGGATTTCATAATTACCTGGAGAGACTTATACAAACTGATGCTGAGTGAGAAGAGTAGAATCAGAAGAAATTTGTATACAATCACAGACATACCATATCTGTGATGACCAACTATGACAGACTGGACTCTTTTCAGCAATGCAGTGATATAAGTTAATCCTGAATGACTCAAGAAAGTGAGAAATGTGCCATCCAGAGATATAACTTTTAAGAACTGAGCCTGAGTCCTGATGGAAGCAAACTAAATGATCTTGTTCTTCTCATTGTTTGGTTTTATTTCTTCCTTACCATCTTTCATCCCACCTAGTACAATATGCCTTTGTAATTGGATTAATGTCTAATATGAATGCATTTGCAGACCCTATACTGTACTATATGCTGTCATAAGGGGAGGGGGGAGGGAAGTAAAGGAAATTTGAAAATCAAGGGAAAAAAAAAGAAAATTAGCAGGCATTCATAAATGGTAGTCCACATTAAACTATACATCTTTACTATCACATATAAATGACTGAAAGAGGCAGCAAATACAATAGCCTACCCTACTTATTTTCTGTAAACTATAAAAAATACACACATAGTTGATTTGGCCCAGCAAAATACCAACTTAAAGCCTGTCTTCCAACAATATGTCTCCTAGACATATGTCAAAGTTATACCACATTCAAGTGTATGTCTGTCAATAATGTTAATTTCTGTCATGGAGGAGATTCAAGGCATGGTCCAGGTCAAAGAGAGATTTCTCCATAGTAGTTAAGTCTTCTCAGTGCTTCTGTTTTTGTATAACACTGATTTCATCCATTCCCAGAATGCTGTAATCTGACAGGGTTTGGCCTAACTATGTACACACAAAAAATTAAAGTAGTTTATTTTTTATTTTTTTATATTTTTTGCTTTTTGGAGGGCAGTTGGGGTTAAGTGACTTGCCCAAGGTCACATGGCTAGTTTTTGTGTTAAATGTCTGAGGCTGGATTTGAACTCAGGTCTTCCTGACTTCAGGGACAGTGCTCTGTTCACTGCACCACCTAGCGGCCCCCCCAAGTAGGTTTAAAATGCCTATTGCCTAAACCAGATGTGTCAAACTTGCTGCCTCTCTCTAGTGCCACTGGAACCAAATTAAAGTGTAATTGGGAAATGTTTAACAAATTAAATTAAAATACAATATAATATAATGTTAATTTGTGGTTTTTTAAGTCAATATGAGAGATAGAGATCCATTACTGTTTGGGTTTAACATCATTAGACTATGATAATACAGTTGTTCATTACTAAAAAACAAACAAAAAAAGAGTTCATTACTAAATATATGTTGAATGGACATGGTAAATGAACGGTGAGTTGGGCTCAGAATTAGTTAAGAGGAAGATGGCATTCTAGATTGCATTTAGGAAACTGAAAATTTATTTCAACACTCCCAAACTTATCCATGAAACAAAGGCTCACCTTTTAAAGATGAATATACTACTAGTATTATTATTGTACTATTTTGAATTACAGAGTCCTGTAATTCTGAAGAATTAAAAATTATTATCAACCAGAAAATAAAATAGAAACATATGGTAGGCAAAAGTAAACTGTATCAGGTTACAAATAAGGAACTAAAATGGAGAAGCAGAGAAAAAGATTCCATCGGGGAAATTGTGACCAAAAAAGAAGATAGAATAGTTAAACAGAGTAAGGAATAATCAATAGACCAGGCCCACATATTCCATTGGTACCCTTGTGATGCCAAGAGAAAGTGAAGTAGGACTCCAGCCCATAAAGTGGATTCCTTTTGATCATCTTATGGGAAGACATGGACAAGAGTTACACAGGATAAGATAAGAAGGCATCCATATAACAAGGTTGAGATTTGCATTGTTGGAGACTATCCACAATAGACAAAATCACACATCCCTTTAAGTACTGTAGCACAAACTCAATATATCCCTTTACTATTTCATTGCCATTTTCTCTTAGAAATCTAGCCTTTATCATTTCTCAACTGAGCAATACAGGAGACTCTCACCAGCCTCCCAGGTCAGCCTCCGTGACCCACTGCTGTCTCTGATATCTGTAACTTCCCTGCTCAAAAGTGACTAGAGGGATAAGAGGCCTCATTCCTCCCTGCCCCACCTCTACCTTGTAAAATTCAAACTTCTTGGTCTGACATCCAAACTTCACTATCAGGCTTACCTTGTAGTTTCCCCGTTTTATATCTCTATGCTTTAGTAAAAAACAACAACAACAACAAAAAACGGACTATTTGTCACCTCACTAACATTCCTACTCTGCCACCTCTGCATCTCTACTTGAACAGTTTCCTGCACCTAAAATGCCTTCTTTCTTCCCCCCAAACTCCATCTCTGCCTGTTGAAATACCTCAAAGTCCAACCCATCTACCACTTTCTTTCCTATTTTCCCCAAACAGAAGTGACTCTTGCTCCTCTGAACTTCCAGTGCAACTAGTTCATAGTTAATTTATGCATTCAATCACATTCTACTTCATATTTTGGATACCCTTAATTCCTAGAACCATGCCTTGCATAGTAGCTGCAACAGATTCAACAAAAGAATGCATAAGGATATACCCCAAATACCAGTTATATCTGCTACCACATATCAAACATATATTAAAAACAAAAATCCATTGTGTCTCTGCTTCCATACAAGCCTAGCAATAAACTGTCTCTTGAGAGAATCAGGCTAGTTAAGATCAAAGAGATTAGCCTTTCAAAGGCCAGCTATCAACTGATAAAGCTTCTCAATCTGGCTTTTACCCTCATCACTCAGATGAAATAGCTCTCTTCAAAGTTACCAAGGATTTCTTAACAACCAAATCTAATGTTCTAGAAAGAGGCATTCGAGTAGGACTTTTAGTGGAGCAATATTTGCTTAGCCTTTTGTAATGAAAGTTGGGGGCAGCTAGGTAGCACAGTGGATAGAGTGCTGGGCCTGGGGTCAGGTAGACTCCTCTTCCTGAGTTCAAATCTGGCCTTAACTTAACCCTGTTTGCCTCAGTTTCCTTATCTATAAAATGAGCTGGAGAAGGAAATGGCAACTACTCTAGTATCTTTGTCAGTAAAACACCAAATGAGATCACAAAGAGTCAGACACAACTGAAAGGATTCAGTAACAACAATGAAAGTTTAATTACAAACATGACTTGAGAGTAGTAGATTGTTGGTTAGATCCCATCTAGACCGCTATTTTGGTTTTTAGGTGTGACATTCTTAAGGTGGCCATTAACAAGATCGAGTCCATGCAGGAGATAGAGTGGAAATTTGAAACCATATAGATGAGATTCAGTCAGAGGATGTTTAAGTTGAAGAAAGAAAGATGGGAGCTGGTGCTTGCCTTCAGTTGTTCAAAGCTTTCTCATACAGAAGTACAGATTTGACATTATGTGTCATACCAGAGAATAGAAGCACCAGTGGATGAGTTACAGGGAAGCAAATTTGGGGGTCAGTCTAATAGAAAGATTTTTAAGAATTAGTAGCCTCAGGGGCAGCTAGGTGGCTCAGTGAATAGAGTACCAGCTCTGGAGTCAGGAGGACCTGATTTCAAATTTGACCTCAGATGCTCGACATTTACTTGCTGTGTGACCTTGGACAAGTCACTTAACCCCAATTGCCCTGGCTTCCCCCCTCCAGAAAGACCAAAAATAAAAGTAGCCTCAAAGAGGTGAAATAATCAGAGCATATAAAGAGTGGCAGAACTGAAACTGGAACTTCCAGCGTCAACGGTTTTTCTCCTATATTATGCCATTTTCTGTTTGAAAATTGAATAGACTACCTTGAAAGAGAGTGAGTTCCCTGTCACTGAAGGTGTCTGTTAAGAGGGATGCTGTGGATGGCATTAATCTATTCCACATGGATTTAGAGTAGATAACTTTTAGGGTTCTCTGACTCTAATGCTGATTCTAATCATTCTAATTCTGATATTTTATGGTTTGAAGATCTTCCTATCAAAGCAAATGGCATTTCTTAGAATATAGTACCTGGCACCTATCTAGTGTGTTAGAAACATTCAAATATTTTTTGAATGAACAAATGAATGAATAAGATTTAAACTCTACTAGGTTTTGGAAACCCCTTTCAAAGTGAAGTTTATTGTCTTTTTCCTGGAATATAAATTCTTTAATTTATCTCCATAATAACATCCAAAAATATGTTTTAGAAAAAGAATATTGTTACTTATTTGTAAATAATTTGTAATGTAGAGTGTGTCTTCACTTATTTATATTTTAGAGCTGAAGAGTAAATTTCTCTGTTGACCTAATGCTTTGCTAAAAATAATTTTTTACAATAGTAGCAACTCTTAAGTTTGTTCTTGTAGTTAAAAGCACTTCATGTAGGGATGGGAAGTTGTTTTCCTAGTATTACAAAGAAAAGGAAAGTTAAAGTGATAATGACCCAGTACTTACGAAAACTTATGGATTTTTTACATTAATATCCAAATCCCATAGCTCATCAGCAATTTATTGTTATTTTTAAGTGTGAGCGGATATAGTGCTTTGAAACATACATAAATGTCAGTTGTTTATCAGAGTGACTTAAGTGAGGAGGGAGAAGAGCTATAATTCAGTATTGTCTCTTTTCTTACACAGGGCAAAAAGGAAGTGGATTCTACAGAGTCAAGCCTACTAGGAACAGTTGTTTCTACATTAGTGTCTTCTGAGTGCGACCCAGAAGTTATTATTGTGGGATCAGGTGTACTTGGGTCTACTTTAGCTGCAGTACTTGCCAGAGATGGAAGAAAAGTGACGGTAATTGAGAGAGATTTAAAAGAGCCTGACAGGATACTTGGAGAATTGTTACAGCCAGGAGGCTTTTGTGCTCTTAAAGACCTGGGTCTTGAAGGTAGGTATATATAATGCCAAGATTCTAACTTTTTTCATTGCTCTTTGGTGGCATACAAAATTTCTGTGTATAACTGCTTCATACAAAAATTCTTTTAACTCAATTAAATCTACATATCTAAGAGAATATTTCAATTTATGTCTGAAAGCTGACTGAGTTCATTAACTTCCAGTTGACTAAAAGCAAGACATAACAGTAACGTAACAGTACTTGTTAGTTTAGGGAGATGACCAGCAGTCTGATAGAATGACTTGAAGGTATTACTATCTAGTCTCTTTTCAGCAGAAAAATGATCTAGATATCACATTTTGTGGTGGAGGATAGGAAGAGACATCAGGGATACTGAGCAATTATAATTAGCATATGGTGATGACTTTTAGTTCTTATATGGACATTAAAACTACTAATATAGGCAAAAGTGAAGAAAAAACTGAAATACAGGGGTATTGGTATACCTGCTTTTAAGAAGATATACATTGCCAAAGATGTGCCATAGCTATTTTTATGGTGACATTTGATTTTGATGTAGGAAGAAAAGTTTGAAAAACATCTCAAACTGGGTTTATTTATATGCTTATCCTGAGATAACCTGTCTTAAAAGGATGTCTTTTCCACTCATATTTTTTAGGATTTCCAAAGGTGCTAATGAGCCAGCTCTGATTGTAGCATTAAAATAGCCATGTAATACAAAACAAGGAAAACTCAATTTGAAAATTTACTAGAGTAGTGAATAGATTTCCTGCAAATGTTTTCTCATTAAGTAGTTTTCGAAATATTAGAAGGCATGTGAATATTTATAATGATAGAACTTTGCCATGGAACACAATGGGCTGAATAAAATATTAAGAGACCATCTTTAGGGTTCTGGTTGGTATCTTTTGGTCAGTTGACATAAAAATGACTAACTTGAAATCATAGTATTGAGATTTGGAAGGGACCACAAAAGTTTTATCTGTTTCATAAACTTCCTTATGAAGAAACTGAGGCCTCAAAGGGTGAAGAAATGTGCCCATGGTTACATAGGTAGTAAGTAATAGAGCCCAAATTCAAAACCAGATCCTTAACTCCCCACGTGCAGGGATTTTGCCACCATTCCCTCCTCTTTAAAAAGGGATTCTAACAGCAGGCATCATAAAAGAACAATAATCTTCAAAGATAAAAAAAAGAGTAGAGTAGAAAAATGGTTAATGCTTTGGATCAGATTAAAAGTAGAAAGTGTCAGATTTTTGCTGCAAGGCTAAGTCTCGGTCATAAAATTTGGCCCTGGATTTAAAGAGAGCAATTTTAATTGTCTATCAAAATTTGCAATCTTTAGTGTCCTTTCTGTGTAGGAAGAATTAAATTTATCCTGTATATTAAAAATTAGAAGATAATGTCCCTGGACTTGATCTTGTTTATGGAGAACTCCTATTGTTTGTTTTCTGCTTTTACCTGATTTTAAACTGCATTATATTTTGGTGCCTCAGGAATCAGATGTATTTGCCTCATATAGAATGTTGCTGGTCTCAGCAAACCTGCCACTTCACTTAAAAACAAAGAAACCTAAAACCATTAAAGGTTTTTAGGTACCAGAAAATGTACACAATGCCTTGGAAAGATATGCAATGTGAAATTAAATGACCTTTGATCTTCCATTGAGTAATTTGCCCCACAAAAATATGCCAGTTGTTTCTGCGGTACTAATTAACTTTTTTAAAAAGGGATACGTGCATTCATTCTGTAATACTTTGTTTCTCTCCTTTTTGCCACCCCCTCCCCCGCCCATTGTGTGTGTTCCATGATTGTTTATCCTTTATCACTTAATTGAGTACAGTTCTGGCAATAGGGCTTCCTTTCTGAAGATCACCCTAAGTACAGAGAAGGCTTATCCCCAGTAGGTTGACCATTTGGTGATAAATTATTGGGCCATGAAATAAAGAAAAATGCAAAACGATTCTCAGCCCTTCCACTTCTGCAGTGACAGTGGCACAGAGCTGGAAAAGGGACCAGAGGCTGCTAAGAGTCACCGTTTTTAAATAGTCTGTAAATTCAAACTTGGTTGTTGATACTCTAAATGTGAGATCCTTGGCCATTGACAAATAAGCAGACATTGTACTGGGAGAACTGAATTAAATCAATCTTGACATTTTCACTCTATGAACTGAGCAAACAAATGATGTTGCAGCTAAATGGGGGGAGGGGGTTGGTTCATAGGTTCCCCATAGCAAGGCAGTAAGATGGCTGCTGAGGTCCACTCTTAGATTCAGTAATTCTGAGTTGGTGGAATTGTTTTTATCATATGTCCAAAAACATTTTATGAGAGGTCAGGACGTGTGTTTAAAAACTGACTACCATGAAAATAATTTCCGGTTATGAACCAACCTTTCTTCAAGTCCTTGCTAAAATCCCACCTGATACAGGAGGCCTTTCTCTGCCTTCTTTATTCTAGTGCCTGCCTTCTCTATTGACCTTTTCTTCTTTATCCTGTATGTAGTTTGTTTGCCCGTAGTTGTTTGCATGCTGTCTCCTCATTAGATTGTGAGCTCCTGGAGGACTGGAACTGTCTTTTGCCTAGGAACAAAAGGACAAAGACTTGTGGGCTGTACAGAAGCCTCATGCCTGTGCATCATGAATACTTTCTATGAAGAAAAATAGTCAGATGGTGAAAGATGTGGTAGTCATTGAGTAACATCACAAAAATTGAAAGTGATGATATTTTAATAGATAGAAAGCTATTTGTTATTTATAAGGGAGTCATCCCCTAATCTGTTGTATTTGTACAGACCACTGCTTTTTAAAGCAAAGATAAGAATTATTCTAGTATTTGGAATATTGATGAGAAAATATGTACATATAAAACAACTCAATTCTGACCAAATTGATAATAAAAACTGAGTAATGTATGGAAGGAAGGGCATATGCAGAGACCAATTTAATACAGAAGTTTAACCAGTAAAAATCAGTTATATATTTTTTTTTTAAAACAAATACTTTATTAACTTCTGTTTTACATCATTCATTTCTGCCAGATTTTGAGTTACAATCATTTTCCCCCCATTATTCCCCTACCCAACCTCCCAGAACAGCAGTCCCACAAGACATCGCCTCCTCCAATCTGCTCTCTCCCATACCTTCTCCCATACCCCCATCGACTTTTCCATTAGAGGAAGATGAATCTTTGTGTCCCAATGCCTGCACATCTTATCTCCCAATTACAGGCAAAAGAGTATTAATAATAGTATTTATATATATATTTGAAACATTTAATGTTACGACCTTGAATTTCAGATCCATTTCCTTCCTCCCTTGTCACCCATTCCTTCTGGGGATAGAAGTAATTCAGTATATGTTGTACATGTCTAGCGATGCAAAACATTATCATAGTAGATATATTGTGCAAGGCTGCTTATAATTCCCTCCCACTCATCCCACCCCCCAACTGGTCCATTCCCTACATGATCCTGTCCCTCTTCTATAGTGGGTACTTCCAACCTCCCCTCACCCCAAGGATGCCCTCCCATCCATCATTCCTCCTCTCATCCCCCATTCCCCTATCCTGCTGCAGGTTGAGATATCCCATTTAGTATGTATGTCATTTTTCTCCCTGAACCAAATTCAATGTGAATGTGGTTTTGCCTTTTTAGCCTTCCTTATTCTCCCCCTCCTTTGCACCTACTTCCCCTACATGAGATAGTTTACCCTACCATGTCTCTCCCCATCTCCTCTTGCCACTTTCCTCTCTCACCTCATAATTTCATCCCTTGAGTACTCTCCCTTCCCAACAAAATCAACCTATGCCCTCTATCCATATATAACTGTAACCATATACACGCACATTCACATATGTATTCATATGACCACACCCCCTTCTTCCATTATTTTCATAGTGAGAAAGATATCATCAGTCACAGATATTGCTTTTCCACATAGGAATGTAAATAGTTCAACTTTGATAAGTTCCTTTTGATTTCTTTTCCCTGATTACCTTCTCAGGCATCTCTTACTTCTTGCGTCTGGATGTCAAATTTTCTATTCAACTCTGGTTTTTTCCTCAAGAATGCTTGAAAGTCCTCTATTCCACTGAATGACCATATTTTCCCTGAAACAAAATACTCAGTTTTGCTGGGTAGGTGATCCTTGGGTTCATTCCCAGTTCTTTTGCCCTCTGGAATATCATATTCCATGCCCTTCTATCCCTCAGTGTAGAAGCTGCCAGGTCCTGGGCTATTCTGATTGTGTTTCCACAATATTGTAATTGTTTCTTCCTGGCTGCTTGTAGCATTTTCTCCTTGATCTTGGGATTCTGGAACCTGGCTATAACATTCCTGGGAGTTTTCTTTTTGGGATCTTTTTCAGGAGGTGATCTGTGGATTCTTTCAACCTCTATTTTGCCCTCTGGGTCTAAAACATCAGGGCAATTTTCCTTGAGAATTTCTTGAAGGATGATTTTTTAGGTTCTTTCTTTGATCATGGCTTTCAGGTAGTCCAACAATTTTTAAATTGTCTCTCCTGGATCTATTTTCCAGGTCAGTGGTTTTTCCTATGAGATATTTCACATTGCCTTCTAATCTTTCATTTGTTTGGATCTGCTTAACAGCATCTTGATTTCTCATAAAGTCATTAGCTTCCATTTGCTCCAGTCTAACTCTAAAGGAATGAATCTCCTCAGTGAACCTTTGAGATTCTTTTTCCATCTGGCAAATTCGACTTTTTAAGGCATTCTTCTCCTCGTTGCCCTTTTGGGCCTCCTTTCCCATTTGAGCTAGTCTATTTTTTAAGGTGTTGTTTTCCTCAGTCAGGCTGTTGACCCTCATTTCATACTTTTCCTGCATCCTTCTCATTTCTCTTTCTAATTTTTTCCTCCACTTCTCTTATTTGATTTTTAAAGTCCTTCTTAAGGTCCTCTATGGCCTGCAACCCGCTCATGTTTTCCCCTGGGGCTTTTGGAGCAGGACTTCTGACCTCACAGTCCTTTTCCTGCTCTATGCCCCCAAATAGGAGTCTAGGGTTGCATTTTTCTGTTTCCTTTGCCTTGGCATGTTGCCACTTAATTGCTTGACTTTTGGCCTTGTTGCCACACTATGGCTTTAAGGCCAGATAGAGGAATTTTCGTCCCGAACGTGTGGGGGGCAACTTCCGTTTCTGGCAAGCTGTAAACCCACCCACAACTTCCACCCTAGATTACAATCCAGATCCAGGGAGGTTAAAGCAAGAGCGATTACCCCCCAAGACTGATCGCTGGATCTCCCTATGATTTGCAGGCTGGGAGCTGGAAATGCCTCTGAAAACTACCAAATGGCGTGTCTCCTCAGTGGCTTCTAGGCCCCAGGGGAGGGAGCCGACGCATTCCCTAATACCAGTCCCAAAGTCCATAGGACACTAACCTCTTACTTTGTCCTAGGCAAGTCTGTGTTGATAATTCTGGAATCTCCACAGTTCCTGGTGTTCTGGGGTTCCTCCAGCCAGCTGCTGGCCCTGCCGCCCTGGGGCTAAAACCTCGGCTCACGTGGACCTGGGCTCAGCTCGGCTCCTGCGCTCTGCGCGCTGCCGGCTCCCAGACCACTGCGCTGGTCCTTCCTGCAGGGTGCTGGGCTGTCCTCAGCGGAAGGTTAGCTTCTCTGTGTCGTTCTGTGGGTGCTGGGGCTCCAGAAGATTTTCAGAGTCCTTTTTTACATAGTTTGTGGAGAATCTGGGGGCAGAGAGGCTTGGACGAGCTGTTTCTACTCCGCCATCTTGGCTCCGCCCCCCAAAAATCAGTTATATTAACAAGAATACTAAATGAAAGTAAAAAGCAGTCTAGATTTGCTAAACACCACAAAGGCAGCACCAATGAATAAAATGCATGTGTTTAAAAAATATTATAGAGCTATCTGGAAAGTTATGAGCAGTATATCCTCATAAAACAAGACAAAAGCAGTGGAGTAAAACATTTAAAGAGAGCTTGACAAGAGACCTAAATGAGCAGTCATCCTAAAAACTCATCCTTCATTGAAGAATGAAACTTGGAAGGGGGAAAAAAAAAGAAAAATGGAAAGGATTTGCAAAATTTTTTATAATAAAGCTCTTTTCATCATCAAGGAAGGTAGAGCTATCACAATCCCGAAAGTGCTTACTTAGAGCAGGTAGAAATAGCACTAAAAATGAAGGGGGAAAAAGGAACTGAATTAGGCCAAGTGTACATAGAGTATATCTGTGCTGGAAGAGGCACAATTATAAAAGCATTGAGGAATTGATTTACAGAGTATCTAAAGGGAGAAGATGCCACAGTCCTAGAAAACATCTTTAGCCTTATTAATTCCAAAATAAGGTGACTGAGAAAACATTAATTGCTAACCTTGTATACCACTTTTGCCATCCACATAAAATTTTTATGAGAATTATCTGCACATGCATCAAGGGCATTCTCAGTGAGAGTATTGATAGAGAAGAGAGAAGATTTTGCAAGTAATAATCTGGAGAAAACTACATCTTCATTATTAAACATTTAAAAGTTGTAGAGAATACAAAATGCTACTGTGCTCATTCATTTTTTAAAATCTTCTGAATTCAGTAGAGCAGACTGCTACCTTAAAAACTCTTTTCCAACAAAATATCTTCCATATTGGTGTTATTCAAATTTATTTGAAAGGTGTAACAGAGAAAATCTTGTTTGACCTTGTCATAAGTATCAGAGAAGGAATTAAAAAATAAAACTCCCTCCCCGTTCCTCATGTAACCATACATCTGTATAGTATAGGCATTTGTTTTTGGCTATACAGTGTTTTGTATTTACCTGTCCAGCATGTGTGTATTGTCTTCTTTACCAAAATGAAAGGTCCACAAGGTCAGGAACTGTTTCCATTTCATCTTTGTATCCCCAGAGCCTAGCCCAATGTCTGGCACATAATTTTTGCTTAATAAATACTTATTAATTGATTGAGATAGATGTTTGCCAAAGAGCATCATCACCATGATAGAGGAGATATCCTGTGCGGAATCTTAAGTTGAAGAGACTTCCTTGTCCATGGTGAGTTTCTCAAGAAGCTCCTGTTTTTGTGGATGACATCCTTCTAGTTACATCAAGCCCTAGAATATTGTAGTCTCTGGAAGAGATCTAGAATCACTCAAAAGGATTTTGCCTGACTCCTCACAAGAAAGACTGAGTAAATAGATAGACTCTGTTGCCCAGATTATGACAAGGTAGTTAAATAACAATTTTTAGAACTTATTGACGACATTTATATGTATTTGTTGTTGTACAGTTATGTCCAACTCTTTTGTCATTTTCTGGGCAAGATACTGGATAAGTTTGCCTTTTCCTTCTCTAGCTCATTTTACATTTGAGGAAACTAAGGCAAACAGGGTTAAGTGATTTGCCTAGGAGCATACGGCTAGTAAGTGTCTAAGGCTTAATTTGAACTCAGGAAAATGTCTTTCTGACTCCAGGCTCAGTACTCTATCCACGGCGCCACCTAGCTGCCCTTTGTGTGTATAAAGTATAGTAAAAAATGGACATTGAGTTTAGTCCTTGAAACATACAAGAGAAAGAAAGGGCTGTGTTGCCCTCAGAAGTTGATGAAGTACTTTTTTTTTTTTTTTTAGAGGGCAATTGGGGTTAAGTAACTTGCCCAAGGTCACACGGCTAGGTTTTTGTGTGTGCGTTAAGTGTCTGAGGCCGGATCCGAACTCAGGTCCTTCTGACTCCAGGGCCGACGCTCTACTCACTGCGCCTGATGAAGTACTTTTAATGATCCAAGACTTCTTCCAGAAAACAAAGGCCGAGCTTTTAAGTGCCAACATTCCTTCACCTTGTATGACTGAAGGTCTTAGAGCACTACCATTTTTGAGAAATTAAAAATGTGTGTCCCGCAGAAGGCAGTGGAGAGGTTCATGGTGAGTTTGAGTAGCATATAATGACAAGAAAGAAACCTGAAAGAATGGGATTAAAGGATGTCATTACGGGAACATGTGATGAGCTAAGAAGCTCATTTACTGGTCATAAGATCAGATAGACATAATAAGTGGATAACTTTAGTGCTGCATTGACATCATTGAAATTTCAGGAGAAAGTGAGGAAGACCTCTAGCACATTGGTGGGCCCCCCATACACTGGGCAGGCCTGGATGCATTTCAGTGTATTCATGATTCAAGCAAACGTCCAAATCAGTGAGATAACAGATCCATTTGAGTATTTGTAGATGTTACATCAGCATCATAATCTGTGTCATAGCTTTACTCTTTGGATTGTAGCTTTTTAAGGACAGAAAGTGTTTTAAGTTTTATTTGTAAAGTCCTCACAGTCCTTAACATGGTAGTAGGCATGAAGTGGGCACAATTGATTGTGTTGAATGGCATTGCTTTGTAGGTACAGTGGAAGACCTTGATGCCCATGTTGTGCATGGTTATGTGATTCATAACCAAGGGTGCACAGAAGAAGTTGAAATTACATTCCCATGCTCAGCAAACAGTCAGGTGCAAAGTGGCCGAGCATTCCATCATGGACGGTTCATCACGAATCTCCGAAAGGCAGCTATGGCAGAACCCAAGTAAGAGACTCTAATTTACAATGTTTAAAGATTACTACCTACTGCTACTAATAATGTCCGGCAATCATTTTACTTTAGTACAAATATTAAGTGAATTTTCCCAAGTGATTTCTAAGACAAATAGATATCAAAAGTGTAGACATTTCCTCTTTATGAGTGAAGATCACAGCCCTTCTAGGCCTTTTTATCCTGCATGATTCTTGTCTTTTTATAAATCCCTTATTGAGTAGCCATCTACCTAGTGTGCTAAAGAACTTTCTTCAGGTTTTTTAATATCTGGGAACCACCAGTGTAGTATCTGGGCTGCCTTATCACATTAAGAATGGTGTAGTACAATTTTCAGGGCATTTCACCTCTTCATAGATCTAGATATGGAAGGGATCACAGAGGCTACTTAATATGACCAACTCATTTTACAGAGGGGGAAGTGGAGACCCAAGGAGTTTGCTTTTGAGGGCATAGCATAGAGAATTCTCTTTGGACCAGTTATACCTCAAATTTGATGGGTTTTTCTCAACATACCCATGAGGAAGGTAGTGCAGGTATCATTATTACTATTTTATAGATAAGAAAACAGATTGAGAAAGGTTAAGTCACTTATCTGTAGTCATTCAACTAATAAATGTTGAAATGAGAATTTGGACTCTAGTCTCTTATAGATTCTGTGCACTTATTGCTACATGATGCTTTGTTATGTGTTCAGACTTAGATTTGTGAATGTTACAGTATCAGCATCCATGAAGTATGATGTAGTGGGGAGAGAGTTGTCACTGAGGCCAGGAAAACTTGGGTTCAAGTCCCACTTCTGACATATCCTGGCAGTGTGACCCTAGTCAAGTCACTTTTCAGTGACCATTTGTGTAGCTTTCTAAGATTCTAAGTGGTTGAATTTCATTGGTAGAGGTCATTGCCTCACCCAGATTTTTCCTTCACTAATGAAATAGGTCCAGTCCTAAACCTGTCCTTAGCTACAGACTACAGGACTGTGGTCTATGTCACCCTAGCCTCACTGCTGACCCTCAACAGATAAACATGTATTTGGCTATGACTCCTTGCTCTGTACTCTTTTTTTAGTCACATACTATTATGAGGAAGTTTTATTCTCAACTTATTAAGGATCCGCTTGTCTTAGTGGACAAGTGGAACTTGATTATGGAATATTAATAGAAAAGCATTTCTGAAGCTTTTACTATGTGCCAAGCATTGTGCTAAGTGCTGGGAATACAAATAGAAATGCAAGACAGTCCTTGTTGTCAAGAGTTCACAATTTAATTAATAGAGGTAACACATAAAGGAGGGTTCAGCTTCAAGGCAGGTGAAAGGGCTGGGTTGGTACTTGGGGCCTGGTAGACAAAGTAGCAGGACATCTGGATGATTGTTGGGAAGGAGGTTCCAAGACTCAGAGCAGAGAGGGGCTTGGGTTACCTCTGCACATAAGTGGGAATGAGGGGCTGGGGCAGGAATTAGCATATATTAAGAAAGGAAAAGAGAAGGGTTCCATTAGAGCTACTACAACTAGTTGGTAGGATGGAGATGGAGATAGAGAAGGTGAAGGTCCTTCCTCCATACTATGCCTCTGATGGTGCTGCTTAGTTCTCAGATCATCTGTTTTTTGACTGAGACTGTCACTGAAGCAGTAGGCTCTAGAGTATGTCAGATGCTGGCCCTGATCTATATGGCTAATCTTGAAACTTTAGAAAAAATTATTTTCTTAACAACTTGAATGTTAACTATGCATCATTATCTGAAACTTAATATGAGATAAAGGATATTAGACAAAAACCATGTGAACTAAGTTCTTAACTAATTTTCATACTGTGTCATATATTTTCTAATAACTAGATACTAGGTTAGAAAAAAGGTTTTGGTTAAAGAACATCATTTTTATATTTTTCTTTAGAAAGGTTGAATGAAATAAATTATGTTGCCTCTTGTGTCTAGGATTCCATATTAAAGTACATGTATATAAATAAAATCAGGTTCTGGTGAATTAGAATGGGAAAGTAAAAAGAAATTTATCAAGACTGACCCAGGTTTCTTAGAGTTTCATTATTTTAAAACTGTACGAATCTTTTCATTTTTATTCTCTTTCTGTTCTTTCTTAGTGTAAAGTACATTGAAGGAGTTGTGTTGAAATTGCTAGAGGAAGATGATACTGTTATGGGAGTTCAGTACAAAGAGAAAGAAACTGGAGATATCAAGGTGAGATTTATCAAACTCTTCGTATATAAAAAAGCTAATTTTTTCTTCACTTCAGATTTCTATTATTCACATGTAGTGTTCTTTGAGCACTAGATGGTGCTAGATACAAGGAAAGAACACATTTTAATTTTAAGCATATTAATCTTGTATCATCCGTATCTTTCCTTCTAAAATTACAAGGCTCAAAAAGCTCTTGAAAGAAGATTTTATGTGATGATAGTGAATCTGAGATCAGAAATGGACTGTAGTAGAGGAGTAGGAGAGACTGGATTGGGAAAAAAAGAAGGAAGGGTCAAGGAAAGAAAAAGTGAAGGAAGAATAAACAATTACACGTTAAAATAATCAGAGTCTCTTATAGCACAACATTATTAAATAGGTCTTGAAATACTCTGGTGTTAGTTCCTCGGGGGTGGGGTGGGGGGGAGAGCTCTTAAGACTGATCTGGTAGTCCTTTCCACAATTTTTTTTCGATGTACTTAGATGTTGCCAAGTCTCCTTCTTTGGCTAAGGATGATTATAATTCAGTGGGAGATTTCTCAAGGTTCTTCCCACTCATGATCGAGGAAGTAAAGGTATTTAGGCTAAATGTCTTTATAACAAGAAAAATAGACAGTGGTCCTGTTGAAATAGTGAATTTTCCTTGTGATCTGTAACCAAAATCAGTATTTACAACCTGCATGATTTAAATGTTGTAGTTGCAGAAAGCTGAATACCCCATGACTTTTGGATCCTAAGATGGTTTGATAGGGTAAATACTTAGAAAAGAAAGGTCCTTAATCTTTTTAGCTAGTCAAAATAGCTTCTTTGATAGCAGTATTTTTACATATGAAATCACATATGAAATATACATATAAATAATAGAGATTTACATTTTAATTTTAAACATTTACTGTACATTTGGTGTCATTTTAAGCTGACAAACATTAATTTATGTTATAGGAACTCCGTGCGCCATTGACAGTTGTTGCAGATGGCCTTTTCTCCAAGTTCAGGAAAAACCTGGTCTCCAGTACAGTGTCTGTTGCATCCCATTTTGTTGGCTTTCTTATGAAGGTAATGTAAGAATGTGTCTAGAAGAAAAACACTACTAGTTTGAAGTTTTAGAAAATAATTAAAAGATCATTGTTTGTTTACAATTCCTAGGATGTGCCACAATTTAAAGCAAATCATGCTGAACTCATTTTAGCAGATCCTAGTCCAATTCTCGTCTATCAGATTTCATCCAATGAAACTCGGGTTCTTGTTGATATTCGTGGAGAAATGCCAAGAGACTTAAGAGATTATATGGTAGAGAACATTTATCCACAATTACCTGGTAAGAAAAGGATTTTTTTCTTTTATTACATTTTGGCAGTAAAATCTCACAACTAAAGAATTAAATGAATGTCAGCTATCATTATTATTGGGTTTGTTGTTTTCCTACTTCCTTGGCTCAGTTTCTTAATCAGGTAGTGTCTTAAACAGTGCTAAACATATGAGCAAATCATTAAAAATTGGTTGAACCATTTCATTATTTTGTCCAAACCTATAACTTAATACTAGCTTAACCAAGTGATTAGAGGAAAGTTTGTAATAAAAATGATTTCTAGATTCTAAGAAATAGTCTTATTATAATTAAATTGTCATTTCATTTGCTCTTACTTTGCTGACTTAATACTGATATTGTTATTAAAGTTATTAGGCATTCTCAGTATTCATAGATCTCCAGAGCACTCTGTTTTCTCTGCTTGCTTGAAACTGTATCTTAGGCCTATTTAATAAGTGCCTATTTCATTCAAAAGTTTTTGATTTGGGAAACATAGGGAAAAAGTCAGAGAGCATTTACCTGAAAGGGCTCTTGGCTAACATCTAGTTTGCACTTCTGGAATTATGAAGCAAGGAACTAAAGTCAAATTTGTTGTTAGTTTTGAATAAATGTTCTTTAAATCAGTTAGTCTTGAGCTTTTCTGCAGGAAAAAATACAATTTTCTAAATACCTAAACTTGTAAAAATCTTTATAAACTAGTTAGTTAAAAGTGACTTCACATTTTAAAACTAAAACTTTTCAAGGGAATGGGTTTCCTTAGGGAAATATTAAGTGAATGAATTTAAAATTCTTCATAGGATTTAAGGCTAGAAAGAAGCTTAGAGATTATCCCCGGTTTTACTCTACAGATGAGGAAACCAAGAATCAAAAGGATAAGGTGACAGTACCCACGGAGCAGGTCTGGGCTTTGCACCCAGGTTGTCTGATTCCAGAGTCTGTGTTTTCCATTTATTATAAAAATAAAATCCTTAATAGATAATATATATTCTTGTTCTAATTATCATGTTAAAAGTTTAGTTTTAGTGTCTCCTGTTGCCAGATAGTTTTTACTTACATTTTTTTTTCTTTATTTTGCGGGGGAGGGCAGTTAGGATTAAGTGACTTGCCCAAGGCTAATGTTAAGTGTCTGAGGCTGGATTTGAACTCAGATCCTCCTGACTCCAGGGCCGGTGCTCTATTCACTGTACCACCTAGCCACCCTTACTTGCATTAAAAAAAAAAAAACATATGAAATGCCATATTCATCTTTCCCCCCACCTATTTTTACACATATCAGAAGAGCATAGCCTATGATTATTTGTCTTTCTTTTTAAAGTAATTGTCATTTTAGTATTACATTTTAGTAATGTGACCTTTGCAGTTGTATCAGTATAGTGACTCTATTTAAAACTTGACACAACACTGTTTACTTAAGTAGTCGTGAAAGATGCTTATGTCACCATATGTAATTTCCCAAGGATGATGTCATTCACTAAACATTTCTAAATATGCATGCATGTATATAGGCCTTAACATTTTTAATATTTTCAGTCACCAAAAATCCGGTTTTTTTCCTCCCTCTCCCTTCTTCCCACTTGTATCGCCAATGCAATATTCACAGCACCATGGTCACTATAAATATACCTGCATAGTGCATGATTGCAGAATATAACAGAATCTCCACATAGAATACAGAAGCAAAACATATATGCAGACACCAGAAAACCAAATCCATCATAGAAACATAGAAGTTAATGTACCACAATGTAGCAGAGAGCCACACCATCCTTTAGCCTTCCCACAAACCAACACAAGCCTAGCTGTCTCTCTCCAAAGCATACTTTCCTCCCATACATGTCTAGTTGCTCTGAACTCCCAGCTTACTGTGGGTTCTGCTCCACCTTTCTGCAAACTCATCCCACAACAGGTTCCATGTGATTACATTCAGCCTATTTGGGGGCAAAGTATATTTTCAAAGCAAGGAAGGTCTTCAAATTTCCATTACCATTACACCATTATTTGGGGGAAACCCAAAACAAAACCAAAAACCTAAAATATTTGTCCTTAAGCAAAATGAATTCCTACATTGGCCATTTCCCAGAAATATGTCACATTCTGTACCCAGATTGTATCACCTCTCTGTCAGGAGGTGGCTAGCATGTGTGATTAATTGTATTGATCAGAGTTCTTAAATCTTTCATAGTTATTTGTCTTTACAATGTTGTTATTGTATAAGTTGTTATCCTAGTCCTACTTATTTCACTGTATCAGTTCATTAAAAGTCTTCCCAGGAATTTCTGTATCTTCCCATTTCATAATTTCCTACTGCATGATAGTAATTCTATTACTATTCCATGGTATATACCATAATTGTTAAGCCGTTCCCCAAGTGATAGACACCCCCTTACTTTGCAGATCTTTACTACCTCAAAGAGTTGCTGTAAACTTTTTTTTTATATATGAATTCAGTGGTCAGGAAGGTCCACTCTTCCTGAATTCAAATCTGGCCTCAGACACTTGCCAGCCATGTGACCCTGGGCAGATCACTTAACCCTGTTTGCCTTAGTTTCCTCATCTGGAGAATGAGCTGGAGAAGAAAATGGCAGACCGCTCCAGTACCTTTTCCAAGAAAACCCCAAGTGGGGTCACAAGACAGACAGACACTGAAATGACTGAACAACAACAACACATGAGTGATTTTCTTCTTTCTTTGGTGGCATTGGGGTGTGGACCTTGTCGTGGTATTATTGGATCAAAAGTGTGAGGTGGAACTTTAGAGCTGTTTTAATTTGCCTTCCCCTACTTATTAGTGATTTGGAGCATTGTTTCAATATACCTATTGATATCTTCTATTTCTTCCTTAGAAAACTTCCTATTCATATCCTTTTAGCACTTATCAATTGAAGAATCACCTTTATTCTTATAAATTTGAATCAGTTCCTCATATATCTTATAAATGAGACCCTGATCAGAGAAATGTACTTCAAATATTTTTCTTAGTTATTTGCTTCCATTTTAAAATTTAGCTGCATTGGTTTTATTTGTGGAAAAACTCCCTAATTTTATATAATCAGAATTGTCCATTGTCTTTTGTGATCCTTTCTCCCCCTTGTTTAGCCATGACATGTTCCTTATGCAGAGATCTGAAAGATTAATTTATTCCTTGCTCCTCTCATTCATTTTGTCACCCTTTATTGCCCAAGTCACATATCCATTTGGAGCTTATATTGGTATCTGGCATAAAATACATTTTTATAATTGATGTCATTTAGACTTCATTCCTTTCCCAGCAGCTTTTATTGTATAGTCCTTTAGTAGCTTGGGTATATTTGTACCCAAGGGTACAGATACAGTGTACCATGAATCACCAAAGTACTATGTTCATTTGCTTCTGTATGTTCTGTACCCAATCTGTTCCACTGATTGAGTTCTTTTTTGTTTTTTAACATTTATCAAATTATTTTGATTACTGTGTTGTAGTATAGTTAGAGATCTGGTACCGCTAGGTCATCTTCTTTCCTAATTTTGTTTTTTGTTATTTCCATTGATATTCTTGAACTTTTGTTTCTCTAGGTGAATTTTCTTGTTTTTTCTAGCTCTGTAAAGTAATACTTTGTGATCGATACATCATCAAATAAATTAATTTAGTTAATATTAAGACTTTCATTATATTGGCTCAGCCTAGGCTATTAGCAGTTAATATTTATCCAGTTATTTGGGTCTATATGTTTTTTTCTTTTTCTTTTTTTGGCATTTTGGAGGGGAGAAAGGCAGGGCAGTTGGGGTTAAGTGATTTGCCTAAGGTCACATGGCTAGTAAGTTCTAAGTGTCTGAGGCCGGATTTGAACACAGTTCCTCTTGACTTCCTAGCCTCCCCAAGGGTCTATATTTCTTTAAAGAAGTTTTTGTAGTTGTATTCATATATAGTACTTGTGTGTTCTTTGGTATGTGGTTTTTAAAGCATTTTTATGCATTATGTAATTATTTTAAATGGCATTTCTCTATCTCTTCTGCTGGGTTTTGTTGATAATATACAGAAATACAGACAATATATGTGAGTTTATTTTATATCCTTAAACTTTGTAGTTAATCTTTAGTTAACTCTAGGGTTCTCCAAGTCAGTCATCATTGTGACACTATACCAGGCACTGAATATTAAAAAACAAAAAGATCAAAAAGTGAAACAGTCCCTCTTCTTTCGATTCTCCAAGTCCTTCTTAAAGTCCTCTATGGCCTGCAACCCGCTCATGTTTTCCCCTGGGGCTTTTGGAGCAGGACTTCTGACCTCACAGTCCTTTTCCTGCTCTATGCCCCCAGAATAGGAGTCTAGGGTTGCATTTTTCTGTTTCCTTTGCCTTGGCATGTTGCCACTTAATTGCTTGACTTTTGGGCTTGTTGCCACACTATGGCTTTAAGGCCAGATAGAGGAATTTTCGTCCCGAACGTGTGGGGGCAACTTCCGTTTCTGGCAAGCTGTAAACCCACCCACAACTTCCACCCTAGATCACAATCCAGATCCAGGGAGGTTAAAGCAAGAGCGATTACCCCCCAAGACTGATCGCTGGATCTCCCTACAATTAATTGCAGGCTGGGAGCCGGAGCTGCCTCTGAAAACTACAAAATGGCGTGTCTCCTCAGTGGCTTCTAGCCCCCAGGGGAGGGAGCTGATGCATTCCCCAAATGGTCCCAAAGTCCATAGGACACTAACCTCTTACTTTGTCCTAGGCATGTCTATGTTGATAATTCTGGAGTTGCCACAGTTGCTGGTGTTCTGGGGTTCCTCCAGCCGGCTGCTGGCCCTGCCGTCCTGGGGCTAAAACCTTGGCTCAGGGGGACCTGGGCTCGGCTCCTGCGCTCTGCGAGCTGCCAGCTCCCAGACCGCTGTGCTGGTCCTTCCTGCAGGGCTGCTGGGCTGTCCCCAGCGGGAGGTTAGCTTCTCTGTGTCGTTCTGTGGGTGCTGGGGCTCCAGAAGTTGTTCAGAGTCCCCTTTTCCATAGTTTGGGGGGAATCTGGGGGCAGAGTGGCTTGGATGAGTTGTTTCTACTCCGCCATCTTGGCTCCGCCCACCAACAGTTCCTCTTCTTAAGGAGCTTTCATTCTGTCAGATTGTCCTCAGCCAATTAAACTCTATTTGAAATTAAACTTTTAAATTTATGTTGGAGATAGTTAAATATGTTTATCTAAATGCCCAATTTTTCTCTTCAATTTTTTCTTGTCCATGAACCACAGAGCAGTCTACCATGAATGCATAGAGAAAAAAGTATAATTTCATAAGATTTATGTGGTATGGTAAGTTCTTCAGCTTATATGGATAGAACTATTCTCTCTGATCATTTGACCTTCATAATTCTCAAGTTGAATTAATGCATATACCAAAAAAAGAGATTCTTTTAAAATTGAATCAGAATTATAGAACTGGATGTTGTCATTAAGGATCACCTGTATTTCTCCTTCATTTTATATGTGAGGAAACTAAAGCTCAGAGAAGTTTATAATTTTAAAAGTCAGTGATTTATAATTGTTTTTCCTTTTTTTTTTTGGTCTTTATTAATATGTTTGTTTACTTTTAGTTTACAAGATTCAGTTCCACAATCCATTAAGTTTCGAATTTTCTCCCCCTCCTCTTTCCCCCACCACCATGGTGGCATGCAATCAAGTATAGGATCTGCAAATACTTTCACATTAGACATTAGTCAGGTTGTAAAGGATTGTAACAGATGGAGTGAACAATGGGAAAGAGGAAACAGAACCGAAAAAGAAAGAGAGCAGGTAGTTTGCTTCAGTCTGCATTCAAACTCTGATCAGTTCTTTCTCTGAATGTAGATATCTCCTTCATCATGAGTCTTTCAGTGTTGTCTCTCTCTCTTTTTTTTTTTTTTTTTGCTTTTTTGGAGGGCATTTTGGGGTTAAGTAACTTGCCCAAGGTCACAGGGCTAGGTTTTTGTTTGTGTATGTTAAGTGTCTGAGGCCAGATCCGAACTCAGGTCCTTCTGACTCCAGGGCCGGCACTCTACTCACTGTGCCACCTAGCCGCCCTTGGTGTTGTCTTATAACCTTGCATTGCTGAGAAGAGTCCAGTCTATCAAAGTTGGTCATCACACATACGATGAATCTGTGATTTATCGTTTATTAAGGGAATACAAATACAAGTAGAAATAAAGACAGCCCTTGCCCTCACAAAGCTTACATTCTGGGCAGAGTGAAGATGGGGGAGTAGAAACAGAACTTCCATGGCTCTGGCTTCCACCTTCCCCAATTCATGTAAAAGGGGACTCTGAACAAATTTTGGAGCTACAGAACCCACAAAATGACACAGAGAAGCTAACCTCCCACTGAGGACAGCCTGGCAGGCCGGCATGAATTGGCCAGCATAGTGCTCTGGGAGTCAACTCCAGCCCCAAGCAAGCCAGAGGTTTTAGCCCCAGGGTAGCCTGACCAGCAGCTGGCTGGAGGGATTCCAGAGCACCAGAAGCTGTGGCATTTCCAGAATTACCAATACATAGATGCCAACGACATAGTGAGATTTCAGTGCAGTTTGGACTTTAGGACCCAGTAGTGGGGAATGTGTCGGCTTCTATCCCCTGGAGGGGAGAAGATGCTAAGGGCTGTGGGGCAGCCGCTGCCACGTGGCAACTTCAGCTCCTGGCCTACAGACTGTAGGGGGACCAAGAGACCAGTCTGAGGGGTAATCACTCTTGCTTTAACCTGCTTGGATCTGGATTGAAGTCTCAGGTGGAGGTCTTGGGGTGTGTGACCAGTTTGCCAGAGCGTGTAGAGGCTTCAGAGAGGGCACCCAACTAACACCAGTGTTTGGGATGAAACTCCCCTGTCTGGTGGCAGAGTGGCAAAAAGCCCAGGTGTCAAGTGACTGAGTGACAACATGACCGGGCAAAGGAAGCAAAATAAACAGAGTACCCCAACCTTACCTACTTTGGCAACAAAAAAGGATCAAAGCATGGAGCAGGAAGGAAGACAGTGAAGTCAGAACTCCTGCACCAAAAGCTTCAAAGAAAAATAGGAGCTGGTTATAGGCCATAGAGGGCCTTAAGAAGCAAATAAGAGAAATGGAGGAAAAATTGGGAAGAAAAAAATGAGAAAGATGTAAGAAAATTATGAAATGAGAGTCAACAGCCTGACTGAGGAATATAACACCTTAAAAAATAGACTAACTCAAATGGCAAAAGAGGCTCAAAAAGGCTATGAGGAGAAGAATGCCTTAAAAAGCCAAATTTGCCAGATGGAAAAAGAATCTCAGAAGCTCACTGAAGAGAATCATTCCTTCAGAGTTAGACTGGAGCAAATAGAAGCTATTGACTTTATGAAAAATCAAGATGGTGTTAAGCAGATCCAAACATGAAAGAATAGAAGGCAATGTAAAATATTTCGTTGGAAAAACCACTGACCTGGAAAATAGATCCAGGAGAGATAATTTAAAAATTATTGGACTACCTGAAAGTCATGATCAAAGAAAGAACCTAGAAATCATCCTTCAAGAAATCCTCAAGGAAAATTGCCCTGATGTTTTAGACCCAGAGGGGGAAATAGAGCTTGAAAGAATCTACCAATCACCTCCTGAAAAGGGTCCCAAAAAGAAAACTCCTAGGAATATTATAGCCAGGTTCCAGAACTCCCAGATCAAAGAGAAAATACTACAAGCAGCCAGGAAGAAACAATTCCAATATTGTAGAAACACAATCAGAATAGCCTAGGACCTGGCAGCTTCTACACTGAGGGATCAAAGGGCATGGAATATGATATTCCAGAGGGCAAAAGAGCTGAGATTGAAGCCAAGGGTCACCTACCCAGCAAAACTGAGTATCATGTTTCAGGGGAAAATATGGTCATTCAGTGGAATAGAGGACTTTCAAGCATTCTTGAGGAAAAAACCAGACTTAAATAGAAAATTTGACATTCAGATAAGAATAAGCTAAGAAGCAAGAGAAGCATGAGAAGGCAAACAGGGAAAAGAAATCATAAGGAACTTATCAAAGTTGAACTATTTACATTCCTACATGGTAAAACGATAGTTGTAACTGATGAAACTTTTCTCGCTCTGAAAATAGTTGAAGGGAGTAGAAATATATATATATATAGTCTCTATCAGAGGGTATATGGGCATATGAATACATTTGTGAATGTGTATATATGTTTACAGGTATACATAGACAGAGGGCACAGGACCAATTTAATAGGAAGGGATGATACTTAAAAGATGAAATTAAGAGTTGAGAGGAATGTAATGAGAGGAGATGGGGAGAGACAGAATGGGATAAACTATCTCATATAGAAGAGGCAAGGGAAAATGGTTACAGTGGAGGGGAAGAACAGGAAGGCATAAGGGAATGAGTCAACCTTATTCTCATTGAAATTGGCTCAGGGAGGGAATGACATACACACTAAATAGGGTATCTCACCCTACAAGAGAGTAGAGGGGAAGGGGATGAGAGGGGGGATGATGGAAGGGAGGGTAGGCTGGGGGAGAGGGAAGTAGGAAGCACCCACTTTTGAAAAGGGACAGGACCAAAGTAGAGAATAGAACAAGTGGGAGGTGGGGTCGGAGGGAGGGAAATATAATCAGTCTTCTATAATATACCTACTATGGTAATGTTTTGTATTAGCTACACATATACAACCTATATTGAATTGCTTATCTTCCTAGTAAGGGTGGGTGACAAGGGAGGAAGGGAATGAATCTGGAATTCAGCGTTTTAAAACCAAATGTTTAAATACATGTGTGTGTGTGTGTATGTATACTATTATTAATACTATTTTACATGTAATTGGGTAATAAGATATACAGGCACTGGGGCATAGAGATCCACCATACCCGACTGGAAAAGTCGAAGGGGGTTTGCGGGAAGATATGGGAGAGAACAGATTGGAGGAGGGGATATTCTGTGGGACTGCTATTTTGGGGAGGTGGGTAGGGGAAAATCAGGGAGAAAATTTGTAACTCAAAATATTTTGGAAATGAATGATGTAAACCAGAAGTTAATAAAGCATTTGGGGGGGGGGGTGGAGAAGAAGCTGAAAGGGGTGGCATAGGGTGGTGGTTGCTGGTAAAGAAAGTCTAGAATGCAGTCTGGAGAGTAATGACACATGGCTGACCTGGGCATGTTCCTTAAATGTGAGATTCTGGGAACAGCCATTCAATGAAAGAGAGAAGCTATAGAGGGATGACTGGAGTGAGACTTTTGTATGAAGAACTGGAGCATTGTAGAGGAAGTACAGGGTACAGCCTGGAGAGGAGTGAGACTTGGCTGACCTGGACACCCTCCTTAATGGAGATTCTGGGAGGAGCCACCCAATCAGAAGGCAAGGCCGAACTAGAATTTGATTGTCATTTGCATTTCATTATTCTATATTTTGCCTTTAATTCATTGTTTTCTCTGAAATTAATAGGAAATTAATCCTTCCTCAGTCTTCTTTGCTGGATCTTCATCCAAGTTACCCCTTTTCCTAGATCCCAGTTAAATGTTCTTAGCCAGTTTTTTTTTTTTCCTTAATGCACCTCTGGCACTAAAATTTATTTTGCTTATGACTAACCCTTTTCTAAGTCTAACTTCCTTTTTATTCTGCTTTCTCCTTTCTCCCAGTTATCTCCTATTTCCTTCTTAAGTTGAATGTATTTCTACATCAAATCCATTGTGTTCATTTATTCTGTACTCCTTTGGTTCAAATGAAAGTGAGTTTCAAGTGATACCATCTCACTCTACCCCTTCTTCCATGTTTTGAGTCTTCTTGCACATCTTTATTATGTAAGATAATAAGTTCAATCCCCTTCCTTCCCTAGTGCATTCCTTTTCCCCCCTTCCTTTTTTTTTCCTCTTAAGATCATCAAATATAACCCAGGACTTCCTGTTTTATTTAGTTTCTTCTGTGTCCTTTGATGAGAGGTTTTAGAGAAGGTTTTCATCTCTTCCCTTATTGAGAGGTAAATATTTCATTCTTGTATCGTTCTGATTACTCACGTGTATTTGCCTTTTTGTGTTTTTCTTGAATCCTGTTTGCTTTTCAGAGTTTCTACTGACCATTTTTGTCAGTAATTTCTGATCATTTTGTCAGTAATGCTTGAAAATCCTGTTTCAGTATTTTCCCCCTGTAGGATTATGTTCGGTTTTATTGGGTATATATGTGTATCTTTTGCCTTTTGGAATATTGTATTCCAAGCTCTCTTCTTCTGTGTAGGGGTAGCTGCAAGGTCTTGTGTGATCTTGACTATAGCCCCTTGGTACTCAATCTCTTTTTTTCTGATTGCTTACAGTGACTTTTCTTTGATCTAGAAACTCTAGAGTTTGGCTGTAATGTTCCTGGAAGTTTTTATTTTGGAATTTCAAGAAGTGTTAAGTGGATTCTTTCTATTTTCACTTCATTTTATTATTTTAATAGGGTCAGGGAGTTCTCATTCTTGATTTCTTCAATATGGAATCCAGGCTTTTGGTTATTATTTTTGTTGTTTTTTTTTCAAGTTTTCAGATAGTCTAATAATTCTTAGATTTTCTTTTTCTGTCCTGTTTTTCCAGGTCAGTTGTTTATGATAGGAAATACATTTTTTTTTACATTTATTTACAACTCTTACATTTTTTTTTACATTTATTTACAACCCTTTGGTTTTGTTCCAGTGTTCCTTGCCTCGTGTAATCACTTACCCTCTCTACCTTTCCTCCCTCAGTTCAAAATTTGTATAATATAACTACTGGCCATAGTCCCTGGTTTATGCTCCCTGCCTTTGGTATATTTGCAGGCTGCTGACTGTTAGGTCTCATCCCATGGTGGAGGCAGACAAACAGACCTGTAGGCTCTCTTCTTGTCTGTGCTCCTGCTAACTCCAGGCATGAGCCCATTTAGCTTGGATGCCCTACTTAGGGCCTCTGGCTATCTTCCTTTGTTGACCTGGACTGAAAAAGGCACTGACTAGTTTCTCCTAGAATTGCCCCTTTATTATTCAGTCTGTTGTCCTTCCTTGGTCTTTGCTGTTGTCTTTACTGCAAGTACTACAGCATCTTGCTCTGTCTTTCCCCTCTCCCCATCTCTATTAAAGATCATTGCTATTGTCATGCTGTGGCTATCACAGGGTTTTGAGTAAGAGTCTGGTTTTGAAAACTGGTTACCACCTTGGGAAAACCACATAAGTGTCTTGAGACTAAAGTTAAGACTAGATGACAACTCAGAGGGATTGTATATAGATTAAACCTCTAGAAACTGGTTCAATAATACCATTCATGCAAAATGTAAGAGTTCTCAGGTTCTGCATCATCATCAACACTTCAATTTGAATGGATTTTTGAAGCTTTGAGGTTTTGTTGTGGGTAGATTTATTTCTTCCTTTGGGGTCTATACAAGGTACTTCGTGACAGTCATAAATGATTTAGGGAATTATTTGATAAGAAGTATGATCATCTGAAAATGAAATATTTTAAACTGATGTAAATGTGTCTGTGTTTTATTGCAGATCATATAAAAGAACCTTTCCTGGAGGGAATTCAGAATGATCGTTTGAGGTCTATGCCAGCAAGTTTTCTTCCTCCTTCACCAGTAAACAAAAGAGGTAGAATTTAAATTTTTAAAAAATTGGGAAGTAGTCAGGTGACTACATGGGATTAAATGCCTGTTTAGCTATCAAATTATTGAGATGTATAAAATAATTAAGTACTATTGAACTGCAGTTACTCATTACCTTCAAAATCAGTCTTAACATTCCTACAGTAAAGAGGTTGCAGGGAAAGCAGCAATGAATATTAAGAGATTGGGAGATAAAATAAAGCTTTATGGATTCCAGCAGTGCCCCCCCAACCTTTGTCTTTCTCTACTTCTCTTTTTTCTCTTCATTGCTAATACTGCCTACTCTCATTATGACTTTTCCTACTGCCTCTTCTTCTTAGGGCAAAGTGAGAAGTAGAAGTGGGTGGCATTTTAGGCAGCAGTTCAGAAGGAAAAGAGGAAAAAAATAGCAAGTGGTGGTTGTGGATGTAGCCTAACCTATGTAAGGAGAATATCAAACAGAGGATTTTTTATATAATAAGAGGGAAGTTCAAGTTTAGGTTGCTTTGGTTTCTAGTCTATATCAAAAAACTTTTAGGGAAGGAAGAAAAATTGAGCTTAGGTTCAGTCCAGGTTTATTCTGTTCATTTAGTTATCCATATGTAACTTGATTTAAATTTTGTTATTATAAGTATTTAAACAAATACTTAAGTTACCCCATTGTTTTCCAAACCACTTCCTCTCTAGCTCAGTATTTCTAATCAAACTTAACTTAAAATTTCATCTTATCTCATAATATTGTTAGTGTACAATTATCAGAATAAAGATTTGCGGGGAGACTTTATTTGCCTCCTTTAGGACATGATACTTAGCTTTAGTGTCCTATTTTTATGAGGCCTTTTTCAAAGAGTATTGACTTTGAATTGTTTGAAGATCCTTGGCTGCTAAAGTGCCTTATCATTAGTTCTAAAAATCTATAATTAGAAGTCCTTATTATTATGAGGCACAGGTCCCCATGTGCAAGGACAGTCATATCCTCATGTTCAGGAGTCTGTGTAATTGGGCTCGTAATAAACTTAAGTGAGACAAAATACTCTAGTATTCCTTGACTTGAGGTATTACTTTATTTTTCATTCATTAAAATAAATCACTGAATTTTGACAGAAGTCCTACTCTAATTTGTGCACTTGATTGTAAAAATATTTAGCATAAAATAACCTGATTATACATTCTTGAAGGTTCACCAGAAAAAAATTTCACTTGTAATTCTTTTTTCTTATGTCTTTTCTTCTATTCTTCTAACTAATGGCAGTTAATAAAAATGAACAGAGTTGTGACAATGAAATGATGCTACAAATAATCATTTCTTTGTTTCTTGGGGCAGGTGTTCTAATTTTGGGAGATGCCTATAACATACGACATCCTCTTACTGGTGGGGGAATGACTGTTGTTTTCAATGACATAAAAATATGGAGGAGCCTGCTAAAGAGCATTCCTGACCTTTGTGATGAGAGAGCACTTCTTCAGGTAAGCTCTTTCACCTTAGTCTTCAGAGGAACTTGCCTGTCCTGGACATCTAAAGGGGTTCAGAACCATTGTGTGGTCTGTGTTGTATGTTCTCTGCTCCATGATGAAGGAGATTTGCATTGCCTTAAGGCCCTACTAGTGTTACTTTGGTTTGGTTTGTTACCTTTAACTCTTCACAAGGCCACTAATTTCTGTATCAGGACTTTGGGTTTTATAATTAGTTGTATAGAACTCTTTCATCTAATTGTTGAGCTTAAAGGAGCGAAACAGAATATCCCCGAGATTAGAATTTGAGAGTGGATTTTATTACCTCGGGACTGTCAGGGTAATGTAAGCCAAAACTACAATCAGTGATTTGTCAGTGTACATTTGAATTTCCCGACAGCTTGAAGTTCACCCTAAGCTGAGGGACAGGAAGCCTAGGATGGGGTGATTAGGAAGGGCCAGGGGACAAGTGATGGAGACACCGGGTGAGGGGTGGAGACATCCAGATCAGGTGATTAGGAGGTGGGACTGGGGACTAGGGATGATGGAGAATTTACCCTGGCCTGAAATTCCTGCTCACTGATCAACTGGGGGAAGGGGAGAGTAGACTTGTGCTCAACATAATAAAGCATGTAAATTCAAGCGAATGAGTGATTTACCCCAGCTCTAGAGGTCACTGGGGCTAAGTCCATTGTGCCATTAGTCAGAGATGAGCAACATAACCTCAGTTTGGAGAAATTAGAAAAATCACTAGGAAAATTTGCTTTTTTTCTTCATTCTTACATTATAAAAGATCCACTTTTTTCTTTTTTTAGGCCCAGAATTCATTCTATCGGTCAAGAAGAAAGTCCCATTCATTTGTTGTGAATGTTCTTGCTCAGGCACTTTATGAATTATTTTCTGGCACAGATGGTAAGTGAGGGATTGTAATCATGGAGTGTTAGAAAAGAAAGAGCCTTAGAGCTCTACTATATGCCTCATTTTATTAGATGTATAAGTAGACACTTGTCTAAAACTATGTAGCCAAGAAATGGCAACTGAGGCTTAGCTCCCTGTGAAGTGTGTTTTTTTCCACAATGTACTTTAAAGGTAGCATCAGTCCTTTGATTAACATAGGAAATATAGAGGAAAATCCTATTATTCTACAGATTTTATATATTGTGGGATAAATCAGGTATCCTCATATGAAGTTGTGCTATATGATCATGATGAAAGAGCAGTTTCCTGTATGTGTTATTGCTGCCCCTTTTCTGTAACTCTCTGTGACTATATCCTCAGAGGAAAAGCAGAATGTAAGCTTCTTGAGGGCAAGGACTATTTTTGGTTTTGTAATTGCATCCTAAGTACTTAACATAGTGTCTTCTATGTAGTGGTCACTTGAAGAATGTTTGATAATTTGAAAAAAGGAAATTTCTCCTTCAAAGTCTGAGTCTCTGAGTTTAACTTTTCACCCTTCTCTTGGGGTACGTTTTCCCCACATTGTCCATTGCAGGACAGCAAATGCTTTTCATGTAAGCACATAAACAATGAGGAGTCTTTGAATACAAACCATAGACAGATTAGGTAAATTACAACTATTCTGTATTATAAATTTGCCTAAGTTTAGAACAGTAATCAGTTGCCTGCAGAAACTATAATTTTCAACATCCTCCCAGATGGTTGGTTCCTTCTTTAGCCCTTATTCTTGAGGTCACAGCTTTCCTTGGTAGGTTAACCCACTTAAAAGTTGTATATGTTCCTGTCTCTGTGTCTCTCCTTTCTCTTATAATTTCTCTCCTTTCTCCTTTCACTCCTCTCCTCCCACTTCCTTGGAAGAGTAAAGCTCTTTTCAGTTTAGACCCTAAGTTTGCTTCTCAGGTTCAAGTCAGAATTACTACTAATTGATAGTAGCCCCAGAAATTCCTAGATCTAGTTATTCTTCTGTTCTTCCTTTCCTAGATTTTCTACGAGGCAATAATTTAAGGCTTTCCAGTCTTCTGCTTATCTTATTTTCTTCTCTGTTTTAAAACCATTGTTTTCTGAAAGTGTCCCTTTCCTTATATCTCCAACCTTTTCCCCTCAGCTACTCCAGCAGGGCAGCCAGCCTTACATCTGAGATTATGGTCTGTCTCCACTTTCTAGGGAAGTCACATTTCCAGGTCTTGTCTTTCCTCAGAAACTATTCACATGTAGGCTAGTGTATCAACAACTCAGTGTTTATTCAGTTTCTCAGTTGCCTCTAGGGCATGTCACACCTGAAATCTAAATTTTTTTCTTCTTATAGCATTGTATGGATTATATAAGAAAATCAACTTCACAAATAATTCTTTGGAAAAATAAGTGGATTTCTTGTACAGCAGTTACATTCAACTGATCTTGGAATGGAAGGAGAGTTCATTTTGATGAACAAATAGTAAACAGCTTTTTTACTAATTTTTGTCTGCATAATGTAGACTATAAAATGTACAGGAAGACTGGGTTAGTAAAATTGATACTAGGAAATTTTTTATATCTATAAGTCTCAATTATAATTAGATTATATTCTGGTTTTTTTGTCTTTTTTTTTTTTTGGAGAGCAATTGGGGTTAAATAACTTGCCCAAGGTCACACGGTTAGGTTTTTGTTTGTGTGGGCGTTAAGTGTCTCAGGTCCTTCTGACTCCAGGGCCAACGCTCTACTCATTATGCCACCTAGCCGCCCCAGATTACATTCTTATAAGTAATTCTGGATCATCTTTAACTTGTTCATATTGGTATTGTGTTGATCAATACATGAATATTTTGATTAAAGATAATTTTAAAATTATATTATAGAGACCCTGCGTCAGTTAAGAAGAGCATGTTTCTCTTACTTCAAACTTGGTGGACAATGTGTTGCTGGTCCAGTTGGGTTGCTCTCTGTGTAAGTTGTATAAATTTAAACTTATAATATAACTTAAACATTTTATGGCTAGTTTGGCTAGACAGTAATGATTACTATATATTATGCATGTTGCCCAGTTTTCCTTGCTGATATATACCTTTTGGCTGTATTTTTTGCTCACTTATATCTTTATTAGAAGATGAGCAAAAACATTGAGAGAAAATCTGAGAGCAGCTATTGTGGTAGAAGTTTTAACTAAAACCTATGACTAAGAAGAAAGTTTTTGGTTATTTGTGGTTTAATCCATACTATCCATTCTGTTGTTACCATTGTAATTAGGTATTTTAACAATTGGGTGGCAACATGAAAAACATTAGGAATGTTAAAAGTACAGGTATTTCTAAAAATATATCTCTAAAAGATTGGCTGGAAAATGAAGTTATTAGCCCTTTTTTTAATGATTTAAAAGTTTGTCTAAGTTTATATATGTTACAGTTTATATAAAGTTGTTCTAGAAAAAGTTATCTTTGAAGTTCAGTGCCACTTAGCTGGTCTAGGCCCAAGTCTCCAGGAGGCTTTGTTCTCCATACAACTGTCAGGGGTTACAGAAGCTGGGAACCAAAGAATTATTTAAACTGTAAAAGAACTACAGTGTTTTTTAAAATCAGGTTTCCCAGCACAAACCAGGTATTCCTATCATTAAACTAGGAAAAAATACAAAGTGCTAGAAATCCTTGGAATGGGAGAATAGCTGTTTAATTTAAAAGATGCAGTCATAATTGGTACCGTACCTATTGAATTTTTTTAATACCTTTAAATGACTAGGTCTTTCTAATATGTAATTTTTTTTTTGTTATAGATTGTCACCTAATCCCATGACTCTACTTGGACATTTTTTTGCAGTTGCTTTGTATGCTGTTTACTTTTGTTTTAAAACAGAACCCTGGATTACAAAGCCACGAGCCTTTTTCAAAAGTGGTGCTATCTTTTACAGAGCTTGCTATGTCATATTTCCTCTCATTTATTCAGAAGTGAAATACTTACATTAAACTGAAGAGAAGCCCATTGGAGCATGTATACATGGAATTCACCAAGCCTTAAGAGACTTTGGGAGGACTCGTGCTGCCAAATGCTGTACTATTACTAAAACACAGACACCTGGGCAAGAGGGGGAGCAATCTGTTTTTGACCTTCTTCGGGAGCAAACAATTGTAAATAAATGTTTTGCTTTGCGATTAAAATGAAGACTGTTAGATATCTAAGAGAAATGGTTGTTAAATCACAAATAAGTTTTAAGTCCTGATATTGAGAACATGTTTTCCTTTGGGGGATCCATTATGTTTAATATGTGAAAATGTTGACTATGCAAATAAACTAAATGGTGATTGAAATCTTACGACTTTGCTTTTTTGTTGGCATTTGCATCTAAGCCTCAAGAAAATGGAAAAATGATGTTTTCCATAGATTCTATACAGTGTAAAATTGGAGATCCCTGAAAAGTCTTATAGAAAAGTATTGAAAAAAGAATAAGCAAGTAATTTTAGGATGAAACTGCAATCCAGTTCATTTAGTTTGGCATTATCGCAGCACTTACTGATGTCAGACTTTCATTTTAAGAAAAAAAGTTTGAAAAAATGGAAGTGATATTGATTTGTAGGACTATTTCAGTTGCTTACTTATTTTTACATTTGCTGTTTCGGGTAATTGTAAATGTGCTTTTAAACATATTTGACCCAATTGTGTCATGGCAAAAAAGAACAGGGCAGTAGGGAAAGAACAGCCAGGGATCCTATGACATCATCCTGGACCCTCTGTAGAGATGGGCATAATGTTGTTGCAGAGGTTTGGGGAAGACATACACAATGCCACACTGTGGGTAAAGCTGAATTAATCCAACTGTTCTGGAAGATAATTTTAAATTCTGTGAGAAAAATCACTAAGGTTTCCATCTATTTGGCATTACCTTTAGGAGATGAAAACAGAAGGTCCACCCTCCTCACTCCCCTACACATCCATATTCATAAGTCACCAGTGAGCAATTCTGAACCACCTACCATGTGCCAGCCCTGCACTAAGCTCTGGGCCTGCAGCAAAAGAGAGTCCCTGCTGTCAAGGAGCTCACTGTCCAGTGGGGAAGACAATGTGGAAACAACCATGTTCAAAGAGACAGGATAAGTCGGAAATAACCATAACATCACTTTTTTGTAGCAGCAAAAAGCAGAAGCTTCCTGGGTGCCCCAGGTGACACTGCACCCCTGGTCATCCTTTACTTCCAACCCCTGACCCATGGGTTGCACAGGGGATGTCAGAATACCCTTTGCCACTTCTTGATCCAAATACCTTGTGTTTGTCTTGTATGTATTTGGTCTATATTTACATAGATCCATGCAATCCTCAAAGAATAGGATTGTTTGGCTTTTCTATTTCCATTCCCACCACCTAGCCCAGTGCCTGATACACAAGAAATACTTAAATGCCCACTGATGAATTTCTGTACCTCTGTGTACCTTTCCTTCAATGTTCACTATTTTCACCCAGTAGTTAGATATCTTGGTGGCTATGTTAACCACTGGCCCCTAGGACACTTCCTCCTTTCTCAATGAATAACTGCTAGGCTTAGGCTTCACCCCAGCTCCTGCCCTTATTAAGGGGTTTGCATTCAGCAGTACTTTCAGATTCAATTATCCTCTTTATTTGTAGGACTACCAGATCTATATCTCCAACTCTGATCTCTGTTGAACTCCAATCTCCACCTATATCTAGCCACCCAGCCTTCCCTGGTAACAAATATATACAGCTTAGGGGAAAAGTCAATATGTTGACCAGATATGAAAATGTATAATTCATAATCTGCAAGAGTCGAATACCTTTCTGTCAATATGTGGGAGGCATTTTTTAAAAATCGGTCTTATGATTGTTTCTCTGAATCCTTCATATGGGAAAATTCCGCTACTATTCATGTACCACAATTTATCCAACCATTCCCCAACTGATGGGCATCTATTTTGTTTCTGGTTCTCTGCTATTACAAAAAGCTTTTTCTACTTGCTTTGGCAACAGTAATCAAATCATGTCTAGCATTGCTATTAGAAAGGGTGTGTGTTCCCTTCATTTGCCTGTAAGGTGCTCAGTCTGTCCTTGGAAACTAAGGTCCCACTGGGCTAGGTAACTAGCACCATTACAAGCAACCAGTCAACCCTTGTCCAGTTTGAAGTGGCAAACTTGCCTAAATCTGCTCTGCCCCAATCCTTTACATTGGCACCGAGGTCACAGTGCGGGAAGATAAAATTAATTACCTGATTAGAGCAGCAGATGTAAATGTTGACCTGGTTTATTTGCAAAGCCCTTGCCCAATGTTAACACTGGAATTCTCATCTGTAATGTCAAAGTTGGAAAATCTGCCTAGCAGCTGATGCTGCCCCTGATGAGGGGTTGCTAATGTAGCTGCCAAGGAGAAAAAGAAAGAAAAATATGAAAATTCAGATGACATGAGCTTTGTTGTTTCTTTAACTTAAATTTGAAATGTTAAATAAAAATCTTCACTTGAAAAAAATGTAATAGCCTACTTATCTACTCATATTCTGAGACTCTGTAGACACAAATTTCCTTCCCTAACACCCAGTCCCCTAGATATTACAAGAATATAAACATCTGAAGGACAGGACAGGGGCAGGGGCTGTCTTTTTTGGAAGACATAAAGGTGTCTTATGTGCCTAGCATTGTGCCTGGCATATAGTAGCTCTTTTAAAAAATACTTATTTATTCAGTAGGCTCCCCAATACAGTTTTCTCTGCCCTGACTTACTTAATCCCAGGTTCCTCATACATAAATTCCTCATACAATTTCTTACAACACAATAATATTGCACCATATTCATAAATCATAATCAGCCATTTTCCCCATTGATGGTCTTGCTACAGGAGTGCTGCTCTGAATTTTTTGTCATAGATGGCACCTTTCTGTCAGTGTTATACAGTAGAGAAAAAGCTGGGTTTGGAGTCAGAGGACCTAGGCTGAAATCCAGGCTTTGCTATTTACTACCTGCATGACCTCAGACAGTCAAAGTCTCTCTGGGCTTCAGTTTCCTTCTCTGTAGACTAAATGACCTCAAAGGTCTCTTTCAGCTTTAATCCCATATCCCATGACCCTCTGCCTCCAGGGGAGTCCTATTTTCTATAAGGGTTAAGTTCTAAAGTCAGTGCCTAAGGAGCAGACTGTGTAATGAGTCAAAATTACCCTTGAAAATCCCTGAACTCCTCCAGAATGGCCCATACGGTATCTTTAAACATTTGTAGCTGAAAAGGGATCAGAGTCTCTTTAAAACAAGGCAGTCTGGGACAGTGAATAGAGCACCGACCCTGGAGTCAGGAGGACCTGAGTTCAAATTCGGCCTCAGACACTTAACACAAAAACTAGCCATGTGACTGACCTTGGGGAAGTCACTTAGCCCAACTGCCCTCCCAAAAGCAAAAAAAAAAAAAAAAAAGGCTGATGGATCTGAGCGGGGTGTTATAGAAACAAGTTGTTGAGAAAGGAGAGAACCAGGACTTTCATTCACAAATAAAAAAGCCAATGCAGTTAAAGCATTAGTTGGCAGAAAAAGTGACGATTCAGCTCTGAAACACACTGGACTGTCACATAGTAAAAAGAGAAGGTTTGAAACAGCTACATTGGAAAGAACTGAAGGTGGATTTTGTCTTTTCACAAGCCCCAGGCAATTCTTCATGATTACAAAACCCAGAGAAAATGATTATCTGCTTTGGGAGAAGAAGCTGCTCTTCAGGTGCCCCTTACCCAGATGAGATCCTGGAATTGGTTCAAACTCTTCCCCTTCCTTTTAAAAAAAAAAATAGCCAAGATAAGAAATCTCTTTGAAAGTGCTTCACAAGGATATGTGATCATATTAAACTGTTCACACCACTAGAGAACTATTTCTTCTTTCTTCCTAATGAAGCAAGATAGAACATAAGGAAGTCAATGGAGACAGAAGCAAGGGGGGGACTTCTAGCTGACCAGGCATACTAAAGCTGTCCCTTCTCATTACTTAAGCAGAATGGATAGATTGTCAGTGACTAGAATGAAGAAGAGATTGTATATGAGAATATTAAAAGGGGGGAGGGAATAAGCATTTATTAAGCACCTACTATAAGCACATCAAGCACATACCATATGCCAGGGTACTGTGATAAGTACACTTTCCAAACATTATTTCATTTGATACAACACCCCCAGGAGGAAGGTGCTATCATGATCCTCATTTTGCAGCTGAGGAAACTGAGCCAAATAGAAGTAAAGTATCTTGCTCAGGGTTACGTGGCTAGAAGTGTCTAAGACTGAATTTGAACTCAGGTCTTTTGAGTTCTGGAACAATACCTAACTGCCATTAAAGAGGAATATGCAAACTGAGATCAAGTGAAGCAAAAGCACATTCATGTTTCCCACAAGGCTGAGTCTGGAGCATTGAGTGGAAAGCAGTTGCTGTTCACTACTTAAATTATTAGGGCTTAACCCTTTTAACTGAGAAACTCTTGTCCTGGAGACCCTGCTGTTCTCATTGGTAAGTGATTCACCAGATTCCCTCCTCCAAGCAGGTCCTTCACTTGACTTCCCATTCTCACCCATCTTTTCACCAGCTTTTCCCCACTCCTCCTTGCGTTTTAATAGTTCTGGAAACATGATAAAATTAATTCTGTAATTGCTACTGGAGGAGATTTGTCAAAATACCCCTTTATGGTCCTATTGCCATCCCTGTAACTTTTTTAACAGGACTCTCTCTAGCCACCACACCCACATTTGTGTTGTCTCCCCTTATTAGACTATAAGGAGCAGCTAAGTGGCTCAGTGGAAAGAGTGCTGGGCCTGCAATCAGGAAGACTCATCTTTCTGAGTTCAAATACGGTCTCAGATACTTAATAGCTGTGTGACCTTGGGCAAGTCACTTAGCCCTGTTTACCTCTGTTTTCTCATCTATAAAATGAGCTAAAGAAAGAAAAAGCAAACCACTTTAGTATCTTTGCCAGGAAAACCCCTAATGAGGTCACAAAGAGTTGGAGATGACTGAAATGACTTAACAAATTAGAATGTAAGCTTTGCAGTGCACAGGCACTATTTTTGCTTATGTATTTGTATTACTAGCACTGAAAATCTAGATTCTTGCTCATGTATGTAATCATTCATTTTTGTGGATTTAATATGTAGTTGAACTATATATTACATATGTTGAACTACATGTCATTCAACTGTATGTCGAATTCACATACGTTACATACACAGATGATTCATGTGGTGGCTTTTTTCAAATGAATATAAATTATTTTCCAGGAGTTCTGTTGATGAAATCCGTACCACTGCCTTTCCTCATATGCCTCACTGTCTCACTAGAATAGCAGGTACGCCCATGTTCTCAAACACATCATCCATTTAGTCTCAGACAGGACCACAATAGTCAGCCAATCAGAAAGCAGCAACAACAGGGTACGAACTAGGATGTTTAACTACTATATCACAGCCTAAATGGACACCTGTGCAATAGTAGCAAAGAACTGCCCTAAGATGAACTTAGGACATGGAGAGGCTTATTACAATATCATTATCATACATAAATGCCCCACCCCATACACACAGTGAGCTTTTCCAAATGCCTTCTGGGTAACTGCATGTGAGTTTTCACCTAGGTGAGGACCCCTCCTCATTTTAGTAAACTCCTCTTCTATTTTAACAATCATATATTCTGCAATGTATATTCATATATTCTGTTGTGTAATCAGCTTCATTTACTCTATAAAATCCCTCTCCTGCTTGGCCAAGGGGCGGCTTCCTTTTGGAGTCCAGCCCACTTTCTGAGAGGCATAATTCTCAATAAATACCTTTACTTGGTTAGGAGATGGTCTAAATCTGTGAATTCTTTGAGATGACCATAAAACTGACCTTGAACTTCAACATAGTTTGGCATTCCTGGGTGGGCCCAGTCTCTGATTCTGACCCGCCCCCCCCCCCCCCAGCCTATCTCTTTCCCCTCTCTTAGCTGGGATCCCTCAAGTACCTAGGAAGGCTTGATAGGGTGGTTGGGCCCTCATGCCTGGGGGTAATTTCCCTCTGGAACTTTTCAGTGGGCAATTTCCCTCTAGACAGAGGATCCTCTGTTTGGGAACTTTGAGGTGAACTCCCTAAGCTTGTTTCTCCCTCTCCACAGGGGTGCTGCATGAAGAGGTGAGTGGTGGCTATAGGGGAATTTTTTTAGGCTTACTGGCAATATGGGACAGTTTCCCTCCATCCCATGAGACTCCCCACTAGGGAGCCTCCTGTGAAATTGGGAGAAATTTGGCTTACAAGACCTAAAAAGGAGGTGTCTCATATTTTTCTATAATAAAGCCTGGCCTCAATATAATCTAAAGTACCAGGGAAGATGGCCTGTGGGCGATTCCATCAATTACAATACTATTTTCCATCTTGACCTCTATTGCTGCTGTGAGGGGGAAATGGACTGAAGTCCCATATGTCCAGGCCTTTATGGCCCTCTCACAAGATCAGAATCTGCAGCAAGAGTATAGAATGTTGGGATGGCTAGGTGGCTCAGTGAATAGAGCACCAGCCCTGGAGTCTGAGGACCTGAGTTTAAATCTGGCCTCAGACACTTGACACACTTACTAGCCATGTGACTTTGGGCAAGTCAATCTCAATTGCCCTCCAGAAAGAAAAAAAAAGAGTGTAGAATGTTCCTGGCTAAGTTCACTCCAGACCAAAAGGAGGAATCACCTGACATCCTTGATGACCCGCTCCTCTCAAATCCCTGAGTCCCTCTTCTCAGTCCAGCAGAACCTGGAACTTCTGCTCACTCCCCATTGGAGTAGAGCAACTCCTATCAGGAAGCTGGTAGCCTCCTCTGGGACCCTCCCCCTTATCCACCAAATCCCCAAATTCCCTTCCTCATTGGTCCCCTGGACCTACATTTCCAGTGGACTCCACAGCCTCCAGGCAATCCCTCCTTAGTACCTCCCATATTAGGATCAGGGCGCTTTTTCTGCCTCCTCCCCAAGCCTCTTACTCAACCACTCCCACTCCTTCTAGGTTCCTCCCTTTGAGGCAAGTACCAGCTTCATCAGGAGGGATAATTAGGGTTCACTCCCCCTTCTCAATGTCTGATCTTGCCTGGGTTAAGGAAAAACTTGGCTATTACTCTGAAGACCCCACCAAATTCACTGTGCCCCTACAATTTGACCTTATTTGGGGAGATGTTAATATCATTATCTTCACCTGTTGCACAATTGAGAAGAAAAGGAGAATCTGGGATTTAGCTAAAAAATTGGGGTATGATATGGCTGTATCTTCCCTCTTGGGAAGGTACTCACCCATACTGCACAAGTTAGCCAGGGGTCCCCAGATGCCATAAACTCAACTTCTGGAAACAGCTTTTGGAGTTTTCAGCAATAGGGACTGAGCTTCAGCAGAGGAAAAGGACCTCAGGACTGGGGCTAGGAATAGAGAAGAGGCTTAACTTTTGGTTGCCACCATATCTGGAACCCAGAAAGATCCCACTCATGACGCTGGCAAAGAGGGTTCTTGTTTCCACTGTCACAGGCAGGGCCATTGGTCTCACAACTGCCCCCTGCCTGGATATGGTAGGTAAGAGCATTAATTTTCTCACTGATACAAGAGCCACTTACTCTATGCTACCCTAGCCCCATTCATCTTTCATACCTTCAGGCTGTGGGAATTGAAGATAAATTTAGAAAATGCACTATGACCCTCCCTTTGCCTTGCTAGCTAGGGGATCTGTTGCTTGATCAGTCCTTCCTTGTCCTCCTTTCCTGCCCAGCTTCTTTGCTAGGATGGGACCTAATGGTGAAATTGGGGTCCCACTTCTCCTTCCTTAAAACCTCCTTTTGCTACTCTCCTTACGGCCCCCTCGAATTCCACCTGAAGTTTAGGACAAATTAGACACTTCCCTTTGGGATCAGGGGATTCCAGGGTGAGCCACCTATGCTACCTGACTAAGCGCCTCCAAGATCCAAATGTATTTCCCCACTGAGGCATATCCAATTAAGCCTGAGGCCTGGGAAGGATTGCAACCACTAATTAAGAAATTTCTCAAACATAAACTTCTGATTACGTGCCAGTCCCCCAGTACCACTCCCATACTTTCTGTAAAAAGTCAAATGAGGATTACTGCATGGTGCAAGATCTGAAGCCTGTTAATGAAGCTATTGTCCCCATTCTCCCTATATATAGTGCTTAATCCCTATACCATCCTAACTCAAGCCTTGGGGAATACCCAGTATTTTCCACCCAGGACCTTAAAGATGCTTTCTTTTGTATATTACTCCATAAAGATTCCCAGTTTATTTTTGTCTTTGAATGGACATCTTGGGGACAGTCCACCCCATACCAATTAACATGGACAGTCCTGCCCCAGAGATAGACCCACATATTCAACTGACCTTTAGGAAAGGATTTGAGAGATCTGGAGCTGGCAGATAGTAATTTGGTTCAGTATGTAAACAGTATTCTTATCTGTAGCCAGCTTCTTTAACTGCTAGTACACAGATCCTTAATTTCCCAGGTACTCAGGGCTATAGAATTTCTTTAGCTAAAGCCCAAATTGCCTGTCAATCTGTGAAATATTTAGGTCATACACTAACTCCCACTTCCTTGTTCTCTAACACCAGAAAGAAAGCAGACAATTTTATCCATCCCTGTTCCAGCCACTAAACAACAGCTACATAACTTTCTGGGCATGACTGGATTTTGTAGAATCTGAATCCCTAATTTTGGTATTATTGCCAAGCCCCTTTATGACTTTACTCAGGGCCCTGACTTACTTCCTTTAGAATGTGGACATGATCAAATTAATGCATTTGAGACCTTGAAAGCTAAACACACCAGCATTAGCCCTACCAAATATGGAAAATCCTTTTAACTTGTATGTAGATGAGAGGTAGGATCAAGCTTTGGGAGTTTAAACTCAGTCTCTAGGATCTGCTCCCTTCTTTTCTAAACAGTTTGATTCTGTTGCTTCTGAATGGCCCTCCTGCCTCTGGGCAGTGGCCTCCAAACTTACTCTTGGCCAGCCTTTGTAAGTTCTAACTCCTCACCAGGTAGAAAGCATTTTAAATTTATTTATTTTTAGTTTTCAACATTTATTTCCATAAGATTTTGAGTTACAAATTTTCTCCCCATCTCTCCCCTAAACCCACCCCAAGATAACAAGCATACTGAATACCCCTTCCCCCAATGTGCCCTCTCTTATATCCCCGCCACATCCCCCCTTACTTTCTTGCAGGGCAAGATAGATTTCTGTACCCCATTGCCTGTATATCTTTTCCCAGTTGCATGTAAAAACAATTTTTTTTAACATTTGTTTTTAAATTTTTGAGTTCCAGATTCTCTCCCTTCTTCCTTCCTCATCCACCCCCCACTGGGAAGATAAACAATTCAATATAGGTTATACATGTGTGGGTTCAAAGTATTTTAGAAACCAAAGGTCACCAAATGGCTGGCTAGTGGGAGGCTCATTGAGTATCAAGCCTTCATTTTAGACACTTCTGACTTGACTCTCCGGGTGTCACACTCTCAACCCAGTGCTCTTTTGTCTGACTATACCCACTCTAATGATCTGATTCATGACTTTGAGGAAACCCTAGACTCAGTCTATTCCAGCTGACCAGATTTAAAAGACTTCCCTCTCACCAATCCCAATGAGGTGTGGTTCACCATTGGATCCAGCTTTGAAGAGGGGTGAGGAGAGCAGGATACACAACAGGCAGTCCTCATTGGACTATCAAAGCAAAACCTCTGCCTTCTGGGACCTCTGCAAAGAAGGGTGAGCTCATAGCACTTATTAAGGTCCTGGAACTAGGGAAAAATAAAAGGGCAAATATTTTTCTGATCTTAGCTCCTTAGTTCATTGCTTTTACAAAGTCACTGACACTTTGTGGAAGCTCCTTATGAAACTGCCCCCATCTAATCCATCTCCCCTCAGTAACCTTCTCCAGGCAGACAAGTGGCCAGGAAACTTGCCAGTATGTGACCACACTCACCCATGGGGTGGGATGTCTAGGCTGCCCTTAACTCCCTGACTATCTGTACCCCTCAGGGCTACACTTTTCACTCTGGCATGGGAAAAATCCCCAAAGTTCTTCTGGATTCTACCTTTCTAACTTCTCAGTACCTAATATCCTATATTCACTATGGTAAGTATACTCAAGGATATCTTCACTATTTTCAATGCTTCTAAGCCCCTCAAATTATGCATTAAGTGATGGCTTTTTAAAAAATACTCCACCTTAGTTATGAACTGATCCAACCATTTTGGAGAACAATTTGGAACTATGCCCAAAGGGCTATAAAAATGTGCATACCCTTTGGCCCAACAATACCCCTTCTAGGTTTATATCCCAAAGAGATCATACAAGTGAGAAAAGGACCCACATGTACAAAAATATTTATAGCAGCTCTTTTTGTGGTGGCAAAGAATTGGAAGTCAAGGGGATGCCAATGAATTGGGTAATGGCTGAACAAGTTATGGTATATGAATGTAATGGAATACTATTGTGCTATAAGAAATGAGGAGTAGATGGACTTCATAATAACCTGGAGAGACTTATATAAACTGATGCTGAGTGAGGAGAGCAGAACCAGGAGAACTTTGTACACAATCACAGACACCTCGTATCTCTGATGACTAACTTTGCAATGCAAGGTTATAAGATAACTCCAAAAGACTCATGATGGAAAGGGCTGTCCACATCCTGAGAAAGAACTAGAGTCTGAATGCAGATTGAAGCAAACTACTCGCTATCTTTTGTTTTTTTCTTTCTTTCTCACTGTTCAATCCATTGGTTATAATTCTTCTTTACAACTTGACTAATGTTTAATGTGAAGGTATTTTTGTAACCTATATCAGATTGCATGCCGCCATGGTGGGGAGGGGAGAGGGAGGACAGAGAGAGGGAGTGGAACTGAATGCTGTAAACCAAAGATAAATAAATAAACGAACGAACAAACGAAAGAAGGAATGAATGAATGAATATTTTTTAAAAAGCAATAGATTAGAGGAAAGGAAAAAAGCCTACTTTTGAAATGTAAAAGTTCTAAAAAAAATACTCCACCTTTTCTCAATGACCTGGCCAATGTGGTCCTTGATAATCAAATGGCCCTAGGTTATCTTTTGACCTTTGAAGGAGTATGTTGTTGCCAATGTATTGTGTTACCTATACATCAGTAATTCATAGCAGGTTGAACTCATGACTGTGAGAAGGCAGGAGGGATGAAGAAATCACATCATGACCTAATCTCTGGTGGCACCACCTCCATCTAGGGCACTTGGTTACTTTCCATTCTATCTCCCATTTTAATCCCCCTTCTCTTTTTTTCCTCCTATTACTATTTGGCCCTTATATATTAACTCTCTTGGCCCACTTTGTCTCCTCCAGATTGGCCTCTGTCAACTTCCAGATAACCCTACAGGACAAGTATCAGGAGAAATGTGAGACCCTGATTGAGATCCTACATCCCCTTGACGTAGCTCATGTTCAGTTTACACCCAATTTTCCCCCTCCCCTCTGGGACCCATTGAGGCAGTTTAATGGTAAGCAAAGTAGTACTTTGCTGCTTGTTTCAGCTATGCAAGTGCCTTTGAGCCTAGCCTTTGATTGTGTCATGTCTTTGTTAGAAACAGACTACCTTGTGTTGCCCTTCATAGGCATAAGGGAGTTTGGAGACCTTCCATACCCTTAATAGGCCTAACATTATCACATAGAGCCCATGATGGGAGGAGCTTGCTGAAAGAGTGGAACAGGAAGAGTGGAACAGGAAGGAGCAGAGCAGATAAAAGCTCAAGTAGAGGTGGGACCCAGCAGAACTGAGAGAGAGAGAAGGCTTGTGCTTTCAGTACTCTGTTCTGTCTGTGTTGATATTGCTTTGTCAGAACAAAGAAAGAAGACTTTACCAAAATCCCTGAAAGAAGACTTTACTGCTGATACAGAAGCCCTGGAAGAGGGCTTTACTGCTGACACAGAAGCCCTGGAAGAGGGATTTATTGCTGTTTATGGAAGTCCTGGAACTTTACTGTGATTTGTGTTTGATTTCTCAGACAGAAGCTTGCCCCTTGCTAGCTACTGCCACCAGACTTAATATTCCAACTCCCTCATATGCCTCCCTGCCTCACTAGAATAGCAGGTGTGCCCATGTTCTCAAACACATCAGCCATTTAGTCTCAGACAGGACCACAATAGCAAGCCAATCAGAAAGCTGCACCAACAGGATATGGACCAGGATGTTTGACCACTAAATCACAGCCTAAGTGGACACTTGCAGAGTAAAATCAAAGAACTGTCCTAAAGTGAACTTAGGATGTAGAGAGGCTTATTATAATATCATTATCATACATAAATGGCCCCCCCCACACACACATAATGGGTTTTTCTGTATGCCTTCTGGGTAACTGTTGTTGGATCCTTTCGAGGAGCCTTCTGGACGCCACGTGGTGGGGAGTGCTGAGCAGAACAAAGCACACTTACACAGCAACTCAGGGGGCACTCCGACTTTATTTCCTGCTCTTCTACATATATAGCCTATCCTACGCAAGCACTTTCCATTTTGGCTCTTGGCCAATTACAACACCTTTTGCCTTTTAAGGTCAAGCACACCTTAACCCCTGGGACTCTTATCTTGTGATTTCTACCCAGAGCAAGGATATTCCTTGTGGACCCAGATGTGCATTGCTCCTTAGAACAAGGCGGGGTCAGCTGGGGGCCTAGCAGTCCCTCAAGTGCCTAGAGGGTTAATGGGGGTGAGAGGCCTTGCCATCATCGCCTAAGCCTGGAGGCAGTGCTGTCTCGGGTCCAGGGACCTCTCAAGGGCACTGAGGTAAATCCGCTTTGGCTCTCCCACAGTTAACTGCATGTGAGGTTTCACAAGGTGAGTACCCTCATTTTAGTAAACTCCTCCTTGATCTTAATAATCACATATTGCAATGCATATTCATATATTCTGTTATGTAATCAGCTTCATTTACTCTACAAAAAAATCTCTATCCTTCTCTTCCAATGGGCTGGTTCCTTCTTGCAGCCCAACCCATTTCCTGAGAGGCATAATTCTCAATAAATGTCTTTGCTTGATTTGGAGATGGTCTGAATCTGTGAATTCTTTTGAAACAACCCTAAAACCTACCTTGAACCTCAACACTGTCAATTTATATTTCCAAGAACACTGACTATATTAGTATAGTCTCTCCACCAGAGACTATTTCATCTTTTACCATTTTTTTCCACCAATTTGATGAATGTGAGATGATATCTCAGAATTGGTTTAATTTGTACTCATTAACAATCAATTGATAGGGGTGGCTAGGTGGTGCAGTGAGTAGAGCGCCGGCCCTAGAGTCAGAAGGACCTGAGTTCGGATCCAGCCTCAGACATTTAACCCACACAAACAAAAACCTAGCCATGTATCCTTGGACAAGTTACTTAACCCCGATTGCGTCAAAAAAAAAAAAAAAAGCAAAAAAACCCCCAAAACAATCAATTGATAAACATTTATTAATTGCCTACAATGTGCCAGGTACTGTGCTAAGCAGTAGAGACACACACAAAAAATACAAAAAAACAATTCTTGCCCTCAAGAAGCTTACAATCTAATGGAGGAAATAACATGTAAATAAAATATACAAAGCAAACTATATACAGGATAATAGGAAATAATTAACAGAGGGAAGGTAGTAGAATTAAGAGGGATGGGGGAAGGTTTCCTCTAGGTTGGATTTTAATTGGGACTTAACTATTTGTAGTATTTTTTTATATTGTTGACAGTTTGCATTTCTTCTTTTGAAAACTGTTGATTCATATCTTTGAACCACTTATCCAGTTGGGTGACCCTGGGTCAGTCACTTAACCTGTCTGCCTCAATTTCCTCAACTGCAAAAATGGGAATAATAGCACCTTAGGATTATTGTGAGAATTAACTGAGATATTTGTAAAGCACTTTGCCCAGTACCTGTTACATAGCAGGTACTTATTAAATACTTGTTGTCCCTTTTCTATTGGGGAAATAGATTTTAGACTTAGTGATTTGTGTCAATTTCTTATAAATTGCACATGCCACACTTTTATCAGTGATGCTTAATTTAAAAATCCTTTCCCTTTTATAACTTCTCTCTTTACTCTGGATGCATGGAATAATTCATGCAAAGATTTTAAATTTTGTGTAATCAGAATGGTTTGTCTTTTGATCTTTCCTTTATACCTTGTGTGGTGCAAATTCTCTCACCAACCATTTTTGTAAAAATAACCAAACAGGGGCAACTAGGTGGTGCAGTGAATAGAACACTGGCCCTGGAGTCAGGAGGACCAGAGTTCAAGTCCAGCCTCAGACACTTAACACAAAAATAGCTGTGTGACCTTGGGCAAGTCACTTAACCCCAATTACCCTACCTTCCCCCCTCCAAAAAGCAATCCCCTCCCAAAACAAACAAAAAACCCAACCAAATAATTTTCCACTCTTCTGGTTTTTTTTTTTTATGATGTATTTTTAAACAAATATTTAGATAATTTGTCCACTTGTATTATCTTGTGGAATATAAGATATTAGTCTTCTGTAAACCTATTTTCTGCCAAACTGCTTGCTAGTATTCTCTGTAATATTTGTCAAACAGTTCTTTTACAAGTGTTTTGTATCCTAGAGTTAATGAGACCTCAGGCTGTGTCTGTTTCCTTCTAGGTTTCTGTTATATATTCTATTCCTCTGCTTTTCCATTTTTTATCCAGTCACAAATAGTTTTTGTTTTTTAAATGTAATTCAATTTTTTTCAGTGAATGAAAATCAATCTTCTCTCTCCCCCACCTCTTCTCCCTTTGAAAAAGAAAATACTTGTGACAAATGTGCATTGTTATTGTTAAATCATTTTTCAGTGACCCCATTTGGGGTTCTCTTGATAAAGATATTGGAATGTTTTGTCATTTCCTTCTCCAGCTCATTTTACAGATAAGGAAATTGAAGCAAACAGGGTTAAGTGACTTGCCCAGGGTCACACAGCAAGTAAGTCTGAGGGTAGATTTGAACTCAGGAAAATGAGTCTTCCTAACTCTAGTCCTGGCACTCTATCCACTGTATCACCTAGCTGCACCAATTAATAGGTAAGGCAATATGCAAACAATTATGAACAGAGAAGATATGTACAGGATAAATTGGAGATAACCTCAGAATGAAGGCACTAAGATAAAGGAAGATAGGAAAGTAATCTTGCAGAAGGTGGGACTATAGAGCTGATGCTTGAAGAAAGCAAGGGAAGCAAGGAGATGAAGAGGGTGAAGAATGGCCAGCCAGTGAAGACATTTGGAGTCAGAAGAAAGAGGGTTTGAATTCTGCTCCTCTCCACTGAGTATTGAGGGTCACCTCTATAACACCAAACACTGAAGTAGGAATTCCGAGGATGTCAGTGTTTGATGAATAAAAGTGAACAAGGTCATATGTTGTATTTATTTTCAGAATGTACTTTGAAATAATTTAAAATCCTTTGAAATTTTGGCATTTATTAATCTGGTAGTAGCTTAGTCAATTTTAAACTCTTCAATTAGACAAAAAGTATTCTAGAAATTGTGTCATATGAAAAATAGTTTAAGACATTAAAGGTATAGAAGAGAAGACCAGGTGGAGACTTTTCAAATACCTGAGGGGCTGTCAGCTCTGCTAAGAGATGACCAGAGTCACAACCACTGTTAACTCCAAAAGTACCAAAGAGCTCCCACAGGTTAAAAGAAAAAAGCTTCCAGGGGCAGCTAGGTGGCGCAGTGAGTAGAGCGTCAGCCCTGGAGTCAGAAGGACCTGAGTTCGGATCTGGCCTCAGACACTTAACACACACACAAACGAAAACCTAGCCGTGTGACCTTGGGCAAGTTACTTAATCCCAATTGCCCTCCAAAAACAAACAAAAAAAAAAAGAAAAAAAAGAAAAGAGAAAAGCTTCCTTTATTCTGTTGGGGGACAGAAATGAGAACATGTGTTGGGGCCTCCCCTAGTAGGAGACCTGAGGTAGTGAGGCTAAGCCTTGAGATATACACTTGTGGCTAGACAAAGAATCAAAAGACAAAAATCAAAAGACAAAAGAATCATTTGTGTAATGACAAAAAATCCTTTCATAGCAGGGCTTCATGTCTGGGCCTGTTGGTGCTTGTCCCAGCTCAGTGATCACCAGTTCTGGGATTTAATTGCAGCAGTGTTCATCCAGAGGGTGAGCGCAAAGGATTGTTGTTATGCCAAGCTCAGGGCACAGCTTGCTTGCTGGGCCTCAGCTCAGGAATAGTAATAGTAAATTAGTAAATAGTAGTAAGTAGTAATAGTAAAAAGTGGTTAATATGAAAGGCAGAGGGGAATCCTGGATCTTTATGGCCTGAGAGTCAGGAAGAGCTGGATTCATCCAGGTCTGATACACCTTGGCTTGCATGATTCTAGACAAGTTGTTTAATCCTTCAATGCTCCAGGAAACTCTCCAAGACTAGAAATTACAATTGCTGATGTGCTTAAGAGGATGTTTCTTCAGGGAGCTCCCTATGCCAATGAAATCACAGGATTAGATTAAAAACAAAGTGTTATAGGAATATTGGTTACTACTATTACCACCATTATGTAGGTACATAGATGGTGCAGTGGGTAGAGCCCCGAGCCTGGAGTTAAGAAGACTTATCTCAGACCATTACTTGCAATGTGACCTTGGGCAAGTCACTTAACCTCTGTCTGCCTCAGTTTCCTCATCTATAAAATAGGGATAAGACCTCCCAGGGTTGTGAGGACAAAATATTATCTGTAAAGCACTTTGCAAACCTTAAAGCGCCACATCAACTCTTAGAAAGATCGTAAAATGCAACAGTACAGACTGAGGTGGTATTTGCTACAAAAGGATTTATATGGCAATAAATAATTTTGAGTCATTTAAAAACACAACAAATACTTTTGGTATGTGTATTGTTTATTGAAATAGAAAAGTCAAGGTTGCACAAATAGCTCTTTAGAACATAAAACTAAATGTTTTTTGTCCATAGCAATTAATTATATTCAGCATTTATAATATGCAGTACAAAAGTGTTCTGCATTTACATGATATAAATTGCATATAATATCATGATTAAATGATGGCAATGACGTTAATTAACATTGTGAGATTCATCTTGTTCAGACTTCTGTGTTTCCCACACACTGAAGGAAAAAAAATGCAGGTATATGACTTGTTGGATTTTGTTCCTATGTTCCAAATTCAATGATGGTGGGAGACTTACAAGGACGTTCCTTTTGTTATTTTAAAAAAGTCACAGGACTGTTCTGAACTCATCAAAAATGAAATTAGGCACATGTGCTTCGGCAACCTAAAACCCAGAAAGCAGAATGAAACATTTATTAAGCAATCAAATTCAGAGCAAATACCAAATAGCCCACATATAAGTTCCTATAATATTTTCCTGTTTAAGGGATAACCAAGGTAAAGAAATTCTATTTCTCATTATAATAAGATAAACATAGCAGAGGAAAATCTTTGCAAATACATCTGGGATTCTGTCCTTGATAACAAGATGACCATGTTTGCTTTCAGAGCTGCTAAAAGCAAACTGCTGGTCACTGTCCAGTCTCTAGCACAGCAATCTAACACTGAGGGCTCTTGGCCCTGCCCCTGATTTCATCATTGGGGCTTCACTGCTCTGAATCAGGCCATTTGTGTAAGTCTAATATGAGAATCCAAATGCCCTGAGAGATGTTAACCCTTGGTCAGTTAAGATCTTAGGGGTCATTTCACACCTTAGCAGGGATAAGTTTGACAACAGGTCTGAGGGCAGGAATGGCGCTCAGAATAGACAGGACAGGTGCCTGGGTCCAAGTTAAGGGAGAGAGTCAAGTGCTGAGAAGACACTTAACAAGATTACTGAGGGCAGGCCCTGCTTGAGGAAGGAATCTTATATCTGACAAGATGAAAAGCAGACTGAGATTTTCCAGAAAGAAGAGTTAGTGATTGTAGCTTTAATCTTGGCATAAAGGTACCAATGTTTTATAGACATTTAAGTCTCTGGTTCTGAAATAAAGTCATAATTATCCAAATCCATGGACCAATATGTTTACTTATTAATTTCAAAAGTGACTCCCACATAGATGTATGTATGTATACACACACATATGTATAAAAATATGTATAAATGCACACTGTGTGTAGATATACATATATAGGTATGTTATATACACACACACACTTTACACAGAAAGAAAGCTTGATGGTCTTTTCATATCCACTCTTCCTCCATGTGAGGAACTTTGTCCTGGATCTTTGTCTGCACAACTGGGGGAGCTCCTGTTGGGAGAGGAAGGGAAGAAGGCCCAGCGTAGTGAAGGGACTGCATGCCTCAACCTTGGTGCCTGCCAATAGCCCTCTCTGTGGAGAAGGCAGGGGCAGCTAGAAGGAAATGGGGCTCCGACTGTAGTGACCAGAGGGTAATCTAGTGGCTCCTGAGCACAGAGCAGCTCTCCACCTCCTGTGGAAGGCTGGCATCCTCTCTTCTATGTGGTTCTCATAGTGAGTACGTCCCATCCCTGGGCTCTGTCCTCTGAGCTGAGGCCCTGTTGGCCTGTCTTGGGTCATTCTGCACACTCTCTTACCCTCCTTGGTAGCTTTGTGTAACGAACATAATCCTCCAGAAACAGAAGGGCACCCACTACGTCGGCAGGCATTTCTGGAATCTTCTGGCTGAAAAAGAGAGACTGTCAGTACCTTAACAAATAGCATTCTGAAGTATTAGTGAGCTACTGAAGGCAGATATTTTCTTACTAAACATCATATGTTAAAACAAATTAATACACTGCAGCTGGGCCTGTTGATTCTTCTTAGGAGATCGGCATGATGGCAGAGTGACCAAAGAGAACTGAACTTGGAGTCACGATCTGAGTTCAATCCCACCTCAGATTCTTTTTAGCTGTGTGACTCTGGGCAACTAGCTAATCCCTTATTCTCAGTTTCCTCAACTGTAAAATGAAGAGGCTGGATTCAACGATCTCTATGTTCCAGCTTTAAGTCTATGTTGTTCTGTTTTTCAGTCATGCCCAAGTCTTCATGACCCCATTTGAGGTTTTCTTGGCAGAGACACTAGAGTGGTTTGCCATTTCCTTTTCTAGCTCATTTTACAGATGAGGAAACTGAGGCAAACAAGGGTAAGTGACTTGCCCAGGATCACATGGTTAGGCCAGATTTGAACTCACAGAGATGAGTCTTCCTGACTCTAGGTCTGGTGGTCTATTCACTGTGCCACCTAATTGCCCCCAAATTGATGACCCTTAAGATGTCAAAGAGCTCCCATTCAAGTTTCCCTCCAATGCTTCTGAGTGCTGTGGAGATGACCCTAGGGTCCTGAAGCCTCAGCTGGTGGGGTGTAAACTGACAGGTCCTACTTGGCTAGAAAGGCTCTGAGTATGGGCCTGACAAAAACTTTACTCTTTGTCTGAGGACCACCTTAGCTCATGGCCTGGGTGGTCACAGGCTAACAGCCACTCTCAACCACTGACTGCTAAGTGACAATGGGAAGGTTATCTGTGTCCACTCCTGAATCACTGCCTACTGAACATCTGACCTGGATGTCCTTTGGACAGCTCAAACTTAACCACCCCAATTCCCATCCCTAGGGCCACCCTGGAGGTGTCCTTGACTTCTCACTCTCACTCACTCCATACAAGCCAATCAGTCACTAATTTTTTCATCTTTATTCAAAGTCTTTTATACCTTAGTCCCCCTCCGGCGCTTCCAGGCTTCTTACACCTTACATCCCATCTCTCCCCACCATGTGGTGGATCACATGTGGTCCAGTGACTCCAGCCTCCCGGAGGTGTCTCCCCACTCCGGGCAAGTTCACTGGCTGTTTCTCATGCACAGAACGTGTTCCTTCTCCATCTCTGCCTCCTTGTTTCCTTCAAGGCCCAATTAAATTCCTGTCTTCTAAAGGAAGTCTTTTTAAATTCTAGGGCCTTCCCTCCTTGGTTATTTCCTATTTATATTGTACACAGCTTGTCTGTACATAGTTGTTTAAATATTAGACTGTAAGTTCCTTGAGGGCAGGGAGCTTTTGTCCTTCTTTGTATCCCTTTGTATGTCTGCTTGACAAACAGTAGGCACTTAATAAAATTTTCCTGACACCCCCTTCACAACACTCACACAGCCACCATCTTAGTTTGGGTCCTTATCACCTCTTACTTGGACAACTACAGAAGCCTCCTAACTGGTCTTTCCTGGCTTAAGTCTCTCCCCACTCCCATCCATCTTTCACATACCAATTCGATTTTCTGATGGCACAGGTCTGAACATGTAACCTCTCTACTCAATATCCTCCAGTGGCTCCCTATCACCTCTGGGTTCAACTCTGAACTCCTCTGCCTGGCATGTAAAGCTCTTTATAACCTGATCCTTTGCTAGCTTTATTTTCCTTACTTTCTCACCTTTTTTGGTCAAGAAGTCATTCTGCCTACTTGTTCTTCACACACGAGGCTCAATTTCCTGTCTCTATGTTTTTGACTTGGCTGTTACCAGACCAAGAAAGTTCTCCCACTTCATCTCTGCCTCTTAAAGGTATTCCAAGGGAATTCCAAGTTCCTTTAGGATATAGCTCAAACATTCCCTTCCATAGGAAGTCTTTTCTGGACTGTCATCTGGTAGTGCCTTTTCCCTTCAGGTTATCTTCCAGTCACTCTGTGTCTTGTACAGACCTCTTATTTTATATACATGTTGTCTCCCTTATTAAAATGTAAGTTCCATGAAGGGAAGGGACTGTTTTTGCTTTTTCTTTGTGTCCCCAATCCTTAGTACTGGGTAGGCCTCAATAAATGCTTGATGATTAATTGACTGATAAGATCTTAGGACTGTATTAATAGACATAGTTCATCTAGAATGTACTCTGCCCTGGTCTGACCACATACCTGGAGTATTAAGTCCAATTTGGTGTATGCTTTTTTTTTTGGCAGGCAATTGGGGTTAAGTAACTTGCCCAAGGTCACATGGCTAGGTTTTTTGTTTGTGTGCGTTAAGTGTCTGAGGCCGGATCCAAACTCAGGTCCTTCTGACTCCAGGGCTGATGCTCTACTCACTGCGACACCTAGCTGCCCCTTGGTGTACATTTTAAGAAGATGTTCCCAATCGGCAAATATATGGGACAAGATGAGTAGTCAAGAAACTCGATATTTAATCAGGTGATGATTAGACTCAGTAAGGTCATGACTGGTAGTGTCAAATATTTTAAAATATTTGATATATGTCAATATTAAGGGCTGTCATATGGAAGAGGGCTTAGATTCTGTGTGGCTCCAGAGCCAGTGACTACCAAGTTATGGGAAGGTTCAAATACGAGGAAAAGCTTTTTAATGATTAGAAATTTCCAGCAGTTTAACGGACTATTTCAAAGTAGAGTTTTCCTAGTTACCAGAAGTGTTCTCGATAAGTCTAGATAACCACATGTCAGGCACAATGAAGAGATTTCTGCATGGGCTCAAGGCTGGAGAAGAGGCCACTAAGGTAACTTTTCCAACTTTAAGATTTGATAATTCTCTGGGTGAGATAAAGGAGTTCACACCTACTGCCATTAGGTTTTAGATCTATACTGGCTGTAAAGAGAAGTGGAGATTTTGTGACTCTTAAAAATGAAATGTAAAAGAATAATTTTCCCAGCATAGAAACCATATAGACAGGCAGCATACTCAGGACCAGAGAACCAAGAGGAGCAGAGATGTCTGCAGTGTGTGCTCTGGTATACCCCAGGAACATGAACATTTCTTTTGATCTCAATCCTATTTGGACATTCTTTTTGACCCCTCTGCAGCCTCTGGACACTGTTAACCATCCTCTTTTCCTAGATGCTTTCTTTTCTGGAGGTTTTCAGGACACTATTCTTTGATGATTCTCTCTTATTTACATGACCACTCCTTCTTAGTCTCCTTTCCCGGGATCTTCATCTAGGCAACACACACTAACAGTCAGTGTCCCCCAGGCCTTTGTCTTGGGCTCCATTCTCTACTTCTTCAATATTATTGTACTTAGTAATCTCATCATCTTATCTCTATGCTAATGATTCTCAGATCTACAACTCTGACATAATGAACTGAATGTCAAATAGATGTCTTAAACTCAACAGCCCAACTTCCCTATGATTGTAGTCCATCTTCCCAGTCCCCTAGGCTTGAACCCTAAGGGTCGCCTTTGACTCCCCTTTCACCTTTTATATCCACTCTGCTGTTAAGGTCTATTGATTTAACCTTTGCAACATCTCTTGAATACACCCCCTTTCTCTCCTCTAATATTGCCACCACCTTTGTGCAGGCCCTCGTCACTTCATGTCTTGACTACTGCAATAGCTGCTGGTGGGTCTGCCTGCTCCAGTTCTCTCCCCACTCTAATCCACCCTCCAATTAGCCACCAAAGTGTTTTTCCTTAAGAGTCAGTCTGATCATTAAACTCCAGTGTCTCCCTATCACCTCCAGAATTAAGTACAAAGTCCCCTATTTAAAGCCCTTCATAACCCACCGCCGCCCACCCCTAGTTATCTTACATCTATTGCCCATCATGTATTCTTTGTTCCAGTGACAATGGTCTCCTGGTCATTCCAGGAGAAATACTTTGCATCCCTTGGTTCAGATCATTTTCTCTAGCTATCCCCCTTGCTTGGGATATTCTCCCCCTCATCTCTGCTTCCTGGCTGCCTTCAAGTCTCACCTGAAATTCCATCTGCTACAGGAAATCGTTTCAAATTCCTCTTAATTCTAGTGTCTCCTCTTTTTACTTCCTAGTTTTTCTGTATAGTTTGTTGATATGCATTTGTTTGCTTGTTTCCCTATTATATTGTGAGCTCCCTAAGGGCAAGGACTGTCTTTCGATTTTCTTCATATTCCTAGCCCTTAGTATAATGCCTGGAACATAGTAGACACTTAATAAATGCTTAATGACTGACTGGAAAAAACTGAATCAGAAGGAATTAGAATTTTTTTTGCTCTCAGAGGACAGTACCAGTTAGAAGTTTTGTTTTGTCTTCTTAAATCAAGAAGCAATTTCTATATCACTTCTCCATTATATCAACAGGGGCTCAAATTCTTCCAGGAGTGATATCCTAACTTTTCTAATCCCCCACAAAAGTCTGTGGATTTAGTCTTTGGGAGTAACTCAGATAGGGTGCAATGACTGTCTAATAATTTGGAATCCAATTTATACCTAGAAAGCAATGATGATATGCCACTGAACACCCTTAATGATTACCAAAACATATCTGGCCATACTTATTTCAAGAGAGGTTTCAACTGTCTCCTCATTGCTAGGAACCTGACTCTAGCCCTCTCTGTCAGAGTGGCTAAGGAAGACTCCATCTTAATTTGCCTCTGTTCACTCTGCTTTAGAGACCTTGGTGACCAGCTTTTCCTTATCTTATTTACGGTCAGAATAGGGAGGCGTAGACTTCTTGAGCTGAATGAGGAAGGATTCAAGAAATACGAAAGAAGAAATACACACTCCCAAGGATGGTCAGGGTATTCTTTCTTGGTCTTAACAAATGGAAAGGTCATTTGTTTTGGCCTTTCTTCCATCTGTTTGGACTGGTATCAGTGCAGTGTCAGGCAAGGGTGCTTGAAGATAGAAGCAGAACATAGGTTTTGTAACCACTTAGGCTTCTTTCCAGAGAGCTCTATTCAAGTAGCTGGTGGCTCAGTGGATAGAGCACTGGGTCTGGAGGTAGGAAGACCTCAGTTCAAATCCAACCTCAGACTTATTAGCTGTGTGATGCTGGGAAAATCACTTAACCTCTGTCTGCTTCAGTTTCCTCATCTGTAAAATGGGAAGAATAATGCCTACCTCACAGGGATATTATGAGAATTAAATGATCTAGTATTATAAAGTGCTTAGTACAGGGCCTGTAACATAGTCCATGCTATATAAATGCTATTCCCTTCTCCTATAGTAAAATTTTAGAGCTTTTTACCTGGAATATTTCTAGAACTGGTCCCCCTCCATCAGTAACTGAGGCTAGCTTACACATAGAGCACCATTCTTTTTTTTTTTTTTTTGCTTTTTTTGGAGTGGGGGAAGGCAGGGCAATTGGGGTTAAGTGACTTGCCCAAGGTCACACGGCTAGTACAAGTGTCTGAGGTCATATTTGAACTCAGGTCCTCCTGACTCCAGGGTCAGTGCTCTATTATGCTGCGCTACCTAGCCACCTCTAAAAAGAACACCATTCTTTTTTTTTTTTTTAAAGCAATTGGGGTTAAGTAACTTGCTCAAGGTTACACGGCTAGTCATTATTTATGTGTGGGTGCTCATTTTCTGAGGCCGGATTTGATCTCGGGTCATCCCAACTCCGAGGCCGGCGCTCTTACTCACTGCGCCACCTAGCCGCCCCTTTAGGGCAATTGGGGTTAAGTAACTGGCCCAAGGTCACATGGCTAGGTTTTTGTTTGTATAGATTAAGTGTTGGAGGCCGGCTCCGAACTCAGGTCCTTCTGACTCCAGGGCCAGCGCTCTACTCACTGCGCCACCTAGCCGCCCAAGAACACCATTCTTACCTTGTACATTGCTCCATTGTGGAGCGGATAAACTGGCCAATTAAAGCCAGAAATTGTTCAGTGTACCGGGAGTGAAACTGCTTCAGCAGGGTGAGCAGTCCTAGGACCAAGGGAGGCCAGTCAACTGGGTCTGTGGGCTTCCGGCAGACCATTCCTGAAGGCAAAATACAACACCTAAGTTAAGTGCTTCCAATGGGAATCTCAAAATGTCTCATCTCCACCCTATTTATGAAATAATACTGTTAGCTTGTGAGGGCAAGTCACTTCTCTTTGGGACTGTTCAACTGTAAAATGATGGGGTTCAACTAAATGACCTTGAGGGTCTTTTCCAATTCTAACTCTGTGATGCTTTGTGAGAGAATGTGTCAATGCTAATAAATTTCTTTTTTTTTTTGGGGTGGTAATTTTTATTTTTCTATAGATACTTTTTGTTTTGATGCAGTAATAACTTTCTAATACCCCCAAGGATCTTTCTATAAAAAAGTTAAGCAAAGCTATCATATAGAAATTGTGATTGATGGCATATGTAACTTTCCACTCTTAGAGTTTGTCATTTTTTGACAGAAAAATGAAATGTGTTTAAACTTCAATCATTTGATGGTTACGTTCTTTCAAGAGGCCCCAACATGCTATGTATAAACTGAATCTTACTGTCATTTGGAGTGATCTTAATTTTCATTATTGTGGACAATGCATAGTGTTCTTTTGGTTCTTTATTTTTTCCCTATTATAGTTCGATACCCTATTTCAAAAGAGGCACAGTTAGATTGGGCCTCTCTTCTGGCTTGAGGGCCCCTGGTCACATAATATGAACAAAAGCAACAAAGCCTGAAGGAGAATCTCAGGAGAAAGCTTCCAGGAGACTCTTTTCCCCAAATTTCAAAGCAGCACGGGATAAGTGGCAAAGCCTCTGGGATAGCTGGCTCACATTCCCGTTTTGGTAATCTATGGCCCTACCAAGATCAATAAAGACACAGATGTTTATACTGAAGAGGGGAAGACTTGGTTGGGGTGGGCCATGAGAGTTGTCTTCATATACTGGAATAATATTATGTGGAAGAGAGTTTAGCCCAGCCCTGATTGGCCTCAGAGGGCTTTACTAAGAGTAATGCTGAGAGATGTTGCAGACAGGCAGATTTAGGTACAGAAATATTTCACAAATCAGAGCTGACAAAGCTGACAATATATGTAAAGTGCTCTACAAACCCTAAAGAGCTCTATAAATCTTAGCTCCTGGGCTCCTCCTCCTGGGCTCTTCAAGAAGAGACCACTTGCCATGGGTATTTGGTCTGTTCAGGCTGAACTAGATATGAGGTCCCATGGAATTGCAGACTTGTGCTTCTTTGATGTTGGTCAAATTTAAGGCTGATGTGAAACAGTCATATGATTTTTCCTGTCATGGCATTTAGGTGAAGCTACAATGGAATGGTTGCATGCTTTTCATCATAATATACAGTAACAACTCACATTCGTGTAGCTCTTTAAGGCTTGCAAAGCACTCCCTTAAGAACACCCGTCAGGGAAACCATTTGGAAAGAGCAAGAACTATCAAAATGATACATGAAGCCAAAGAGATAATTACGAGAATGGCAAAAGGCCTAGGAAAGACTACTTAACACAGTGAAAATAACTCACCAAGTGAACAACAAACATATTTAAGTAATTAGTAGCTCCATTAAGAGAGTCCTGCAGTCAACACTTGTGGTAATGTTAAGGAAATATTAATGAAAGAATCCAGAGATCATTTCCCAAATGGACCCTGACCAATAGAATGAAATCTAATATAGGATGTGTTCAAGACATTCTTCTTGTGAGCTCATGTGGGAGCTTATGCTCTGGGGCATACAAATCTGAATAAGACATAATTTCTACCCTTTAGGTGTTTATAATCTAGGAGGGGGATAAAGACATGTAAAAAAATAACTATAAGGGCAGTAAGTGAGAAGAACCATAAGAATGGTATAAAAACAAAGTGCCGTAGAATTTCACATTTCTACTTATTTCTGGCTGGAGTGACCACAATGAAGTCTAACACACTAGTGGGGCTCTAAAGTACAATTTCAATTAAGAGAGAGAGTTGGGCAATTAAGATGGTGAAGGACCATGAAGTCATGCCCCTGAGTAACAGATGAAAAGAAGTCTATTCAGACCAGGGAGAGAAGACTTGCTGTCTTCAAGTATTTGAAGGCCTGTCCCATGAAAAGAGGGAGTAGATATTTTTCTCTTTAGTCCCAGAATTCAGAACCTGGAGCAGTGGATTGAAGTTATAGGGAGGCAAATATAGACTTGATATAAGGACAGACTTCTAAAATTTAAAGCTACAGAAAGGTGGAAAGAGCTTTTTTAGGAGGCAGTGGGTGACTCTTCTCATTGGAGGTTTTGAAGCAGAAGCCTAATAATCACTTGTCTGGTATATTACAGAGTAGGGCTTCTTAAACTTTTTCTTTGTTTTTTATTATTATATTTATTTATTTGTTTTCAACATTCACTTCCGTAAGATTTTGAGTTCCTAATTTTCTCCCCATCTCTACCCTCCCCCCTTCTCAAGATGGAGTATAATTTCATATAAGCTCTACATATACATGCATATTAAACCTGTTTTCATATTAGTCATGTTGTAAAGAAGAATTAGAATTAGGATCAATTCTTAAACTTTTCCCATTCACGGCCCCTTCAGCACTCCTTAAACTGTGGGCCATGACTTCATATGGGGTCTCAACCCACAGTTTAAGAAATGCTGTATATCGGAGATATTTTTTAAGGCATAAGTATGTTGGACTAGATTGTCTCTCCAATTCTAAGATTCTATAACTCTGTGGCTATGAAACAGACTCTGTGGCTAGAAAGATAGATTAGGGCCAGGTTGGATGAGGCCTTGCAGGCCAGGTTAAGGAGTAACTATATTGTTGAGTAGGCATTGGGAAGTCACTGAAGGTTTTGGAGCAGAAGAGTAGCAAGACTGTATATTAACCTGGCAAGTCTGTAAAAGATTGGAGGAAAGCTTAAAGATAAAGAGAGTAGTTAGGGAATTAATAAAGTGGAAAGTATAAAAAACATCAGTAGAGACTGACTGATCAATGAATGGAAAAAAGGTGGGTTACATTCTCAGATATGGCAAAATTGTATTGAATTCCATGACCAGTGGTTATCTGCATGACCAACTGTGGTACTTTTTCAAATAATGCCTTTCAGGCTATAAAAATGCAAAAATCTGACCCAGAAATACCTCTACTAGGTCTGTATCCCAAAGAGATCAAAGAAAAAGAAAAAGGACTCATACAAAAAATATTTATAGCAGCTCTTTTCTGATGGCAAAGAATTAGAAATCAAATGGAGAAGGAATGAACAAGTTGTGGTATATGATTGTGATGGAATACTATTGTAATGTAAGAAATGACAAGTAGGATGGTTTCAGAAAATCCTGGGAAGGCTTGCGTGAACTGAGGCAAAGTGAAGTGAGCAGAACCAGGAGATCACTGTATACAGTAACAGCAATATTGTAACAATGATCGACTGAAGGCTGAAACTGCTCTGATCAATCCAGTGATCTAAGACAATTCCAAAGTACTCATGATGAAAAATGTTATCTACTTCAGAGAGAGAGGATTGATGAACTTTGAGCACGAACTAAAGTATACTTTTTTCCATCTTCTTTATTTTTCTTACCTTTCTTTTTTTTTGGGGGGGGGGGACAACATGGCTAACTTGGAAATATATATATATACATTTATATTTTTCTTTTTGGAGGGCAATTGAGGTTAAGTAACTTGCCCAAGGTCAGATGGCTAGGTTTTTGTTTGTGTGTGTTAAGTGTCTGAGGCCAAATCCGAACTCAGGTCCTTCTGACTCCAGGGCCGGCGCTCTACTCACTGCACCACCTAGCCGCTCCAACATAGAAATATATTTTACATGATTTCACATATATAATTGATATCATATTCCTTGTCTTCTCAGTGGTGGTGGGGGGAGTCAGAAGAAAGGAGAGAATTTGGAATTCAAAATGTAAAAAAACCCAAGCTAAAAATAAACAAATAATAGATTAAAAACAACAACAAATAATACCTTTCATGGTTATTTAGATATCTTAATATTTATCTCTTATTTCCTTAATGAGATTCTAAAGTCTTTGTTGATAGGAACCTTGCCTTGTCAGTCTCTTGTCCAATTCTTAATCCCTACAGGATGGCTCTATGGTGTCCAATAAGTATTTATTGGAAAATGATTTAGATATTATAAAATAAAGTTTATTTCTGTGCCACAATTCTGCATCTAAGATTGAGGATCATCCAAGGGCAGTAAGATCTGAATGTTGGGATTACACAAGGGAGAGAAGAGAAATGAATCCTGGGCACGATCAGGATGCAACACGTTTACAAACAAGGAATTATGAAGGAAATATGGAGGGAAGGATGTCATTGAAGAGTTGTATGAGTGAAAAATATGAGCTGCTTATATGGCAAGAGTGAGGGATAACCAAGGGCAGTCTGCTTACTCCACTGGCATCTTTCTGGAAAAAGGAGAAAGTGAGCAAAATCTGAAGTATGTTAGGTACGCCCTTTGTGCTGAGCTTATGGGAAGATATGGATGAGTTATAAAGGATGGATAGTGATGGATGGGTTGCAATCTTCACCACTGGAGGGAATCTCAACATCAGTGAGGTGAAAGATCCATTTGAGTATCTGAATTATCTGTAGCTATGAGCTTTAATGATTCTTCCCTTTTCTTAATGGTTTAAACCATAAAATTATTCGTGGTAAACTCAAAACCAAGTGCAGTTATATGGCTATAGTAATTTATCTGTATAGTATATAGTATTTGTCTAAATCCCCCATTTCTCAAATGAACTTGTTTCACCCTTCTTGTGTCCCTCTTCTCACTATAAAGCCTCTAACAAACAGTCTAATTTTTTGGCTAGAGTTTCATGGCCTTCTATTTACCTAGCCCACCTTAGGAGAGAGGTACTGAAAATGGTAAGACGGTCAAAAGGGGAGATGATGAAGAAACAAATCAATCTCTGGATCCTTGAGAATTGACTGTAATCATCTGGTTTATATTTAATCCGGAGTTCAAATTTTTGGAAGGGAAATCACACTTCAGAGGAACAAGGGCATTTACCTTATAAAAATGTGTTTAGGTCTGATATATATGACAGGCAGGATTCTCCCTCAAATATGAGTTTCTTCAGTTACTGATCTGATTACTAACATTAACGACTTTGAAGAATAAATGGATACAGTACCCAAGTTTTTGTTGTACTGAAGTTTTGGCAGCTGAGCAATCAAGAACAGGAAGTTAACCACAGGGAAATATGGTAAACGCTTTGTTGTTATATAAATCTGGGGATGAAAAGGAAAGAAAAAAAATTAAATTTTCTTAGCAGCATATTTTTACTTTTCTTTTTACAAGCTGTACCCCTAATAGAACACAAACACCCCAAGGGTAGGGCCTGTTGAGTTTCCATCTTAGTATATCCCCTGTGCCTTGCACAGGTCTTGAAACACACCATATACTTCATCAGTGCTCTCAAGTGTCAAGCTCCCATTTGATTTATGATTGCTCTTCAGAAAGAATGGTTCCCCAAATTCTAACTTTCAATGCACAGATGAGTTCATAGGGACCAGAGTATTTTCATCTCTCCCCCCTTCAACAGTCTACTATTTTCCCATTGAATATGAATCCCATTGGTGCCCTGGCAGTCCTCAGAGGGTCTATGTTCTCGAGGAGGGGTGAAGGATAAATAGGAGGAGGAAGAAAGCAGAGAGGAATGGAAGATGGGGGAGGGAAAAGGAGAGGGATTAGAGGGAAAAGAAGGGGAAAAAGGACAAAAGGATGAGATCTACAAGGCATGGAGAAATGGAGTAGAGAGAGTTCAACCAATAATGCTTCAAGTGCCAAAGACTGCTTTCCTCTTGCTAAAGGAGGCAGCACAAGTCCCAGTTACAGAGCTAGTCAAAATGACAGAATCTCTATGAAGCAATAATGACTAAATATATATCTGAATATTTATCTTGAATATCAAGTCACAAAAGAAAACTAGAACTGAGCAGGCCAAGCATGGAGCTTATCAAGAATGCTTTTTTCGTAGGAAGGGTCCCGATAGTAGCTGATAAAAACATGGGAAACTGACCTTATTCAGTGGATTGTGAATTCCTGCTGCTTCCAGATAGGCTGTGATTTCATATAACAGTGTATTATCTTCCTTAGGGTAAGGAAGTGAAGGGTCCTGATAATGAGCTTCAATATCAGCTAAGATAGCCCTAAGTGAACATAAAATAAACATAAAAAATAGAGACCAAAAACTTAAGGTTCAGACAACAGCTTTAAGTTGCACAAGTGACTGTGAAAGGAGATTAGACTAGAAGTGGGGTTCTTAATCCTTTTTGTGTCACAGACCCCTTTGGCAGTCTGGTGAAACCCAGGAATACCTTCTTAGAATGTTTTTAAATGTGTGAAATATATATCATTACAAAGGAAAACAATTATACTAACTTAGTTATAAAATTATAACCCTCCTCCCCCAATTTATGTACTCTCCCCACCAGAAATAAATCCATATACCCCATGGGGGTCCATGGAACCCAGGTGAAAATCCTTGATTAGATAAGATCCCTTCCAGTACCCAATTTCTTTTTTTTTTTTTTTTGAGGGCAATTGGGATTAAGTAACTTGCCCAAGGTCACACGGCTAGGTTTTTGTTTGTGTGTGCGTTAAGTGTCTGAGGCCTGATCCGAACTCGGGTCCTTCTGACTCCAGGTCCGACGCTCTACTCACTTCGCCACCTAGCTGCCCCTCAGTACCCAATTTCTATAACTTCTCATGACTAGCCATCATCTTTTTTTTTTCTTTTCTTAAAGGCAATTAGGGTTAAATGACTTGCCCACAGTCACAGAGCTAGTAAGTGTCTGAGGCCACATTTGAACTCAGGTCCCTCCTGACACCAGGGCTGCTGTTCTACCCACTGTGCCACCTAGTGTCCTCACCCATCTCAATTCCACAAAGTTATTTTATCATACTCAGTCAAAATGACCCCAAACTACCTGAGGAACTACTGAGATTTCTGAAGGTTGACTATACTGTATTTCATGGCCACTTTCTCTAAAGCACTGATTTAGAATTTGCTAATAGGATCATTAAAGCATGAGAAATCAGTTACGATACTGAGGAAAAGAAAGTCTTCAGAACAGTAACAATAATGATGATGATGAATAATAACTATAGCACAGGGGCAGGGAACCTGTGCCTCGAGGCCACAAGTCCCCCCCCCCCGCCCCCCATATAGCACCTACTGTGTTCTAGGCATTTTTACAATTGTCATCTCCTTTGATCCTCACAACAACCCTGGGAGGTAGGTGCTATTATTACTCCCATTTTACAAATGAGGAAACTGGGTTGAGCAAAGGTTAAGTGACTTGACCAAGGTCACACAGCTAGTAAGTGTCTGAGGCTGGGTTTGAATTCAGGTCTTCCTGACTCCAGCCCCAGAACTCCATCCACTTCGCCACCCTGTTGCCTAGGTAACAGATGTAATTATTCTATGAAAATATGGTTGTCAATTCCTGAGAACTTATGCATGTAAAATACCCTTAAGGGCAGTTAAGAAAAGAGCAAGACTGTGATTTTAAATCAAGCACTTCCCCGGGGGCACAAACTGCTTTTTCAAATTCTCATTCTTACTTGTTGAGATTTTCCAAAGCTGCTGCCAGGTGCTTGGAGTCAAACCTGCAGGAGTAATTGAGCTCATTGGCAATCTGCTGCCTCAAAATCTGCATCTGTCCAACCTACAAATAAAGCAAGAGAGAGAAAGCCCAAGTGAAGACAGGACAAGATGCCAAGGTATGTCAAGCATGCACTCGTGACCCAGGACAGTCACAAGATCCAGCAGGGTAAGAAGTGCACTGGGCCCTCTGTCTCTGAAGAGGAGTATGCTTGGAGGACATGGTCATGTAATTGATATCTCAGATCCAGGGCTATAGTTTGGATGATTTTCCTCCATGAACTCAAATTGCTCAGTCCCACAAAAATCAGACTGTAGTTTACTGACTTGTTATTTCCCTCTTCGGAAAACTTGATGTGTTTTGCTACCTGAAGAGTAGGGATAATCACTATACATTATCTCCCACTCTGGATCATTTATAAAGCATTTCTAAAAAAGAAAATGCCCCCAAAGTCACTTTTATTTGGAAAAAGAGGATGCTGCTTTATATGAAACTCCAATGAGATATCTGGATGGTCAATAACATTTCCCAAAAGCAGCTACTTTAGTTAAATGTCAAGAACAAAGTGTTTACACGGCAGACTCTCCCAAAAGAAGAGACCAGGATGCAGAAGACAGTATTTAGCTCAGGAAGGGGGCCATGGATAGTATCTAACCTAGTGCTTTATTATAAGTTGAGGAACCGGAGGCCCAGAGAGACAAAGTGACTCTGCCTGAGGTCACACAAGGAGGACACTGGCAGAGCTGAAATTGGAGCCCTGCTGCTCTCCCTCCCAATCCTGGTCTCTCTCCATCACAACATGCTATTCCCCTCAGAAGAATGATGAGTCCCTGAGCCACACTTTGTGACTTTCAGAGTCCTAAAGTAAGGAGGTCATTGATGTTGTTCAAAAACAAGCCAGATTCAGAAACACCAAATAATCCTTGTCACTTTGATTTTTCTTAGTCCATACTCAAGGCACTGTGTTCAGCTGAGAGAAGACAGTTTGTGTTCTAAACAGCTTAGGCTCCTAACATCCACACACAATGGGTCACACATTCCATTCCAATCTACAAACGTTTGCTTCTGTAACCAAGCAGGTTAGTTTCATGTGTTTCCTTATCAGATGAACTTTACCTCATTACAAAGGGAGTGGGAGAGACACTTCACTGGGGAAGGAAATAACCATCATTTCTGCCATCATAGCTGCAAGGGTACATTCTTCTTTACAAGAATAAAAGCATTCTGAAGGAAGCAAGGATGGGCCAACTATAAGAATGGCTCCAGAGAGAGGAGTGAAAGAAGCAAACGAATACAGAAAGGATGGTGATACTGAGCTACTTTAAGTGACAGGAAAGTAAAATACTTGTGGGAATATAGAATCCTCAAGTGTAGGATAAATTATCATATAAGGGATAAAAAGGCCACCTAATGCTGAACTTACAAACATGCTTACCTTCATGATAGCCTCAAGATACGGTGTCCAAATCTTCTGCATTTTGGCAATGGCAGAAAAATAAGTTTTATTTGCATTTGCTGGAAAGTTAAGACACAATTAGCTAGTTAGTAAATCAGAGGGATGATGATATTAGACTTGCTGGCAAATCAGATGAAAGGCACTTACCTACAATGCCTTTTAGGGGACTGATGACACTCATAAGGGCTTTTAAGGTATCCTGAACAGCTTTGTCTCTGAGGACAATTTTCTGAAACATACTGAGGAAATTCTATGGAAAGCAAATTAAAAGAGAAAAAAGAAAATGACCAAAACCTGAACAGTATGGAAAAAAAAAGGCTACACAATTCTATTTTGAAATGTGTCCTTTTAGTATATGAGAAACTTAGAAAACTTGTACTTGTCATGACAGATCACTGGACTTAGAATATTAGCATTTCCAGGGACCTTCCAGTTCACCAGTACAACCCTGATTTTTTTTTTTTTTTGCAATCGAGAGAAGTGAAGCCTAAAGACGGGAAATAACCTACTGACAACCACATAAAGAGAAGGAAGCAAAGCTAGCGTTCAAGCCGAGCTTGCTTGGCTCCAAATCCATTTAGTTGCTCTTTCTACGATTCCACGCTGCCTTTCATTTACAGTTTGGAAGACAGAAGAAACTAGGCACCAATAACTTCTATTAGGAAGATCCCTGGCTGGGGAGCTCACTTACTCTTAACATATAAAATTCACATGTCTCACAAGATAAAAGCTTTTGTTTATAAGAACTGAAATGTAATTAAATGGGTTCCAGAAATAACCACTTGTTCTTATAGGTAATTCTATGAACCAAGACTTATAGACACAAAAAAAATTAGAAGAAAAATTTCCAGTCATTCATTCAGCACCACTGACTTTCATCTCTCTTGAGGTTACTAAGATGAACATGAAAGGAAGACAAGCGGGATCCTAAGTCAGTCTCACCTGCAATTCTTTGACAATCATAAAACACAATAGCCTGTCCAACCCATTCAGCCCAAAGGTGCCTAAGGTAGTTTGGATTTCTGAGAAAAGTTGGCTGCTGGTCACTTCCTGGTGAGTCTTCAAGTCATACCAAGTGTTCAGCTGATCAATATAAGAAGTTGTTCTAGTAAACAAAACAAAAACAAAAATGGACACAAGCATTTTAGGAATCAAGACTTAGTGATAAGTCTTGACTTACCTTATTTATCTGTCCAATATGAACACAATTACTTGAAAGCAGAAAAAAAAATCAGTCATACGACTCTTTCTTCTACTTGACTTATATAATTGGTGTGATCAATGCAGTGAATTGACTTGGTGCTTTGGAATCATGTCAGCAGAATCTTTTGCAATAAAGAAAGATCTGTGGCCTAGAATGTGCCATAAATCTCCATATGGCTCCATATATATAAATGCCAAAAGGCTGGTGAAGAAATAGAGCCTTGTGGCACCCCAGCCCTCTGACTCCAGAACTGATGATCTTTCCACTGCACCATGAGGGATCTTTTTCGGATCCTGACTCTACTGTCCAGTGTATTAACTATCTGTCCTCCTTTCAGCTTTGTAGCAAATGAAAAGGTGATGTGTGCCACCTATCCCTTTATCCAAATCACTGGGGGAAAAAAAAGTTCAACAGCACAGGACCAAGCACAAGATTCCTTGGGCACTCAGCTGGGGAATTCTGCCAAGCTGACACTGAACTGCTAACTACTACTCTTTGACTCTGACCTTTCAATAAGCTCAGAATATATCAAATTCTATTACTGTCTGGTCCACATCTCTCTATCTCCTCCACAACAATCATATGAAATACTTTACATCCAATGTTTGTGTAAATCTAGGCAAATTATATTTTTACCCCTCCCTGATCTACTAGTTTAGTAACTCAAAAAAGAGCAAGTCAGGGTGGTCTGTGACCTGTTCCTGAAGCTCTCTGGAATCATCACTTTCCTTTCTAGAAGGTCACTGACCATGGGATAATGGGATAATGCACCTAATAAAGCATCTAGAAGAATGTCAGCTACTACTATAAAGGTAAATCACATCCAGGGACAGAATGGCCAAGTAGACTTTTTAGATCTCTGTACTTAGAGTATTCTGGGATCAGGAAAGTTTCACGTGGAATGCAAGGTGAAAGACCCAGTTATGAGAGAGAAAAGCTGATTGTGTATCAGTGAGACCTAAAGCCTGAAGTCAGAGCCTTGCTTTCCATAGGAGAACTTTATCTTGCTAAATTCCAACTTGCTCACTTTAGTCCTCCATTTTAGGTTTTAATAAAATCTTTTCAGATCCAGATTCTGGCAACCAACGTATGAGTTATTTTATATCAATTTTATCTGAAGTATTTATACCATTATTGCCATTAGATCAATCCACAAGAAAAACACTGAAATGAAAGGGTCAAGGACTAAGCTCGAAGGCACTTCATTCACTAGAGAGCCCTGCAAAGGTGATATCAATTTATTTATCAACACATTTTGGGTTGGCCAACCACTGGGGCATTTTATCAAAATCACAATTCCATAGTGCCCAAGACAGTGCTGTACACTTATGAAACTGCCTAAACATCCAATCATCCAATCAACTATTCTCTATCTTGACAAAATGAAGATTCTGGGACTGATGCTGTAGTGAGAGTCAATGTGCTATGGTGAAAAGGCACTGGGCCACAGGCCAGGAGACTTGGGTTCAAATGCTGCTGAAGACAAGCCCACCCCTCCTGTGAACTTCCCTTTTTTTGTAACCACCATCCTTCCGGAACTCTGGGTTCCCAACCTTAGCAATGTCCTTGAATTCTCACAATTCTTCCCTGGCATATCCAATCGCTGGCCAACTTTTACATGAGACCTTTCCTAATTTCTCTTCCTTTCCTGTTCTCAGCTACTAGTCCGCTCCTTGGAAATGTATCTTGTATTTATTTTTCAGGTACTTTGTATTTAAAGGAGGAAGTGTGGCACAGGAGGAAGGAAGGGAGAAAGGGAGAGGGAAGGAGGGAAGGAGGGGGAGGGAGGGGAGAGAGAGACAGAGAGAGAGGGAAGGAGAGAGTGAGCAAGCTGGTCTCTAAATCAGAAAGACCTGGGTTTAAGCCTCCATGAAATAATATCTGTGAATGTACTGTGCAAAGGACATAGTAGGAGTTTATAATAAACACTTGTTCCCTTTCCCTGGCCTACTCATGACCTCAGGCAAAACACATAACCTCTCAGTATTCTAGGCAATTCTCTAATATTATAATTAGTAGACAATGTGCTGACCTACATGGGCTGCATTTCCTCATCTGGACACTTCCTCTATCAATGACATTAAGGGCTCAGTCCCTTTGTATATATTTATTTATGTAGATGCTTTCTCTTCAGCTCAAATAGCTACTTGGAGATAAGGAGTTGTTTCATTCTGGTGGTGGCCTCCCCAGTGCCTGGCAGGTACTAGGCCCCAGAGCAATGCTTGTTAATGTAGCTAAGTGAGATGGACAAATCCCTTAATCTCCCTGAGCCTCAGTTTCTCCATCTCTGAAACGAGGATGGTAATACTTGTACTACCTATCTCTGGGGCTACTGGGAGGAAAGTGTTTTTATGAACCATAAACCTTTATAGAAAACGTTAATACTTCAGAGCATCCATAATCCCAGAGACGTGATTATTTCTTCCAAGGGCACAGAGCCCACAATCTCATTTCGTATAATTTTTGTCCACGTCCTCTCATAAATCCTTGTAAAGGAACTACAAGGTTTTCCAGCTAGTCTTTTAAGATGAAAGGGTATGAGGGCAAACAACACTCATGCCATCTATCTATTATCCTTCACTCTTGTGACATGACTAGTCCATCAGCTTTTCTGATTGTATGTTTCTTGGTTCATATTTTTTATGGTGATGCCTTATCAATAATTCAATTCAGCAAACATTAATCATCTACCACAAGGCACTCCACCAGGAGATGGGGACACAAAAAGAATGCTGTAGGCTATTTCTATTCACCACTGCCCTTTGGGTAATGCATAATTCTTATTCTTTGCAGCTTATGAAATTCTTTGGTTTGTAACCATACTGCCTGCCTGGGAGAATACTGGGGTTAAAAAGATGGGTATTTTCACTTTATACCTAGCAAAGTTTCAATGATGACAAAAGATGGGAATAATCAATGTTGGAGGGACTGTGGAAGACAGTTGGTAGAACTGTGACACCATTCTGGAAATGATTTGTAACAATGCTAAGAAAGTGATTAAAACATTTATAATCTTTGACCCAGAGATCCCTAGGCACATACCTCAAAGGAGGTCAAAGACTGAAAGGTCTCATAAACAACAAAATATTTTTAGCAGTATATTTTGTAGTAGCAAAGAACTAGAAGCAAACTAGATGCTTATCATTTGGGAAATGAAGCAAATCCAGCTACATGAATGTAATGAAATATGTGTGCCTTTTTTGGAAAATGATGTCTATGGAGAATGTAGAAAGACACAGGAAGACTTGTATGAGTTCTGGTCACTAAGGCAAACGGAAGTTAAATGACTTTAACAGGGTCATCACATAGCTAGTAAGTCTCTGAGGCTGAATTTGGACTCAGGTCTTCCTGAATCTAGGTCTAGTGCTCTATCTACCATGTCACCTACAGTACCTTAAGACTTCTGAAAGCCCAGTCCAGCTTCCCAGACAAATCTAGCTTCCTCTCTTACTCCTGTGCTATCCTGGGCCCAGGTCACTGTTCAATTATAGTGTGCATCCAAGATACATGAACTGATGGACCAGCTCAATGGACTGCCCATCCCACTTTATATAAATGCCAGTTGTTATATATTATTATAGAGATTTACAGAAATGAGAATTATTAGTGAGAATACACTGGCTAAGAAATTCTTTTTTCAATTACAATTTTACCTTTCAGAAAAGTGGAGGGAGTAAAGAGAGGCTTTACTATTCTGTATTAAATTCTGAAAAAGGAAGAACTGGTTGATAAAATAGAAATGATGGGAACTTCATTCTACAAGGGGGCATTGAGAGCTCTTCAGAACAAAATCCTAGAGCCCCAGTCATCATTCATTCTGATGGGGAAGAAAAGGAGAAATGACTCAAGAGACAGAAGGGGCTGAACAGAAGCCATCCATCACCCTGGCAAGCCCCCAGATCAATGGTGAATTTAATTTATACATTTACATGGTGCTTTAAGGTGTAAAAGGTTTCTGTCACCATAATATTGTGAGGTAAGTACTAAAAGCATTATATCCTGTTTACAGAAAGTAAACTGGCGATTAGACAAATTAAATGACTTGCTCTTGATCATAGCGCAGGGTTTGAGCTTAGAGAGCCAAATCCAGGGCTTTTCCCTCACTACGAAAAGAGATTTAAATTATCCAGGGTGCCCAAGATTTAGCGCAGCTCACATATACTTACTTGGGGTCTGTAATCCGTAGTATTTCTCTGCAAAGTCGACCAATGAAAGTCACAGATTCATCAACAGGAGTGAATTTTGGTATAGGAATATGAGTAGATTGATACATGCTTTGCCAATCTTGAATCTAAAAATGAAAGCCATATGCATATTTTGGATTAGGTTAGATTAAAAAAAATCATTTCTTGCTATAATCATACTAGCACTTAGAATGATAAAAATAAATGCTCCTTTTTTTCAAAGCCTTTTCTAAAGTCCAATCTAGTCTAAGAGTCTGTAAGCAATATACATTATATTTTCCATATGGATGAGGAAAAAAATGACCAAATTTAAGTGGCCTTACAGTCTCATACAAGATTGGCGAAGGGTTAACTATGTGACCAGAGAAATGTAGTTTTTTTCCCTATGAACATGATCTATCTCAAAGTGTTATATTATCATTATTACCTGTCCTGTGGGAGTAATTTAAGTGTAAGCTTACAACAATTACCGATAAACTTCTATCTTAAAACATGAAAGTGAGAAAGAGTATGGGATATATTTAACTCTAAAGCCTAAGCAACTCAAGCGCAGCGACTAGGTAACTGTTAAGTTCTAGAATAGGTTACTGGAGGAGCCTGTGCAATCTACTTCACTGAAGTTTTTGTAAAATAGCTCTAGGTGAACTCATCTTCTTCCATGGCTTCTATCATTTCTACATGGTGATTCTCAATAAGTATCTCAGGCCTTGCCCTCTTTCCTGGCTCTAACTAGACCTTTAAAAGTACCAGTTCAAGAGTTATACCTAGGGGCGGCTAGGTGGCGCAGTGAATAGAGCGCCGGCCCTGGAATCAGAAGGACCTGAGTTCGGAGCCAGCCTCCAACACTTAATCCATACAAACAAAAACCTAGCCGTGTAACCTTGGGCAAGTTACTTAACCCCAATTGCCCTAAAAGGGGCGGCTAGGAGGCGCAGTGAGTAAGAGCATCGGCCTCGGAGTTGGGATGACCCAAGATCAGATCCGGCCTCAGAAAATGAGCACCCACGCATAAATAATAATAATGACTAGCCATGTAACCTTGAGCAAGTTACTTAACCCCAATTGCTTTAAAAAAAAAAAAAGAGTTATACCTATCAATCCAAATTCAATTTTTCTAACAATGAAATCATCATCTTTTCTCTTCCCATGACCATCCAAATCCAAATCTTCTTCCTTATTTCTCTATTTCTATTACTGGCATGATCATTCTCTGAATCCAACTGATCTGATATGTCAGAGGAATCTTCATATACTACCATATTCAATGAGTTTCTGAGTCCCACTGGCTGTTTCTTAATAATAGTAGTTGAAATTTAATATAAAATATTCAGAGAGGTTTAAGTGATTTGCTAAAGGTCATACAGTTTGTGGGTGCTTAATAAATGTTTATTTATTGAGATTTAAGCCTGAATCTTTCTTGATTCCAAATCCAGAGCTCTTGCCACACACATCCTGCCTCTGCTATGCCTTCACAATTTATTTTTTGTCCTCTTTTTCTATTTCTGGTGCCACCAACCTAGTTCGGATGATCATAAAATCATGTATCTAGGGCAGCAGAGGACCCCAAAAGTCAGCCAGTACAACCCCTTGTTCTGTAGGTGGAGAGAGCAGGGCTCTGGGAATGTAAGTGATGTGCCTGAGTTCATACAGCACACCACCCTGATCCAGTTCTGCATCTCTGCCTGGGGGAAAATGTGGAGGGAGCTGTTGCTTTGTCCCAGCTTGCCTGGCCTGGATACCATCTAGTGGGCCCTGAAGATGCAGCTATTTTGTAGCTACATCCCTTCCAAATTTCCCTCCAATGCTACCTTCCTCTTTCCCCTTCCTGGCTGGATGCTGACCTTCATTCCAGTTCCTCTGGGAAGGAAGCCAGAGTCCTGGCTCTCCTTCAATCCCATTCCTTCCATCTGTTCTGAAGCTGACCTTCTCAATTAGAATGTGAGGTCCTTGAAAGCAGGGATAATTTAATTTTTCTCTTTGCCTCCCCAGTGCTCTACACACAGTAAGGGTTTAAAAAAAAAAATCCATTCATTCACCTTGCTTACAGCATTGGAATACTCTACTAGGCTAATTTCTCTGCCTTGCTAACATCCCCACGTTCTAATTTAGCTTGTCAGAGTCATGGCTCCTTACTGCCCATTAAATAAAATCTCTGCTCAGCAGCACCTCCCACTGTCTGGCCCTGATTTACCTGGTCTTTCCTGCCATCCCCCTGCCTATGTAAGCCTGCTCAGGGCTCTGACTAAAATGCCCTCTTCCACTCATCTTCACATACTGGAATCATACCCATCTCTCAAAGCCTAGTACGAATGCTATCCATCCATGAAGCCTTTGATTATGCTGGCCACGGATGAACTTTCTCCTCTGGATTCCTATAGTCCTTGAATTGTACCAAAATATAATATAACACTTATTACAAGTTATTTTATATTGTAGTCATTTGTCTTTATTTCATATCTATTAGTAGACTGTAAGTTCCTTAAGGGCAAGGAACACATTTTATTTCTTTTTAATCTCCCTGAGGTCCCAATATTTAGGACAGAGTAGGTATTAAATATTTGCTAAATGATCAATACATATTTCTGTCAATTGCTTTAAGGAGTTATTTTTGAATATATTTTTGGTATTTCTGAGTTTCTGTATCATTAAGGTTCCGATATACACAAAAATCCATGCAAATAAGTCATCAATCTATTAATTAAATACCTTTGTTCTTAAGAAGTTATTGCACTCCTGTTCCACATTATAATTGATAATACGAGATACTTCTTCCTGCCAAATCTTGAGACCATAAATATTGACATAATCCTGGATATATTCAAAAGAACGATGGAATCCATCCATGGTGGCTCCCATGTCTTTCAACTTGGGCATTAGTTCACTTGGCTGTGAAAGGAGAAAAATTAAGTGGGATAGCTTGTGCATTTTACTCCAATTTATATCAACCTAGAAGAAAATGTAGAGGTGACATTAAATGATTCCTCAACAAGCATGCAAAGCCAAAGCTTAAAACAACTTTGGAAAAAACTACTTTCTAACTCACCATGGGGGGCTATAGAAAAGAATGCTGGTTTCATTCCTTTTTACTACTGTAATTGCCATGGAAAAGATGTCCTGAAAACATTTAGTAAAGGATGGCAGTTTTTATAACTTATTTTAAGGCTAAGTTAGTATAGGAAATTACTTGCTAATTACATACATAGTTTAAAACATTTAAAAAACATTTAAAACATTTAAACATTTAAAAATTTTAAACATTTAAAACTTAAATATCTGAAAATATATTGACAAAATACAATACCCATTCCTATTGGAACTCTAATACATTGTTGGTGGAGTTGTGAACTGATCCAGCCATTCTGGAGAGCAATCTGGAACTATGCCCAAAGGGCTATAAATAAGTGCATACCCTTTGACCCAGCAATACCACTTTTAGGGTTATATCCCAAAGAGATCAGAGAAGTGGGAGAAGGACCTGTATATACAAAAATATTTATAGTGGCTCTTTTTGTGGTAGCAAAGAATTAGAAATCAAGGGGATGCCCTTCAATTGGGGAATGGCTGAACAAGTTGTGGTATATGCATGTAATGGAATACTACTGTGCTATGAGAAATAAGGAGCAGACAGATTTCATAATAACCTGGAGAGACTCATATAAACTGATGCTGAGTGAGAAGAGCAGAACCAGGAGAAATATCTACACAATCACAGACACAATGTATGTGTGACGACTAACTTCAATAGACTGGGCTCCTCTCAGCAATGTAAGGTTATAAGACAACTCCAAAAGACTCATGATCGCAAGAGACATCCACATCCAGAGAAAGAGATGAGGAGTCTGAATGGAGATTGGAACAAACTACTTGCTGTGTTTCTTATTCTTGTTTTGTTTTGTTTCCTCTTTCCCACTGATCATTCCATCAGTTATAATCCTTCTTTACAACCTGACTAATGACTAATGTGAAGATATTTGTAGATCCTATATTTGAGTGCATGCTGCTATGATGGGTGTGGGGAGGAGAGGGAGAGGAAGAAAATTTGAAACTCAAGGGACTGTGGAACTGAATATTGTAAACTAAAAGTAAATAAACAAATCAATTAAAAGAAGGATAAGTTAGTATAGAAAATTACTTGCTAATTACATACATAGTTCTAAACATTTAAAACTTAATATATTTGAAATACATTTCACTTGTCAATTTTGGGTCCCTTCTCCTGATACAATGAATTACATTCTCTAACAGCTCAGGCAAAGCAAGATCCCTTAGGAGTCTAGGATACCTTTAAAAAGTGAGTGATTTTTCTGAATCTTAAGTGTTAGTTCAAAAGCTGAATATGGGTAGACTAACAAGTGACAGGAGGAAATAATTCTTTGTTTCTTTTTAAAAGCTAGGAATTAAAATGTGAATGGAAACTTTGGGTGCACACATGATGTAAGCATCATATTCTATACTGTTTTATGTGGCACATACAGAAAAGGGATGTTTTAGACTGCTCTGGTTGTACCTTGGCTCGAGGGTTAAAGATAAGGCCCCTATGAAGAGCAAGAGCAACACGTTTAACCAGCTCCTTCCTTATCCCATCTTCCAATAACTGCTTTGGGTCCACCTAAGTCAGAACCAAAAAAAAGTACAAATGAGTTAGGAAAATGAAGACAAAATCTTTAAGAACTCTGAGAGTGGCTTCTAAAGGATAGTAAGGTAATTCTCAAACTCTTAGCAGAAGACTCCAGGTTTTTTCCCTTTACCAACTAAACTGGGATTTGGTTTGTTTGGGGAAACATAGGGACACTGATAGTTTTACTAGATGATACTGTAAAGGGTTTGCCTTTAATGAGATTTCAATTTGTTCCAAAGTTGTCATATTTACTAACTCTCAATTTTAATGATTTAACAAGATGAAATGAACAAGTATCTAATCCTGGCACTGGACTAAGGGGGCTGGAAGAAACAAAGGGAATGGATCTGAATTTAGATGAGTAGCATTCACAGCAATGTGCTTTAGGAGAAAGTTAAACTTGTATGTAGACCAAATGTATGTATGTGTGTCTGTATTCGCACTGTGCAACATGCTGCCTTGAAGACTCAGCAATGTTCTTTCCTCAGAGAATCACTGGCTTGTCTTTCTAGTCTGTGCTGTGTAACTTGTTGCTGTGGTTAGGGAGATAATAGAAGCAAAAGGTGTCCTACCTTTAAGGATTCTCAGGGTCTGAAGGGATCTTAGAGGCTATTTCAACCATTACCTGACCAAGAATTCCTTTTATAACAACCCCAACAAGTGATCATGCAGCCTTTGCTTGAAGACATCTCTATCTCCTAGGAGAACCCACTTCTTTCTAAGACAGTCCATTCCACTTTGTAGCAGCTCTAATTGTCAGGGAAGTTTGTTTCCCTCACATCCTGACTCTGTGTCTCTGCAACTCTACTCCACTGTTCCCAGTTCTGACCTCCGGGCAAGTCTTTTTTAAAGACTTTAAATAACCAACCTCAGCTGTTATGTTCGTAAGCCTTCTCTTCTCCAGACCAAATGTCCCTAGTTCCTTCAATGACTGTTTTCTAGTCCTCACCATTCCATTTGTCTTCTTTTGAACATTTTTTCCTTGGTCAGTATCTTTCCTAAAATGTGTCAGTCTAAACTGAGCAAATATCCCTAAAGCAATCTCACCAGGGCAGAGCTCAGGGGGAGCATCCTTGTTCTGGATACACTTCACTTCACTATACCTCCCTTGTTCCACACTTGATTGCTTCATGCTTTGTGTATGTTATAAGAGGCACTTAATATATGTTTACCGCTTGACTGTGTAACTGACCTTTTGAATCTAAATGTAGGACTATGCACTGATCTCTGGCTAGCATTTTATCCTTTCTGACTGCTCTAGCCTGCCCACATAATTTTGGATCTTATTATAGCATGTGTAGTTTTGAGCTATCAGCAATAGCTCCATTTCTCAATAAAAGAAGGTGAGGATTTGGCTAGATAAGTCCAACATATTCCATGTCATATTCTATGCCTAAAATCCCTTCCTCTACATCCCCTTCTTACAGTCTTCCCCTGTCTTTCATGGGTGGCTAAAATGCTACCTCTTCCATGAAGCTTTCATGAACCTCCTAGTCAGAAATTATCTTTTGGTCTTTCTGCGGCAATTTTTCATTCTTACCAGACACTCTTTTGCATTTCGATTTCTCCACATTTCTATTTGTAATGTATCCATGCATCATCTCTCTCTCTCTCTCTCTCTCTCTCTCTCTCTCTCTCTCTCTCTCTCTCTGTCTCTCCTCACCCTGCACTAGACTTTAAGCTTCACCAGGGCAGGGACTTTGCCTTGATTACTTCTGTATCTATCCCAGTGCTTACCACCATACTTTGCACAAAATAGGCATTCAATGAATGGTTACCAAATGAATGAATCAGTATAAACTTTATGCTTTGGAAAGTAAAAAGTTCTATACAGCACGAGGCATCAGTCTTTATTATTTTTCAATGTAAGGGACTAGAGATATTTTCTCCTAATCTGCAAGGAATACTAAAAAGAGTTGCTCCAATATCCAGATGGCTTCTGAAGCAATACATGCTATTTTCTGTACAGATGTAGAAACAAGTAGCTCCAAGACCAACTTTAAGCATGATATAAAACAAAGCCTTACTATCCCTTTCCATTGTCAATATACAAAGAAAATGAACAAGATCCACAGTGCAGCAATGACAGAGCTTTCAGCTCCCTATTTTCAATCCATGATGCATACAGAAGTGTCAAAACAGCAAAGTGAGTCATTGACCAGAGAATGGAATGGGCTGTAATCTGCAAGTTGTGACAGTTTTCTATTTGTGGGAAAACAGATATGAGGAGTGCAATAATCTGCTTTCTGATTTTGAAGGTTAGAAGGGTCCCTCCAAAGGTTATTACCTTGATAATACCAACCAAAGTAGTTTTCATCATTAAGATGCCTTCAGTAAAAATGGAAATAGCATGGGTGAGCTTGGCAACCTTTAACAGAAAGAAACAATTAAGATAAATGAGAGAAGCCATTTTTATGGAAAGCAAAAGAAACACCAATGATCAGCTGAATGGCTGAAAGGGACAGTGACGTGGGTGCCTGCACTGATAATAATGGTGCCAGCCTGGATAACAGGACTGGTCCTCCCCCCCTCCTCCCCCCCTCCATTATTGGACTGTGGTTAAGTCACTTAACTTCTCTGGGCCTTGGGTTCCTGTTCTGTGAAATAAGATAACTGGATTAGATGGTCTATAAGACCTTTTCTAATTGCATTTTAAGAGTCTGAAGATGCGTTTATTCCCTCTTGGTCTCCCTGCTTCTCTGAATATCAACAAAAGCCACTTAACAAAGGAAGCAGATGTGAAGACCCTGTACTAAATGCTGACAGGAAGGAAGGCCAAGCTCGTGACTGAGTTCCCACTGAATTAATCTGAATACTTAACAAGAATCACAGTTTCATTCCCAACTTTCATTCTACATAGCTTTTAAAACCTTTTGTCTAAACCTAGGTCGAAAAGTCTTTGAAGCGGTATAGACAGCCTATTTAGGTCTATTTAGGCTGCAAAGACTATTTAAGCTGAAGAAAAACTTAGTATTTATCTTTAAGGGAAGATCATATAGAAGACTGTGATGAGCTATGGCCAGCCTCCAATGACAAGTGAATAGGAACAAAGAACCTTAAAACCAAATCTAAGGAAGCTGGGTAATAATAAGATGAAGGTTTTGCCAAGGTTAAGAATTGTTAAGTCATGTAAGGGCTGGCAAAGTGGGGGAAAAAGTCTCCCTCCTCGAAGGTCTTTGGAATCAAGATGGATTTTCAATCAAGATGGGATAAACGGCTAAAGTACCCCTGGATGACATGGGGGTGAGATTATAATGTCTGATCCAAAACACAAAAATGCAAAACTTTAAATGTCAAAGGAACCTCATATCGTGGGCCCAGCTGAGCATAGTCTCTTAGCTTGTCTTTGTCTAGCCGGGTAGGCACTTCAATGATATCATGAGTTTGAAGCTTTATGATCTTCAGAAGAGAAGTAAACATACTTTCTGGAATAATTTGCAAAACCTTTAAAGAAGAAATAAAGGGAAAAAAGCATTAACAGGACAGCCCCAGTCACTGAATATCTTTGTTAAGATGAAAGGAGGGGCTATCTGCCATAAATTCCCTCCTCCTCACCTATATACCTTATAGCCCCAATACACTGTCACACCTTTTCCTTCTTTATTCTTGTCTCTGAGGAAGAGGTGGCTCTTTCTTTTTCCAAAGCCAATCTTCCTGTGCCCTGGATCCCCTCTCCTCCTGCCTCCTACATCACCGACTGTCTCTCATACATATTAAAGCTCTCCTTCTAATATCAATGACTCACTGTATACTTGCTCTTTCACCAGTCCAGCCTTAAAGAATAACCTCACTTGACCCTGCTCATCTCTTCCAGCTATCATCATTTCTCCTTTCTTTCACTGCCAAATTCATATAAAAATCTACTCTAGATGTCCCCTCTTCCTCACCACCCACTCACTTCTCTGTCCCTTGAAATTCTGTTTCTAGCTCCATCTGTTGCCTAGGACCTTTTTCTCTCCAAGCTACTAAACAACATCTTAAATGTCTTCTTACCTGAATGTGAAGGCCTTTTCTTGATTCCTATTGTTCTTGACATTTTTATAGCTCAGTTACTGCTGCCCCCTGTCTCTTGCTGCCCCTCCCTGCTCCCCTCCCCCCCCATTCTTGGCTTCTAAGATGCTACTCAGTCTGGGTTCTCCACCTATCTTTCTGACTATTTTATCCTTGTCAGGCTCCATCTTCTGTTCCTAATTACAATGGTTATTATATAACAAAAATGAAGCGCATGATATAACTTCTTACTTTTCTTACGTAGGAAACCAACTCTCCAGAATAATACTGGGATACACTGAGAAGGTCAGGGCTATTTGCCTGATTGATGCGAAGAAGGGGCAAGTCAAGGGCAGAAGCAAGCTGAAAATAAAGGAAGGTTAAAGGTGATTAGACATTATTATACTCATTTTACAGATAAGGAAACTGAGGTTGGGAGGGATCAGTAAGTGTCTGAGGTGGGACTTGGACCGAGCTGTCTCTGATTCCAAGTCCATACTCTATCCATTGTACCACAGTGCTGTCCCTGCTATCCATCAGTGGCCTCTACATTTTTCTTATCATTTTAACCTATGGCTAGTGGGGTAGTGGGAAGGAATCTAACACAGTCATCAGGGGCATAAAATCTTCAGAAAAACCAGTTTCTCTAAAATGAAAAAGGTGTTCCTTTCTTCCAGTGCACTGGGTGGTTATGCACATAGCCCACCAAGTGAAATACAAAGTTAACTACAAAGTTGGGGGAAAATTTCCAGGTCAAACTGAGATTTCTGGTAGAACTGAGAGAGGATTAAGGAAAGTACCATTTTACTAGGAAAAGTGATAGACTGCTAAGGAGAAAAATGGGAGAGGTTTTAAGCTCTGGGGGCTCTGTGATGATCAAGAACTATAGGGGACAAAGACTGAAAGAAGAATGGAAGAATGGACCAACAACAAAGCAGGCTGGGAACCATGGAGAAATGGGCAGGTTTAGGACTAGTCAGGGATCTGGGATGTGCCATGGTTTCCATACTTTGAAGGTGCCCATAGTCTATGGGTGAAAGGAGGGTCCTCCAATAGAAGGGAAGAAAGACTTGTCTATTCTTTCCCAACATATCTGAATTAATTATACCATAATTGAGGCTAGCCAAAATGTCACACAAACAATTTTACATCCAGCCAACCCCCAAAATACTACATCTTAAAGAATTCTCTTCATATATTTTTGGCTGATTTCAAAAGGAATTTTTCTAATTTTGATTTTACAAAGTAGTGCCAAAGGGTTGTGTAAATTATATGTTATAATTTGAAATAAATAGGATGGACTTGGTATTTTTGTCTCAGAATTTTGCTACAAAGACATTCAGGGCTACATTTCAATGGGAAATATTTATGGAATGAGGAAAATAAGTACATTAGACAAGATTTATATCTTGGTATCAATGTAACTGAATCACGTAGATGTAAGAGATAAAGGAGAACCTTCTACTGAGCTCACCTTCTCCTTTTCTCCTCTCAACAGAACTGAAATGATAACAGAACCTAATTATTGATAATGAAAATAAAAGAAAAAAATGCAAGATTATGAGCCTATACAATCTCTTAAATCTTCCAAGTGCCAAAGCTGGTATAGGGGAGTAGTTTTATTATACTCCATTTAAATATGAATTAACAAGAATGTTGTAGAATATAATGATCATTTTAACTTTTCTGGCCCTCTAGGAATCATATCCTCTGTAACTGCAGAATCATCATTAGAAACAAACCATAGTCTTTCTTAAAAAGTAAAGTGAATTTGGGCAAAAAGCCTTTTTATCAAGCATTATGAAGAATATTCTTTTATTTGTATCATAGCGTGAAAATTTATCGCTACGTTACAGATTTTGCAGGAGGGGATTTGTGCTTTAGATCTGAGTTGGACAAGATGACCTTTGATGTTAGTCTTTCAACTCCTAATTCTATGGCTCTGTGATTCAGAGGAATGAAAGCAGGGAAGGTGAGAAAGTCTCTTTAAAATAGCAGATGGCAAGGGACATGTTCCACCAGCAATCTGAATGGCTAAGAACTATGGCAGGGAAGGGTTAAATGCTATCTAATGATGGCAAGTGGGGCATCCAACATAAAAACTTCCAGAAACTACCCTCCCATTTTTGGGGAAACCTCATCTACTATTAAAGCTAAACCTAATGTTCATAAGCCAAAGAACTACAGTATTTACGTATTCAAAACCCTAACTCTGTTAACATTTAACTCTTGAGCACAGACAGCTAATAGATAAACTCTTGGAACTCAGACAAAACTTTAACAATTTTTTTAGTGACTAGAAATGATGTGACAAAGAATCCTGATAGAGACTTAGGGAAAGTGACTAAAAAAATTAGAATATTTTACAAATTGAAGTAATTCATTTAAATGCATATTTTTAAGCAAGTATAATTGGCTTTATTTATATTTAATAATATATTACATTATTCTCTAAGGAATTCCCATTTTTGTAAGTTAATTTAAGCAACAAATTAACGTTTTGTGAAACAAATGTTTTGTGAAACTCTCTGGTGGAAAAACTGTTAATTTGGAATCTGAAAAAAAAAAAAGGTACAAACTGAATTTCCAAAGACAAAGGAATCTAGGGCTGACTGAATTAATGAGGTTAGCAAAGATGATTACCAACAGTTGTTGAAGTGAAGCATCTGCTCACCTTGGCCCTGCTTACCTTTAAGAATGTAGAGCGAAGTTTAGTGACCATGGAAGGGTTAACCCTTATGCTTTCTTGCATGATGAAGGTGAAACTGAAAAGAACACAATAATGAAAACATCTGCCAGGGTCTTTTCTAAAAAGTTGTTTAGTTTGGGGAGGCTAGGTGATGCAGTGAACAGAGCACTGGCCATGGAGTCAGGAGGACCTGAGTTCAAATATGGCCTCAGACACTTAACACAAAACTAGATGTGTGACCTCAGGCAAGTCACCTAACCCCAACTGCCCTACCTTACCCCCTCCAAAAAAAAAAAGGTTGTTCAGATGGCTTGTTAATAGAGAAAGAATTCATAATACCTGTCAATTAACTGCCAGGCAAAGGAAAGGTCACCAATTATCTGCATAGTGATCAAGACCTCCTCTTTAATGTTAATTGTTCTGATCATTTGATGGAGAAACTTTCGTGTATCAGCAAGAAACTGACACACTTGAAGATTGGACTCTAGTTGGTGAAATTCTTGAACCTAAGTGATGGAAATAAATTTAATATTAACTTTCTTCAAAATTATGAATGCCTTCTTCTGTGCTGATTTTCCTGGAAAATAAATTTAAATATAGTCCACTCCTTACAATGATAACAGTCTCTTAATAAAATCTGTTAGGCAATATATTTAAAATTATAACTTTAAAAACTGTTAAATCAGCAAAGTCATAAAGTGATGAATTAGTGCTAATGGAGGCATCTAGATAGGAACAGTCTGTTGGTCACTAATTGTGCAGCATACATAAACACATAAAACATGCATTTTTCATTTTAGGAGCAACAACTATGATCTCATTTAATTTGGGAAAATTTTAATTTTCTGAAGACTTCTAGGGTTGTTAATAAAGGATAAGCCTTGGTTTATATTTAAGATGTTGGCACTTATCTGCTATTAAATTTGTTTGATGGTAATGGATAAAACAAAAGAATTAGTCTATGTATAAAAGGCATGGTAACTGCACAGTTGTCTTGTGAAGACTTTCCTTACCTCTTCTAATGCCTGTATTAACTGCACAGTTTTTCTGCCTGCAGCAGTGGAATCATCATAATTTAAAGACAATATTTGCTTTGAGATCTCTCGGAACCAAGCTTGCAGATTTTCTAGTAATGAGTAAACAAAAGAAAGATTACTAAAGATATACAATTCCTTTAGCTGCAACATGCTGCAGGATGCTTCAGTTTAAATCACTTCACAGTTCATGATTATTTAAGCATTTACTATGTGCCCAACACACGGTAAGGTCCTTCCCCTCAAAGAGATTATAACTCAAGTTAAAGAGTACAGATTTGAGGAATAAAATAATTACATAACAGTGTAATTTTCAAAATGTGTGGTACATACAGAAAATAAGTGTTATGAGAAAAGAGGCAGGGGAAAATTCACCAGAGTGGGCAGAGTTGTCAGGAGTAGCTTTGTGGAGGAGATGAAACTTGAAGTGTGCCATGAAAACTAGATCAGATTTATAAAGATGGGCAAGTAAGGGTGAGGGGCAGTCCAGACAGAAGCCATAGTCAGAACAAAGGACCTGGGGCAGAATGACAGTGACATGTTTTGGGAGAAAATGAGATCAGCTGGTAGGAGTGTAGGTGATGCAGTGGGGTGACTTGGTCAGGTATGGGCTGGAATAGCTGATCTCTGAGGCCCCTTCCCACTCAGATTTTATAGGTGAGTGACGGTGAGACAAATTTGGATTCGGAGAGTGTGATACACTCAGATAAAACTTCCTTTTTATGTTCTGATTTTTTGGGTGTATCTTCAAAGTGCTTTCCTTGTAATATTCCATTGTATTGTCAGTCTTATGATTTGCATTTTATACTGCTTAAAGCACTGAAAAACCATTTCAGAATTATCAGCTACCATTTTAAAGATTCAGGAGAGCCGCAGAGTTTCCTTAAAGCAAGGAAAAGGATACATTGATGATAAAATTTTTTAAAAAAGATAAAAAACCATTGACATTATAGATAGATAAGCTTTGAAAAATAATGGAAATACAATAAAGAGAATAAGAACTGAGAGAGTAACCAGCTTAGTTCTGTAACAAACACACACATACACATATCCGTTAGGTTAGAATACAAGATATTAGTGAGCCCTTTTTTAAACAATGTGTTTCTGTAAAGTGAAGATGCATTTCTTCTGAATCAGGAGTTGAGTCTTTGACTTATGAGGTCCAAAAAAGGAAACAACACAACAAATTGAATTACTAGAACTACCAATTACTATGTAAAAGAGTAAAATTAAGTTGAAAGTCCTATAAAATGGACATAAATATACCGTGCACATTAACTGTATAAAGGGCTCTCATATATAGAAACACATATAGAGCACAGAAAAACACAACTCTCCTGGACATAACTTTGGCACGGAACTTATATATTGTCTGTAAGATAAAAGACTTAAAATTGGAAAAACAATATTTCTCACCAAAGGTGGCCCACACATTTATAGAAAGCTGTACTGGGAAGTTTTAAGGGATACTTTTTTTTCTAGATACATTTTCCTGAGGCAAGTTAAGGCCCTCAAAATCATTCTACTGATTTCGCTTTGTGTTCTGATTTGGGAATATTCTTTTCAAAAACAGTCTTCAGTCCCTTTTTTATGCTAATGAAGGCTGCTAACTTGTGTGAAGGTAAGTAGTCTAATAGGCAAGCAAAGATGGTGAAATCTGGGAATCTGAGAACTGTCCAGTACTTGTAGAGTTGTTGGACCCTGTGTATTGAATGAATGAATTGTGAAGGGGTTAAAGGCAAGGAATGCTTATAATCCTTTTCTGTGACCAAAGAGGCTAACAAATCAAGAAAAATGGTGGCATGAAATTGCTATTTGAGGATACAGTCAAGTGTTGATCAGTAGAAATAATAAAAAAAAAAAAGCAAAGCGAAGGGGTTGCCATCTTGCCAGCTCTCTAGCACTCACATTATCCTCACATATATATCTAATTTATCAAGATTTCCTTTCTGAACAATTACCATTTTTCTCCACTCTTGTTAGAGGCTTTACTCCCGAAAAGACATCGGCAAGTTCCATCATCCTCTCAGAGCCTTCTTTCTTGTGATGCTCCCATTTGGCTTGCTTTTCTGAAAGCATCTGCTTGAACATCTGGTGAGAATGGCAGAAAAGTCATTTGTAGTTGAAAGAAAATTAATATTAAACACTTTATTGACAGGCCCTGAATGATATCCATATTTTAATTGAAAAAATGTCCCCAAAGTAGCATTACTTAATCTGCTTTTATTCCATAGACAGAACAGTACAGTGGAAAGCTTAGCAGGCTAGGAGCCAGGGCAGATGGGTTCCTGTTTAAGATCTGACTTTCTCTGCCCAAGTGTCCTTGGGCAAATCACCTGATTCCTCTGGGCCTCAGTTTCCTCCTCTTTGAAGTGGAAGAGGCGAGTGTAGAATTATAGGATCTCCAAAGTTCTAACTTTGTAATTGCTTAATTGTATATTTTCTTTTGTTAGAAAAAACTAATTAACTGAAGAAGATTCCTGTGGGAGTAGGAAGAATGATCCCTGGGCAGGAATGAGTCTTGGTTGGGGCTGTGGGAGGAATCTTTGTGATCTGGGCAGGATGATAAAGGATGATGAAATAAGGAAATGACAAAAAAAATGGAGCAAGGAACCAAGAAGACTGAAACTGAAAAGAAGAGTAAAGAAAGGGTAATAAATATGAATTAGAGATCTTTAGAAAGCAGGTAAATTTAGCTTCATAAGTATCACTGAGACCCACTTGAGATATGACTTATGGGCAGAACATGGTGATGAAAGGATATACTATATCCAAAAGAACAGATTAGATTGAAAAAAAAAATTTGCTGGGGTAGCAGTGTCTAGCAGGAGGATGTACTTAAGTGAGGAAATCCATAAACCAGGATAGGAAAATATGGTAGACAACACTTGTGTAAGTGTCAATGGAGGGACAGCAAAAAATGGAATATTATAATGAGTGAAGACTAAGGGTGATCTAGTGATTAGACGTCACTAGATCAGAAGAAGGAAATGATGAACTGGGCAACTCCACAAAACTGACACAGTAGAATGATACTAAAGCAAGAAGGCTTTGATGTCAGAACTATCTGCTGGAACTCTCTCTGCTAAGAAAAGAACTGATAAATTCTTGATTAGCTTTAATAAAAATTCTTCAAAAGGTAGAGCAATCAACAGGGGAAATGGCTGCTCTGGATCTATTCTGACCAGTTGGGGAGAACTGGCTGCCAAAAGGAGAAATGAAATGAACTGCACATACTTTATCTAGTATTTGAAATCACAGGTGAAAAACTGAGCAGAATTTAATAACTTCAAAGAATTCAGGGAAGGGATGGGTAGGATCTCATGACCTAAAATCCCACATGGGATAAAAGTCCAAGAATGATGTGATACTTCTGCTAAAACAAATGAACACTATTCCAATAAAGGAAGGAGGAACCATTTAAGGAGACCAATGAAGATCCACAAGGACCATATAGAATTAAAAAAGAAATGTAGGATCACAGAGCCAGAAGGGTCCTTGTAGACCATCAAGCCCAACACTCTCCCATTACAGACGAGCATACAAAACTAGAGTGGTTATGATTTGTCTTTGGAGTACAGAAGACAGAAGTGAAGACAGATTTCTGATGTTATATGTAAAAATAGTAGTATGGTCTTATATACTATAGTAGCATGAATAGCATCACAGAAACTAGAGCCCGGGGATGGATGCTACGGACCACACTAAGAGTTTCTGTGGCTTTGGTAGGAGGGGCAGTAGATCAAAGAAAAAGGAACGTTGCATGGTATGAAGGGGACGCTAATAGATGAAGGAAGAAATACTGAATTCCTATTCTGCTTCTTTTCTCTTTATAAGGAGAATCATATATTTGGGAGGGAATCAAAATGGTCAAAACCTGGTTGAAAACCAAGGAAAGTGAAGGGAGAGAGAGAGTTTTGCTATTTTCAGAGATCTAGTCCTTAGGCCCAATGGACTGTATTTCAGACTGATGAAAACTGGAGTATATCGTTACTTTAACCTCTATCAGTAATCATGAAAAACCATGGAAAACAGAAGTATCATAGGAATAGATAGTACTATACATGTATCTTTAAAGAATCCCTTCACCACCTGGACTGAGCTTTCCAGCCTCATTATATATGTTGGTTTTCATGTTGTGCTTTACAGAGCAGCCGAACTCTCTTACAGTTGTGACACTGTAAACAGGGTCTGCTGCTCATCCTTGCAATGACTCCTTTGCTGACTCCTTTCCTGATTCCCCCAACTGCTAGTGCTTTGCCTCAGTAAACAACCCTGCATTTATTTTGTATCTCTGTTGCCTCCTCCAATGGAATAGAAGGTCCTTGAGAACAGAGACAGCTTCATTTCTGTCTCTGTATCACTGGCTCAGTCAAATTGCTATCACCTGCATGAGGCTTTTCTTTGTGCTCCCCTAGTTATTAGCACCTCCCCACCAACATTACCTTGTATATATTTTGTACCTACTTCTATGTGGACATACCATCCACCTACTCCAAACAGAAGGTAAGTTCCTTGAGAACAGAGACTATTTTTGTATCTTGGCACCACACAGAGAGTGTGGGACATATCAGGCATTTAATAAATGCTTGCTGAATTGATGTATCAATCATGTAGGAAGTGGTGGTTGAACTGAGAAGGAAATGGAGTCTAAGAGGATGAGATGAACATAGATTGCACTCCCAGTGTGGGGAGGGCAGACTGTGCAAAAGCATGGAGAAAGATGATAGATACTGAATGTGGAGAACAGCCAAAAAGGCCACTTGGGCTCATCCAGAGTGTGTAAAGGGGAGTCATGCACAATAAGAATGGAAAGTGAGGTTGGAGCCAAGAGGCAGAAGGCTCTAAATGATAAGTAGAGGAGTTTGTATTTAATTCTAGAGGAAATAGGGAGCCACTACAGATTACTGAGCAGGGGAGTGACACAATCAAATACTATGCTTTAGTAATATCACTTTCTAAGATCTATGGAAGATGGATTGGAAAAGTGAGACTAGAAGCAGGGAAGCTAATTAGGAGGCTAATGCAATAGTCCCAGCAAGTGAGAAAAGGTGGTGAAGATGTGCATGAGGAGAAGGGGACAGATGCAAGGGAGACTGTGGAGGTTGAACTGACAAGACCTGGGGACTGATTGGAAATATGGAGTGAGAAGTAAAGGAGAAGACAGACTATAAACCTGGGTGACTGGAGAGATGGTCATAGCTTCAACCAAGGTAGGACAGTTCAAAGGAGAGGTGGTTTTGGCATCCCTCAGTTTCCTCAACTATGGGTAATAGTAGCACCTACCTCCCAGGGATCAAATGAGATAACATCTGTGAATGCTTGGCCCAGTGCCTGGCACATACTAAGTTTTTAATAAATGCTGGCTTCCTTTTCTTTTTTTTTTTGTGAGGTACGGGGGAAGAGAATAAGGTGTTCTGTTTTGTATATCCAGTTTAAAATGCCTATGGGACATCCAGTCTGAAATGTACAACAGACAACTGGTGAGGCTGGGATGGAGCTCAGGAGAGACAAGGGATGAATGTCTCATCTTTATAAGAATCCTGCAAAGTAGTAGTGAAAGTACTGCTGCCCCTTTTTACAGTGAGGAGACTTAGGCTCAAGTATGTCTAAGATCACTCATCTAGTAAGTGTCCTAGCTAGAGTGGGAGTGCTGGGGCTTTGCACATAATAAATACCTAATAAATGGCTGGTTGCTGGTCCAGAATGAGGCAGGACTCTGGTTTTAAAATCAGAATACCCTGGTTTAAATCTCAGCTATGCAAATTACCATTTCTATTTCCTTGGGTAAGTAAATTCACTCCTCTGGGCTCATGCTTGTTGTATTTGAAAAATCAGAGAGAACAGATAATCTCTAAGGTTTCTTCCAGCTTTAAATCTCAATGATCTATGAATCCAGGTATTTTGATTTGAAGTCGAATATTTATGGTTTAGTAGAGAGAGTAATAGACTGCAGTCAGGAAGATTTGGGGTTCAAATTCTGCCTCTGAAAATGACTACAGGAGCTGTATGAACATGGATAAATCACTACCTTTATAAGCCTTGATTCCATCATCTGTGAAATGGAGAGAGGACTCTCCCAAGGGCAGTTGTGAGGTTCAAAATACAGCGCTACGTAAATGATTCTGATGACGGTGATGGTGATTATTTCAATGCTTCCTTTATAAAATAATCATTTGTTACCTCTTTAAGTATGAACTCAAACTGGGCAGTATCAAGCAGCAACTGGAAGAGGATCTTTGGGTTGTACTTTGAGTCTGTCATAATTTGGTCCTTGATTTGACGAAGGCGTTTGTTATTTGGGTCACAGGCTATATATAGGAGGGAAAAAGTTATCAATTTGCATAATGCATATCAAAATGCAATTTACATAAGCTCTTATGAGCACAGGAAGACTACTTGATTACTTAGTGGCTTCATAAGCAAAATATTTAAAAAATATTTAAAAAAATATTTAAAAATAAGAATAAATAAACCTCAGCAATCACCTACAAACCAATAATCTCTACAAGATTTGCTCTTTGCTCTGCTGAGGAGGCAGTGGTAAAGTGGACATCTTCAAAGTCAAGTATCCTTTCCTCTTGCTATTTTCAATCTAAAAGATTATTTCCTGATTCAAAGAATTAGAGCATGCTTGTTCCTGACAATTAGAAGTAACAGTCATAGGTTACAAATGAAATTAAAGTATCATATAATCTCAGAGCTGAAAGGGATCTCAGAAGCAATCTAGTTCAAGCAATTAATTGACAAGCATTTATTAACCATCTGCTATCTGCCCACCACTAAAAGTCTGTCCGAATAATCACCTCTTTTTAAATGTTTCCACAACAAGTGATTAGGCAGCCTCTGCTTGAAGACCTCTAGTAGAGAGGGATCCATAATCGCCTGAGGCAGCTCATTCCACTTCTAGAAAGCTCTAATTGTTAGAAGAGTTTTATATATTAAAATCTAAATCTGCCTCTTTGCAATTTTGATCCATTGCTCCAAGCAGAACAAATCTATTCCTGGTACGAGTGATAGCTCCTCAAATACCAGCTGGTGATCATGTCCCTCTTAAACCATCTGACTGCTGGGTTAAATACTCTGAGTTCCCTCTACTAATCCCCATATGGTATGATCTCTGAGGCCTTTTCTGTCTCCAGTTTCTTCTTCTGGACATCAGCAGTTGACTTTTAACCTTCTAATCAATCATCTGACTTTTTTCAGGAGATTTCTTCCCATCTACTGATAATCACTCTGGACTCATTCCTCAGTGGTTAACATAGTATCATTGCTTCTTATTTGCCCCATCCCAGTGATCCTGAACCCCCAACTGAAGAACAACCCCACCCCTCACCTCCAAGCCCCACTCTTTGTTCCCTTATCCCTCAACTCCAGTCCCAAAGCCCCACTCTAAACCTGCTATCCCTTCTACTATGTCCTTTGGGATCTCTGTACCATAATTAAAAAGCTTTCTCCCATCTTAGACCTCGTCCTTTCTCACTCTTCCTATTTTCTAGCATTCACTGAGACTTGGATCCTTCTGGAAGACATGGTATTAAAGGTAAGATCAAAACTGTTAAAATGCTAAAAATGAGAAATATGGAATACAATGGAAACAACCTAACCCTGAACTATTGATTGATAGAACGTTACAAGAGAGGTCTAGACAAAGCCCTATTAGAAATTTTCGGTTAGGAGGAACAATGATGGCTTTATGGAAGAAATGGCATCTAGTAATGGGTTTGGAGTGAAAGGCTTTAGTTCAAATAAGGTTTGAACTATTACAATCTGCATGACTTAGGGAAAGTCACTTAACATATCTAGGCCTGTTTTCTCATCTATAAAATGAGGAAGTTGGACAGATGACTTCTAAGACCTCTTCCAATTCTAAATCTAGGTGATCCATAATGGCAACCTTCCTGAAGGACATATGTTGATTGTTTAATTGAGTAGGAAAATATGACCATTTAGCCCCAGGTCACTATCCTAGAAGTACCTTTCAGGGATTTCCTAAAATATTCCGAGGCTTTCCAGTGTATACCAGAAACAAAAGGTACAAATAATGATTTTGAAAACATGGTCACCTCAGCCCATTTCTTGATGTACTTAAAAAGAACTGACCATCGTCCCCTCAAGGCTTCCCAGAGAAGCAGGAAGGAGTGAACTGTTTCAGGCTTTGCAGCTACTATATTCTTTCAAGCCTTAGCTTTAAAGGAAAAACAAAACAAACCCAACTCAGAACAATCTATGATAAGGGGTTGTTTATAGTCAAACAAAGCTGAGTAGCTGTAGGTAGAAGGAAGGTTTTAGAAGTACAGACAGACTAGTGGAGCTGGATCACAAAAGGGACATCAGAGCTGCCTCTAGGCCACACTAAAGTGTCAATGTAGGCTGGGGGTGGAGAATATTGAGTTGGTGCCATTGAAAGGTCAAAGCTTTAGGGAGGACAGGCTGAATCAGGTAATTTTTAACACTGCTTGCATTCTGTCTTCTAAACCATTTTAGTAAACTCTTCTAATCTCAAGCTTTGTTTCTTCTCTTGCTTTCATATTCATCTCAACTTCCTGAGGCCTTCTCCTTTCCTCATTACTATTCCCTAGACCACCTTTTAGGAAGAATTACAGCCATGCTTCACTTCACTCTCACCTGGACTCTCTGCACAAATTTCCTCCTTTTCCCATATGAGTAGACTTCCACTCCCTCCCTTTGTCACACCGCCCCCCCCCCCATCCAATTCCCTCTATTTTTCCCTATATATAGATGACTTTTTCCATGAGAATGCAACCTACTTTAGGATAGAGACTGCCTTATTTGCTTATATTTGTATCCTTGGTGCTTAGTAGGGTGCCTGATTGCTTAATAAACGTCATCTATTCCTCTATCTAATCTTTTTAGGATTTCGGCCCTACAGATAAACCAAGACCTTGATTTAGCCTTTAGATTCTGCTCTTAAAACTCAGTTCAGATCCCATTCTACTTTTTCTTTCACTACATGGGGGCTGTCTCCTTCCCAAGCCAGTGATTATCCTAATGATTTATACATTATACATGTATACATGTCCATCTCTAAAATGAAGGGGAACTCTAAGGCCATTCCAAGGGTACTAACAGTGATGTACTCCAAGTAACAAGATTTTGAAGCTCTAGGGCAACCAGTAATGAAATTCAACAAGTATCCATTAAGCACTTACTGTGCTTAATAAGGCAATGTGACAAGACAAGACAAAGTAAACATCAATTCTTGTTCTCAGGGAGTCTAAATTCTAAGTTAGTGAGGCAAAAGATTGAGAAGATTGGATACTCAGATCAGTGAAAGCTCATATTTTGAAACTAAAGCAGAAAAAATATTTATACTTTGAATCAAAGAATTGTTTATAGGAAAACACCCTAAAAATATGACTTCGAGATAAACTGCTCTTTACACGAGGAGGCAGCATGCCACAATAAAAAGGACTAGGACAAGACTCAGGAGACATGGTTCCTAGACCTAGTTCTGCTGCTGTGGGGCTAGTTGTCTGATCTTGGGCAAGTGATTTTCCTCTCTTCTATCTTTAAAGTAAATGAGCAGGGTCAGACAAGCTCTATGGGTCTTTTTAGCTCTAAAAGTCTGATTTTTTCATGCTCTCCATATGTTATCATTAAGAATAGATCATCAGAGCTGAATTTTGCCACAATTACACAGCTAGTTAGTGGCAGAACCAGAGCCAAAGCCCTGGTCATTTGATTCCCAGACCATTGTTCTCTTCACTATGTCAGATCCATGAGATGTTTTACAGAGGCTAACCTAGAATGAAATTCGTGTCAAAGTATCAAGTATGGAAAATGCAAGATGATAAGAAAATGTCTTGAAATGGAATGGGGGTAATGCTACAACAGTAAGTACAAAAAAAAAAAGATTTACTGTTAAAGAAAACGAGAGAATTATAGCAAACTACTGAGTGTCCAGCAATGCTTATGCAAGAGTGACACTGGAGCTGATGAATACAAGAGAAAGGCGTGCTCTGTGAGAGCAGAAGGTAATTCATTAGTTTTAAAGGAGGCAGCACTGTATGCTAGAAGTTACACGGTTTTGGATTCAAAAGATGTGGAGGTTTGAGTCTCGCTTCTGCCAGAGAGGATCAGAAGACTGAGAATTAGAAGCAACTTTAAATAGTTTAGAGGGAATGTAGGCCATCCAGTTACTGGAAAAGACTACTGTATTCCCCATTGCAAATCAAGAAATGGGCTTTTTGTAAGAAAGCAGCCATATACATTTGGATAGTGCTTGATAGTTTTCCTATGCCCTGACAATCTCTGTACAGACTGGCTTTTGCAGTTAATGACCCAGATACCTCCCAGAACACTCTGGTCTCATTGTGGTTCCACTAAAATGCAGCAACATTTGAGGTACAGAGTGAAACTTCTGCTAGTCACTGCTATCCCACATTATTCACAAGGTGTGTTTGTTCCACCATAGAATGGATAATGGGAAAGGAAGGAAAGCATATCTGAACTTTCTAATGTATTAGTAGTATCTACAACCACTAACATGGTGACAAAGGTGTGGCAAACAATTACATTAGGTCTTGTGACTCAGCAAAGTAGGGAATTAATCTATAATCTTTTTTTTTCTTTTTGGAGGGGGGAAGGTAGGGCAATTGGTTTTAAGTGACTTGCCCATGGTCACATGGCTAGTTTTGTGTTAAGTGTCTGAGGCCGGATTTGAACTCTGGTCCTCCTGACTCCCAGGCCAGTGCTCTATTCACTGTGCCACCTAGCTGCCCCATCCCAGGGGGAAAAAATTAAAGTGACCAGAAATAATTAGACTGGATACAAGCAAATGTTTCTATTTTTTTAATTGGATAAGAAGGTGGATACTTCAACATAGGCTCCTATAGCAGAGAGAGTGCTAGACAGAGTTGGGGAGAATGGAGTTCACATCCAGCCTCAGACACTAGCTAAATGATAGCCCTAAGAAAGTCACTTCAGTGAACTCTCCTGGATTCAGCTCCTTATCTGTAAAATGGAGAAGCTGGACTAGATGGCTTCTAGGGTCCCTTCAGCTCTAGATCTATGGTGCTACATAAAGTTGATATAACAGGATCACAGAGAGGTAGAAGGCGGCCTTATCTGCCTTTTCAGAAAGAAACACTCACTAGACCATGCCAGAAAGGTGGTCATCTTGTCTTTGTTGGAAGAGCTCTTCTGAGGAGGAACCCATCGCCTCAAGACGGCCCATCCCCCTTGTGCACAGATGACATGGGATGCCTCAAAAGGTGGTGGGATTCTTATAGTGTCATATTTTGTTACATACATATGCTACAATTTGATCAGCCATTTCAATAATCGATGGACACATACTTAGTTTCTATTTTTTTTGCTACTGTAAAGAATGCTATACAAGGTCCTATAGGGACTATCTGTCACTGATGCTCTATGAGGATCTTATTATGTTCTAATACTAAACTGAAACCACCAGACTAGTGTAAATTAGTCCTAGTCTATGGTACCCCTCATTTTACAGATAAGGAAACTGAGGTTCACAGAGGTTAAGTTACTTGCCTAGGGTCATAAATCTAATCAGTATTTTTGAGGAAGGAGTTGAACATGTTTTCCTGCTTCCAAGTCCAGCACCCTAGACACTAAACCATACTTCCTCTCTAAAGGATGAAGTACAAACTCTACTGGACATTTAAAGTCCTCCAAGATCTATCCCCAATCTGCCTATTCCCGAAATGACTCCCATTCCAAATAAACTGGTTTAATCAACATTTCCCCACCATCCCTTTTATGACCCTATCTTTGGTCACATAATCTTCCTGCCCAGAATACTGGTTCATATCCTTGATGACTACTTAAAAACTATTCATTTTTAAGAACCAACTAAAATTTTTACTGTAAAGCTTTTCTTACTCACCCAAAACTTAGGAAAGCTCCCTTGATCAAAGTCACTCAGCTAGTAAAGTGTCAGAGCTGGGACACATACTCAGATCTTTGGGCTCTAACTCTAGTCCTCGTTCTACCAAGCCTTGGGGTCAGGTTTTTATTTAAGGGATCTTCTCTGAACTGCTACACTTTATGGAGGAGAATGGAACTCTGTTAATTTTAAATATCAGATTTCACAGGAAAGACTATGGATATTATAGATATTACCTGAGTCCGCAGTATGAAGCATCAACCACCGGATAGTGACATTGCAATCTCTCAGGCAGTTCAGCAGCCTTGGGATGTTATCCAGAACTAATTCCTCCCTTAAGTAACCTTCTTTTAGAAACTGCTGTACTTGGGAATGTACCCGCTCACTGACACTGGCATATCTGCTTGCCTTTGAGGGTAAAAAAATTCAATCAGTTCAACCAAGAGTATTACACACACACACACACACACACACACACACACACACACACACACGCACGCACGCACACACAATTTATAACACAATTCACATGGCAGTGAATCATGTGGCAAGCAGTTGCAGTGACTATGTAAATTGAATATCATGTGATGAATTATAGGTGTTTAAGGGGCTTGTGAGGAAGAGCTAAGAACGTAGTCTGATACTGCCAGTTATTTCATTACTGTATGCCTTGAAATTCAAGGCAGAAGCAGCTGAAAGTTAAAAAGTACTGTATGTGTAAGGCTATAGGGTGGTGGGTCACATTGTAGTGGAAAACAGAAATGGCTTTAATTTAGGTAAAGAATAGGCAGATATCTAGTCTACTTTCTTTATCCAGAGAGGGAAGTAAAATAAAATTTAAAACATTATTAATGGCTTCCAGTTGGGGTGAGACTGTCAAGTGATATTCCAACAGCAGGCACTAAACAATTTAAAATGTCACAAAGCAGAATACGTAAATTTGGAAAGGCATCTTGGTAATGAAAAATTAATACTCTGGGAGCATGAAGTAATGAACTGCACTTTCTCCAGGATATATGCCAGGAATCAAATTATTTTGTACATTATTTATAAAGTATAATTTACCTAAATAAAACAGGCTAGATCTTTTTTTTTTTTTGACAGGGAGGGAGAGTACATGGTAAAAAGTAATGTTATTTGTGGAAAACTTTAAAATCCAGACTGACAGAGGGAGGAATAGGCTTTGAAAAGCTAGCTGTGCTTTCCCAAATCAATTATTCTTCTCTATCTAGGTTTTTTTTTTTCTCTTTTGAATTCTTATCAAAGATATAGAATGAAGCCCTATAAAAGAGAAGCAAACCCTTTGTACTTTTGGGAGTCCATTTTCTGAAGCCCATTTACCCGTCTATATTCCAAGATACATTCTTTTTTTTTTTTTGGAGAGGCAATTGGGGTTAAGTGACTTGCCCAAAATCACATGGCTAGTAAGTGTTAAGCGTCTGAGGCCGGATTTGAACTCAGGTCCTCCTGACTCCAGGGCTGGTGCTCTATTACATTCTGAATCACAAATGGAGTTGCAGTGGTAGAAACTTTCTTATGGATGCTATCATCACCTTTCACTTTACCCATATAAAACATTCATCTCAGCCAGTTCTTTAAGAGCCAACTCTACCTACAAGAAGAAAGATGAATAGAGCACGGCCCTGGAGTCAGGAGGACATGAGTTCAAATCCGACCTCAGACAATTAACACAAAAACTAGCCGTGTGACCTTGGGCAAGTCACTTAACCCCAATTGCCCTCCAAAAAGCAAACAACCAAATAAATAAATAAAGGAAACTGTCAAAGTAAACTTAGCATTAGGGGCGGCTAGGTGGTGCAGTGAGTAGAGCGCTGGTCCTGGAGTCAGAAGGACCCAAGTTCGGATTTGGCCTCAGACACTTAACACACACAAACAAAAACCTAGCTGTGTGACGTTGGGCAAGTAACTAAACCCCAATTGCCCTCCAAAAAGCCAAAAAAAAAAAAAGAAGAAGAAGAAGAAGAAGAAGAAAGATGAGTAAAGAAAGCAAACCAAGTCATTAAGAGTTATGGTCCCTTACTATGGTATATCACTCTGGCTACCATTTAGGGGACTAAGGGGCACACAGGTTTGGGCGCTGGAACTGGAGTCATCATGTCAGGTCTTCCTAGGTGTGTGTTTGTGAGCAAGGCCCTTAATCTGTTTCAGTTCTCTCTCTTGTTACTTGCTGTTTGTCCTCTGCTCTCAAATAGGATCATGACATCAGGACCATGCCATGGCTTGCAAGTGAACTGGATTTAAGTGAGGCAGGGCTGTGCAAAGTCACCAGCATCACTTTCTCCTCTGGAGCCATTTGGGTCCACTGGCAAGATATGGATCAGGACAACTGGAAATGGCTCAGGATGCAATGGTAGACCCTAGCCTTTTCAAGCTAAGGTCTTTAACTAACTGGTCGCAGTTTGACTAAGGCAGAACCCATTCAGTGATTAAGGTTTAATAAGAAACGAAGCAAAGAATGGCCTCTTAAAGAAAAGGATCTGGGAAGGAAAGACCCTCAGGGTTTCTGACAAAAACACAAACAATTGTTATTCACATTCATTTTGAGCCAATCAGGGCCCAAATAGAGAATAACAGCAGAACCTATGGAGGAGGCAGTTACAACAAGAGATCATTTATGTAAAGCAAGACTTTGTCGATCTTAAAGTGCTAATGCGAAAATTAGCTTTTATCATATCTTCCTAAAGGCTATAGGTTTGTTTTCTAATTATATTGCATGATTTTAATTATGCAAGATTACTGTAGCATTTTGCTAACACTTAATGAAATTTTCTTGTAATTCATCATTGAATTAATGTTATTCTGCTGTCTAAACTTGTCTCAATTTGAATAGAGTATTGATACAGTTTATGCTTTGTCTCACAAAGTTATGAGCAATCTTTCTTTGATTAACCGGACATACCTGTTCTTTGATGTTTGAAAGATCCAATGTGTTATTCAGAGCAGTTTTTGCAGCTTTGTAAGGTTCCCAAGCATCTGCAAGATTGACTGTAATTCCCATGTAAATGCTAATCACCTAAAACAGTAAATATTTATTCATTCAATAAATATTTAAATAAGCTACTGTGGAGCCTACAAAATTGTATGAGATGTGGTCCAACCCTCAAGGAGCTAATAATGTAATAGAAACAAGAGGAAGTTTTTAAGACACTCAACACTAATTTTAAATATATAACATATTTAAATATATATAAATGTATAACAACTAAACTTCTATTATCTCGGTAGAGAGTTTGCTGGAAAGCCAAGCAAATCAGAGAGAGAAGGGAAGAGGACCTACTCTCACCAAGCTTGAACTCCCAAAGAGTTAACCTTCCTTTTAGTTAAAATGTCTCTGAATTTAGAGCTATCGCCTAAATGTAATTTCTCTGGTGGCATCTAGTCAGACAAAAGGAACAGAATTATAACCTTCCTCTTCATCACTCACTAACTCCTCTAAGATGTACAACTGTGCCCATTAACTCCCAACTCCAAGTTGTTCTTAAGAATGTCAATGAGCATATTCATTTAGGCCACTTATAATGTTAAATAAAGGGTTGGGTAAGGGGAAACACTGGACACTTCCTAAGGACAGGAGTCTAGAATGCTCTATATTTTATCAACCCTTGCTAGTACTGAGTATAGTGTTATGTACAAGGGAAGTGATTCATATATACTATTTTTTTCTTTGATTAAATTAAATATAAAATTAAAGATTTCAAACAAGTCTAAAAAATCCAGACATTCTTCTCAAGTATTATCAACTCTAACTGAAGAAAATCATGACATTTTAAAAGTAAAATTCAGTATAAAAGCAGCCTGTACTATATGAGAAGCAGCATGGCACTTAGTGCTGGATAGAGTCTTGGCTTTGGAGTAAGTGGGACTTGGCTTAAAAATCCACATATGGGAGGGACCAGATATATGACTCACTACTTCTCTGAGCCACAATTACCTAAAAGTCACAGATGAGTATCTGTAATAGATGAGACTAGGATATTGGTCCAAGGATAGGAAAAGTAAATACACACAGAAAAAATTAAAACTATTTGAATTAATGGTTAACAGTGACCATGGAAACATATTATTTTAATGTGACTTACTTTAAAATCCACTATTTATAAAAACAACTAAAAGGTTCCACAAAAAAAATCTGGATGTCCTCAGGAGGTCTATCTAACATGTTGGAACCTTCCCCTAAATCCACTCATACCATGAGAGCATCAATGGAGCACAAGGTTTGCTATGTTGAGCCGTAATTCCTTACTCTTACTAACTGACTGGCCCACCCTTTTTTCTGGTCAATCATCTTTTTGATGGAAAAAAAAAGAAAGGAAGAAAGAAAGAGCATTTTATAGCATAAAGTCTGGTAAAAAGTTAATGTAGAATAAAGATATATACCCAGTTATCTGGAAAATATTTATCCACTATTTCTCTCATTTTTGCTTGATGGTTATGAAGAATAGATGGTTCAAAATAGAGGATCACGTAGAGCATAGCAGCTTGATTTGCAAGGGCAGTGCTCCGGTGCTCTGGCAGTGGATATGCTGAAACCTAGAATAAAGAGAAAAACCCCCAATGTTTGAATTTCAGGATATTTTCTGTTACACACTTGCCAAATAGCTGATCCATACCAGCTGTTCTAAATCTGTGTTGTTTTTTAAGAACAATTTATTTAATAGATGTCACACTGAATACACCATCAAGGCTGTATAAAAGGAAAAGCTTTCAAAATATAGTCACTCAGCACAGGGATTCTCAAAGTATAAAAGAATAATAGTAAAATAGTGATTTGTGCTTGCACCATGTCTATCAAAAAGATGAGAACAAGATGAATAATCATAATGAAAAAGAATAATAGCTTCTATTTCTCTAATACTTTAAAGTTTTCAAAGTATTTCATGACTATTCTCTACTCTGAGCCCCACAACAGTTTTGGGAGGTAGGCACTACAGAAAACAGAAGTAAAAGTTATGATATCAAGATCAACTAATATCTCTACAAAATGTTAACGTTTGAAATTAGGTTAGTGATAACTAACCTTAATGTGTGATGAAAGACTATAGACTAGAAATGTTGGTAATGCTGTACTAATGCAAATCCAAATGAACAGATAAACATTTATTAATTTGTTTTTTATCCAACAAACACTTATTAAGTATTTTTACTTGCCAGGTACTGTCCATGGCCCTGAGCATACAAAATTAAATAATACCTGAATTCAAAGAGCCTATACCTCAAGATTCTACTTTAAAACAGTGTTTTGTAGACTGACTTTGGCACCTATAATTAAAATTACAGGGATCAGACCTATAAGACCCTCAAACTATTGGGTGGTAGTAGAACTAATCCGAACATTTCTCCCTTCTCTATTATTTGTATCATCTACAAAGGAGAGTGGAGGCCCAAGCATCATTTTGATGGTGGCAATGTTTACAATAGCCTTTACAATAGCCTTTATATTTTAAGCTATTTTGTTTCATTAATTTTAGGAGAGGGTAGGAAGAGGGACAAAGTAAAGGAGGGATGTAGAACAAGGTAAGGGAAAAGGGCAAGAAATCACGGTGACTATAAGAGTGGACAGGAATGAAGGATATAAAAAAAATCCTAGGTAATGGGCAGCTGATGAAGTTGGGCATAGGAAAGGGAGAAAATGAACTGGTACTGAATGTGACTTCATGAGTCCTTTAATGGTAAGTCATTTTAAAAAAGGCAACTAGTAGGTTGTCTAAACAGAGCTTCTTAAATTTTTCCCACTCATGATCCCTTCAGTGCTTCTTAAATTGTGGGCCACAGTAACACAGTAAAGGTCTCCTTCTTGATTATTGGTTAGTATTCATAGTGACAGTCTGTAGCAACTGCATGTCACATCTAGAGAAAATACAGAATAGTACAGACCACAGAATGATGAAGTCTAATGTTTATTGTCTTCAACACCCTCTGAAGCCAGTGGAAAATTCAGATAATGTGGAGTAAATAGAAATGAATATAAAAAAACCGAAACCTCAACAATACTACATTATCTTGCAAACCCCAGTTGAAGGGGAACTTTTAAGTAGACAAAAAATAACTTTGTTATTTCTAAGATACTGCACACTTGATCCAATTAGTTGCTTCTCAAATCTAGGTCAAAAATTTTTAAGGAAAAATGAATAACAAGGCTTATTCTGCATAACTCAAAGGGTGACTTCAGAATCTTGCATTAAAACATCTTCATAGAATAATAAAACATTAAGAGTTGCAAAGGACCCTGAATGTCATCCAATTCATTTGTGAAGCATGAACCTTCTCCTAAAACAGATGAATGGATACCTCTGCTTGAAGGCCTCCAGTGGTGGGGGAAACTTTCATGCTATGCTGGTTTAGAATTATATACTTTATAATAAAGTTTGGTAAAAAAAAAAAAGCCTTTGGCAAATTTATTACCCGTTTAAGAAGGATTATGTGATTTCTTTCTGATGATAAGTCTCAGTATATTTCACAGTATTCTTATTAATTTGCAAAAATTAATTTGCATTTCAAGAGAATACAATAAAATTACTTTCTATTTCAATGATGGCACTTGGCAGATTTCTGAGAGAGGACTAACATATAGCCTTACACCTGCATTTGGTCTACATTTCTTTTACTTTCATTATAATAACATTTTATGGTCATTTCAATTCTTTTTAACTCTTTGGAGAGGGAAGAGAAGGAAAGAGTTCTCATAAACATGAGAACAGAATTTAAGGAAATGAAAAATCCCCCTACCTCATATCTAAGCAAAACAGTTTTAATGATATTCATATATGAAGCTTAACTAATGTGCTAATTTTTCCAAATCCATCAAGATTTGAATGGGAAGCAAAGCTGTGTAAGTCAAATGCCACTACAACAAAGAACCCTGGAACAAAAGTAAGTCCAAGATCTAGTCTGCTTATTTAAACAATTGGAGATACAATAAAATAATTTCCTCAGATCTTAACACTGCCTGCAATGCATTAACTTTACAAAACCAAAAGTTAGAAATATTGCTTTTCTATCTAGTAAAAATATGGAAAAATTATTTTGGCATAGATTATTTTAAATTTAAAATGAATTCAACTCCTACCTGGTTATAAATATCATCAGATCTTAATCGCCCAATAACCATGCTGACAAAAGTTTCACTAATGGGCACCCTGCCAAAGTAACTCTCGGGATAGTTGGGTGGTCTTTTGGCTCCTGGTTGGCTAGAATAGCCTGTGCTACGAAGCAGTTTACAAATATCATCCATATTTGAGTCAGCAGAGGATCGAGCAGCACTGTCATATCAAAATAGAAAATAAAAGAGAAAATACATAGAAATCAGAAATTTTAATTCAAAAGAGTAGAAACCTACTGTACCAGATTCAGATTAACTGTAGATCAATTCATATACTTCAAACACAAAAACCAGGTCTAGTATCAGCCTGATGCAACATAACTAATTTATGAGATGGGCATTAGTTCTGTCTTCCAATGTCAATGTTTTACAATAACCAATGTTATTAAAAACAACAAAACACCATAAAATCTTTTAAAAAACATGATACGATATCCATTTTTTTTCCCATTAGAAGGCTGTTTCCTTTTTTCCCCCCTTTTTGGAGGGCAGTTGGGGTTAAGTGACTTGCCCAAGGTCACAGGCTAGTTTTTGTGTTAAGTGTCTGAGGCCAGATTTGAACTCAGGTCCTCCTGACTCCAGGGCCAGTGCTCTACTCACTGTGCCACCTAGCCACCCCCAAAGGCTGTTTCCTTCTAACAGAAGTCTTTAAAAACTTCCTCTAGGTAGCAGTATGGACTAGATGACAACTCATTCAAATAGACCAGCTATTATTAAGCCAAATGTCAGTAAGAACCACACAGGAAAAGATGATGTATTAATAAAAGGAGTGGTAACTGCCAACTGACTTAATTCAGAGGGATTCAAAGGGAGAAAAGACACATTTTCTTTCTTTCTTTTTTTTTTTTTTTTAAAGCAATTGGGGTTAAGTAACTTGCTCAAGGTTACACAGCTAGTCATTATTTATACGTGGGTGCTCATTTTCTGAGGCCGGATCCGATCTCAGGTCATCCCAACTCCGAGGCTGGTGCTCTTACTCACTGCGCCACCTAGCCGCCCCAAAAAGACACATTTTCAAAATGAGATTTTAAAGGTTTCCCCCACACCCTAAATCCTACCAGGAATAGAGGTGTAGTTGCTCACATGGATTTTAAAAATCAGTTTCCAATGATACTAATGTGAATGAAGTATAAGCTGGTGCTCGAGGAATAAGAAAACATATTGTCAAGGACCAGCGAGGAAGGAGACTACTTGGGCAGGTGAACCTATATTAGCCCCTCATTCAAAAATCTCCACAGGCTTCCTATCACCTCAGGATCAAAAGTAAAATCCTGTTTGGCTTTTAAAGCCCTTCATAACTTGATCCCTTCTTATCTTTTCAATCGTTTACACTTTATACCGCTCCACACAATCTACAAGAGACACTGGCCTCCTGGCTGTGTCCTGAACAAGACCCTCTGTCTTCTAACTCCAGGCATTTTCACTGGCTGCCTTTCTTGCCTGAAATGTTCCCTCTCCTCATTTCTGCCTTCTGGTTGCCTTTAAGTATCAGTTAAAATCCTATCTTCTGTAAGAAGCCTTAATGCTACTACCTTCCCTTTGAGATCACCTCCAATTTACTCTGTATACATCTTGTTTGTATCTGTTAGTCAGTTGTTTCAGTCGTGTCTGATTCTTTGTGACCCCATCTGGGGTTTTCTTGGCAAAGATGATGGAGTGATTTTGCCATTTCTTTCTCTAGCTCATTTTACAGATACAGAAGCTGAGGCAAACTGGGTTAAGCAATTTGTCAAGGGTCCCACAACTAGTAAGTATCTGAGGTTGCATTTGAACACAGATCTTCCTGACTCCAGGCCCAGAACTGATGTAATATGGAATTTAGCAGTGATGGCTCAATAAAACCATAGCTAAGTACTCTATTTTCAAATGCTCATGGACACAGAGTTCTTGAACCAGAGATTGGTAAAAGCAAGGCTAAGACAGCAGTGCACATGATGAAGGCATCCTCCAGTGAGGAAGTCCAGGAACCAAAGAGTGGAAGCAGACAGGAAATATTTGGGTGAAGGTAAAAGAAAAGAGAAATGAGATTTTGTCCCTAAGGATGATTTATAGACCACACAGACAGAAAGAGAGAAGAAATGTAGAATGTGGGAACAGATTCCCAGTTTTCCTCTGAAGCAAGAATATAGAAGAAACAGGACCATCACTTATTCAGACATCTGCAGTTGCTCTCTCTCTTCCCAAAACAAAGCGGCTAATAACTTCTTGATCTGGTAGTTGTCTTTAAGTGTCTGAAAGGCTGTCAGGTAGGGGAGGGATTAGATTTATTTCATCAGGCCCTGGAAGGTAGAGCCTGGAGTTATGGGAGGAAGGGAGAAGGCCAATGGGAGCTTGAGGTTAAGAGAATTTTCTTAATAATTACATCTGTCCCAAAGTGGAAGGGCTGCCTGGAAGGAGCAGGAATAGAGGGATGGGGACTGGCTCCCTCTCTAGAGGTCTTTAAGCAGAGGCCAGTACCTTATATAGAGAGTGGGGATTCCTTTTGTTAATGGGTTGGACTAGATTGCCACTGAGGTCTCTTCCAATTCTTAAATGCTATGATTCTGTGATGGCAGTTAAAAATTCCATAACTTTATTTGCTGTGAGTTGGACAGAGTGCTAGACCTGGAGTCAAGGAGACCGGAGTTAAAATCTGGCATTAAACATTCGATGGCTATGTGACAATAAGCAAGCCATTTAGCATCTCTCTGCCTCAGTTCCCTCCTCAATAAGATGGGGATGGTAATATGGGTGCTGTGAAGATCAAATGGGATATTTATAAAGTACTCTGCAAACCATAAAGAGCTAAAAAATGCTAGTCATTATTATCACTTGCTTAAGTTTTTGTATGAATAGAAATAAAGAAGTTATAGATAAGACTTCCAAAATACTTTAAAATAATTTATTAGACAAAGTCAGACCCAATTTACTCTTTAATATTTGACTAGTGTCCCTTTCAGGACATACATGTTATACTTTCACAACACTCCAGAATGGTGAAGCAAAGCTTCTGTTGCATCTCTTTTGGAAATATACAACATATACTGCATTTTTAAAGTGGTTGTCTTTTTACACACACAAGCCAAGCATAGTCACCTGTATCGATAGTAGGAAACCAACATCCTCTCTCTGACTTCACCTTCGATCTTTTGATCAATAACCAACAGCATGACCCCGTAGAGATACAGAGCTTCACACTAGCCAAAGAGAACAAGGTGAATCAATGTCAGGGAATCTAAAGAAAAGTATGCTATTTTCTTAGTGAAGAAATTTGATGTTTTTAAAGGATCTATCTTCTCATTCTCTTTCTCCACTGGTGATCTCTGAGTTTTGATTCTCTCATACCCATTGACTTGCTGGTCCTGAAAAGGGAATCATACTATTCCTGCCTTTCCGCCGACATTTCCAGATTCTTCCTTTATAATCCCCACTCAGGTTCCTTTCCTCCAGTGAGGTTCACTTTATCCAAATGTCCCACCCAAGTCAGATTCTGGTGGCTGCTCTTTACCAATCCTTAAGGTACTCTCCATTGTTTTTCAATAAGTTAAATTGGCTCCCGTACCCTCTAACATCCACGTTGATGTTCCCTCGGAAGACCTAACTTCATAGTTTCTCAGCCTATTCAATGCCCAAGACTTCCATTCCACCTCAGTTATACACAGGGACATCCACACCCTTGATCTTGCCATGACCGACAAGTGTTCTACCTACCTCCATGACTATGAACTTTAAAGTCCTTTATCTAATTATAATCTCCTGTTATTCCATTTCTTCCTAAGCTTTACTATGCTTTAAAAGTATTTTGGGATTTACTTCTACCTCCAATTCCTCCATCCTTCAGTCCTTTTTCAGTTTATCACCCTCCTTTGGCTATTACTCTTCTGTCTTGCAAACACTGACCCTTAGTGAACCAGGCAAAATCTATACTATTCTCTACCAATGAATCACTTTTTTCCCTGTCCTATTTACAGTCCTTGCTGGACAAATCTCAACCTTGCATAATTCCCACCATCATCTTTCTGGTTATTACTGAAACATAATATACACTGATATACTCCATCCTCTATCTCCATGCCTTTGTACTAGCTGTCACCCATGCCTAGGATGCTCTCCTCCTTCACCTCTGCCTCTGCTGAATACTTGGCTTTCTTCAACACTTGACTCAAGTACCATCTTCTTTTCCATTTCCACCCCAAGGTTATCCAGAATCTTGCATATACTTATAAATCTGCATGTTGTTTCCCCTGACAGAATGTATTATATTGGGGAGGAGGGCCAATATAGAACATTATGTATTCTTGAGCAAAATGACCTCCTTGAGCTCAGGAACTCTATTTTTGCCTTTATTTCCCTGGTTTAGTGACTAACTAATCTACCTCTACCCCTTCTATTCACAAGTTGCTGAAGAAAACTGGAAGCAGTCATGCAGTGGTGCTGACTGGGCTCTTTTAATCTCAACTGGGCAAGTTTCAGCAAGATAATTCTTAAATTCCTCAGTCATTGATTCTCTGTCCCTTTTATCATATTGGCCATTCCAAACCATTTCTTCTCTCCTCAGGCTTCCAGGAGCATTTCTTTCCAGGACCTCACTTCATACTTTAAAGAAAATATAAGCCATTTGTTGAAAGCTCCCCTTTCCCCAACTCACAGCTTTCTGACAATGATCTTCCCCTCCCCTGCCCCTAGTTTCTTTTATTTTATTCTAGATTTTGGTGAAGAGTCGTCTTCTTCTAGCCAAGGCTATCCTCTTGAGTTTTCTCTAGCATTCTGCTAGAGAATATATATTTTATAACAGCCCTCTTCCCTAAAATGATATACAATATTCTTGAGTTGGCCTTATCTATATCTTACCACTTGGTCCAGATGGCTCCAGAGGAGAAAGTGAGGCTGGTGACTTTGCACAGCCCTCCCTCACTTAAATCCAATTCACTTGCAAGTCATGGCATCACCTTCCTGATGTCACGGTCCTCTTTGAGAGTGAAGGACAGACAACAACATGTAATATTCTATAATCTCTCTCCTCACTAAATCTTTTTCTAAATATTGGTTTCTTCCTTGCTGCCTAAAAACATGCCCAAGTATTCCCCATCATTGAAAAATTCTCACTAGATCTTGTCATGTTCCTAATTATCTTCCTCTACTTCTCCTCAAATTTCTAAAATCAGATGTACCCTTAGTCCTTCCATTTTCTTCCAATCCTCTGCAGTCTAGTTTCTAACCTCAGCATTAAACTGAAAATGCTTTCTCACAAGTTACCAATGATCTCTTTTTTTCTTGTTTTTTTTGAGGGCAATTGGGATTAAGTAACTTGCCCAAGGTCACATGGCTAGGTTTTTGTTTGTGTGTGCATTAAGTGTCTGAGGTTGGATCTGAACTCAGGTCCTTCTGACTCCAGGGCCAATGCTCTACTCACTGTCCACCTAGCCGCCCCTACCAATGATCTCTTACGGGCTTTTCTCATATGCTCAGCCTTCTTGATCTCTTTGCAGCCTATGACTTCACTAATCACATTCTCCTCCTGGACAATTTCTTCTCTGGGTTTTCATGACACTGATAACTCTTGGTTTTCTTCCTACTTATCTGACTTCTCCTTTTCAGTCCCCTAACTGGATTATCACCTATGAGACGCCAAATATCTGTGAGTGTTCCCTAAAACTTCATCCCATACATTTTTCCCTTTTCTCTCTATGTTAACTCACTTGATGACCTCAACAGTTCCAATGGATTCGATAACTATTTCTATGCAGATGACTCCCAGGTCTATACAACCAGCTCTCATTTCCCTTCAAAGTTTCAGTCATGTATGTCCTACAGGTGTCTCGAATTCAACATGTCCAAAACAGAACTTCTATTTCCTCCCAAACCTAAATCTCTTTTGAATTTTCTTTCTATTAATGAGGACACCCCAAAACAGACATCCATATTTATAACCTTAGTGTTATCCTTGATTTCTCACTCTCACTCACTTGAAGTATCCAATCATTTGCTGAATCTGTCTTCACAACACCTCTTGAATATGCTCCCTTTTCTCCATTCAGAGCTATTTTCCTTTTCACCTCTTGCCAGGGTTGTTTCAATAGCCTCCTAATTGGTTTCCATGCCTCTATACTCCCCACAATCCAATCCCTAGCATATGGTTGCTACTTAATAAATATTTGTTCAATTGACTTGGATCTGTGAAATCTGCCCTACACCTGCTGCCCAAATTGGAACTTTTAGCCTTTAGTGCATTTGATAGTCAAACATGTATGGTTTTAACTGAAAAAAAAAAAGTGATGCTGAATTAATATTCAAATAATTTTGCTTCATATAGTTAATGTTGAAAACTTACTAGAAGTTGCTTTCCATCCTCGTTGAGCAGAACAGTTTCTAATGTCTGTTGAATATAAATTCCTTCACTGAGATCATCCAGATATCTAGAAGTGAAGATACAGAAAAAGTATTTGCAAAAGGAGGAAATCATAATTCTTTTCTTAAAAGATGTTCAAGTATAGGGTTTTGAACATAGTAGCTACATGATATTTATCTGATGAATTGAATTGCAAAGTGAGAGAGGCTAGAGTAGAGCCCAGCCTTCGGTTCTAAGGTCTCATGGTTTGCAAGGTTGCCATGTTGGAAAGTGTTCTGCAGGAAGGCCAAATAGTGAAAACAGAAATAACTGGCTGTGTGATAAGGTTTGTGTTGATCCTCTATCTATGCTCTGGAAACACTGACTGTAGAAGTCAGTAGCAGGGTCAGAAGCCCATATTAAGATCAGGCCTGGGAGAGAACCCTGGCTATTCTATGCAGTTGCACAGACTCACATATAGGGCTGTAGGTGGCAGGGCATCTACAGGAGCAGCACCACAAACTGCTATTTATACCACTCAGATGGCCTAATCACAAATATTTCAAGGATATCAAAATGTGACCAAATATAATTAGCTGAAAGAATAAATAAGATATATAAGTACTCAACAGCTGTAGGAGAAACAAGAAGCTAACCTGAAAAATGTCACCTCACCACTTAAGGTTTACTAAGTAGTGGAAAACCATAGTCAATTAGAATACAGTTATTCCAAACTGATGCTGAGAAGAGTAGAACCAGGAGAAATTTGTATACAATCACAGACACAACATATGTGTGATGACCAACTATGACAAACTGGACTCTTCTCAGCAATGCAGTGATATAAGTCAATCCCAAAAGACTCATGAAGGAGAGAGATGTCTACATCCAGAGAAATAACTAGAAAGAACTGAGCTTGAATCCTGATGGAAGCAAACTAATTAATCTTTTTCTTTTTATTGTTTGGTTTTATTTCTTCTTTACCATTTTTCATCCCATCTAGTACAATACGTCTTTGTCACTTGACTAATGTCTATTGTGAAAGTATTTGCAGATCCTATACTGGACTATATGCATCATGGGGTGTGTGTGTGGGGGGGAGGGAAGGGAAATTTGAAACTCAAGGAACTATGGAATTGAATCTTGTAAACTAAAAATAAACAAATAAATTAAAAAAAAAGAATATAGTTATTCCACATTCAGATTACATGCTGCAATGAAAACTGCTTTAAATTTGAATTATATGATCTAAGTTAAAATTCTGGCTCTGCCACTTACTACCACAGTTTTCTCATTTGAAAAATAAGGGGGTTTGTTGCACTAGATAACCTTTAATGATCTTTCCACTCTGGGTCTAGGATCCTATGAATAGTACTCATGTTATGGCTGGTGACTTTGCACAGCTCTCCTTCACTTAAATCAGATAAATTACTCAAATTAAAAGGAATTACATTAATTATATTATAGCATATATTATTTAAAGATATTAAGGCTTACTAAAATATTAAGAATGCAGCTACAAAAACAAAAAGGTACTACTGTCTGCAATAAACTAATTGCAAAGATTTAAATCAAGAAAACCTGGTTAAATCAAGAAAAATAACCAAGGCCATCTGAATTCTTCCTAGATGCTCCTCTGCTCCTTTCCTCACAATATATAATTTATTAGAATCAAATTATGATTAGATTCATGAATACCTGTTTAGATCTACAATATATTTGTGGACACTCTGAAAAGCTGAATAAAATCTTGTCACAATTTCTATGTTGTTTTCGCGAAATTCTTCATCTAAATCCTGTAGATCTGGTCTTGCTTCCAGTTTGCTTTCACACAACTCTGGACCCTGAGAAGAAGAACAATTTGCTATGAAGTCTAAAAGAAAGTACATTTGTTAGTAATGCAAAGTTTTTGACTAGTCTTATGAAAATTTGATCTTATGATCTATCAATAATTTTAGGTAGAGTTCAACAATTTATGAGGATAGTATCACAGTATTAAAAACCTTCTGCATATTTCTAGGTGAGAAACTTATCTAAATTATACTAGGCATTAATTTACATTTAAGTTAGACTATTCCAATGTGAAATGCAATATTAATGTTTTCACAAGATCCTACTGTACTCTCAAAATATACAATATATGTCTTTTCTGGTCATTTTAAAACAGAGCACAATATCTCTTTAAAACATTCAGAAAATACCTTCTTTTTCACTGTCACCTCTTTTCCACAGAATAAGTCTTTCATTTTCCAAAGAAAGTGTACTTTGGAAAAAAAGGGATCACTTTAAAAATCTGCATGTGGATGAAGACTTACCTTAAAATAACTGAAATCAAAGATAATATCTCCATATTTCTGTTGATCAGCACGGTCTTTTAATCTGAAAACACTTGGAATGAACTCAGAGAGCCTTAAAAGTTCAGCAATGATGGCATTGCCACAGGACACAATCCTCAGACATGCCTGTCCACAGAGGTTGTTTTCAGCAAGAAAATCCAACATTGTGAAGATGGCCAGCTGACCCTTGGCTGGGCACTGGGAAATGGTCTGGTCTTTTGCACTTATGACCTACTGATCATCTGAAGAGACCTGAACTTCTTACAAACTAGGTGCTCCATTAAAGTACCTGATTAAAAATATATAAAAATCAGTAACATTCCAGCAGAAATGTCAGAAGGCACAGAAAGAAAGCATGACATCTTCTTCCAAAACGCTGTTTTAAATTACTGACAGTATTCTTTGTATCCAGAAATCTGAAATGGGACATAAGGCCATATGTAAGTACTAAATCAAATCAAGTTTTAACAAGTAACTATTTACTATCTGCTTTTTAATTTTAAAATGTGTATACTCTAAGTAATGCATTGTGATTGGTTCAGAAAGAGATAAATAATAAATACTGCATCCCCTCACAAGCTCACAGTCTAATTGAATAAGAGAATCACAGAATTTCAGAATCAGAAGACATCTAAGAGGTCAAACAGTTTAGCCCATATCTAAAGAAGAATCTCATCTATAATTTAGCTGGAACAAATAGTTGCATCTCAGCTCTATTTAACTACCTGAAGTAATGAGGAAGTCATTATTTTCCAGGCCAGTCCTTTTTACTACTGAACAGCTAAAATAATCGCGAAATATCCGTACTACCTTCAAGAGAAACAACTGTCAGTTACACTACACTTTAAGTTTTATAAAGACATACAACCAGATACAAATAATGCAAAATGGAATATAAAGGCAGAAAGAGTTAAGAATCGGGTTTTATGGCAATTTTAAAATATGAATGGTGAGTACTCTAAACATTAATACTTGGTCTGATAACCAACAACTGGACATACTATCTGAGGAACTGAATCATACTATTATGGTCATTCTCACTACAAATGAAACAGAAGACAAATGGAAGTCATCATGAAATGAATGGATGACTCACAGTTTCTCTTTGGGGAAAGAAATAAAGGTGTGGAAGGAGTTGGTTTTTATTCTGTATCCATAGGCAACAAGAAACATTACTTCCTGGGAAATTCGGTTATCTATAACAGTGCTCTCAAAAAGCATTTACAAGAACACCACCATGGGGACAGAGGGTCTATCTATCTACAGTGAACTTGAGAAATTCATTCCTTCAAATTAAATCAACATATGCTTCCACATTCTGTGTTTTAATGAAAGGGCAGGTATTGGTGGAGGGTTAAATATCTTGGAAAAGATGGTTCTGGAGCAAGCCTTTGGTAACCCCCAAGCTTCAGGCTACATGGAAGCTTTCTGCCAATACATCTCATGAATATTTTCTTCAAAGGGAGAATTAAGGGATGCTAGGTTGGGTGAGGACCAAAGAACGTCACAAAAATGATATTGATTATACTTTAATGGAGAGGAAAATACTGGTTATTGATGTTAGAATAATTTCTGAATCAGCTGTTTGTGCATAACTGGATCATTTACTTGATAAAGCAAAAACCAAAATCAATACTGAATTAGAAAAATAAACATAAGAAGATAATGGTGTGCAGCTGAGACAACTCTAACTTGAACTTTTTGAGCAAGTTTGCTGACAATGAAAAATAGGAAATGGATATAAGGACATGCAATGACAAAGTATGACCACTTGCCAAGGAAGTATAACCAACATAAATCAAGTGCCACAATGAACACTTACAGAGCCTAGAAACTGCTTCAGGCAGCAAACATTTGATTTCTTTTATGAATTGTGAAATATGGTGACTAAGAATACCACAAACTTAGAATATTATGGTTGGAGATGGTGGAAAACTATCAGGATCACCTTGTAAAACAGTGAGAAAGTGGAAAAGAATATTTACTGAAATCTTTGTGATGGACTGAACTAGGTCATATTATCTCAAAGGCATTTGAGTATTAAACTGGAAAATAAAACAAACAGATAAAAAGTAGAAAAGACCCATACATTTTTTTTTTTGTAAAAAAGTCTTTTCACTATCACAGTCCCTGGTACTTTTTTGGAGGGGGTGCGGGTGCTTTATGGGAGGGGGGAAGGCAGGGCAATTGGGGTTAAGTGACTTGCCCAAGGTCACACGGCTAGTTTTTGTATTAAGTGTCTGAGGCAGAATTTGAACTCAGATCCTCCTGATTCCAGGGCCAGTGCTCTATTCACTGTGCTACCTAGCTGCCCCCTGGTACTTTGTAAAAGTAGAAAAATGGGGTGGCTAGGTGGTACAGTGAATAGAGCACTGGCCCTGGAGTCAGGAGGGCCTGAGTTCAAATCTGGCCTCAGAAACTTAACACACACACACACACACACACACACACACACACACACACACACACACACACCTAGCCATGTGACCTTGGACAAATCACTTAACCCCAATCCCCCCCCCCCAAAAAAAGCAAAAAAAAAAAAAGTACAAAAATACTTTGAAGAAAACAAAAAATGGGAAGAGGCAACTGGAGTTTCGGCCTCAAGTCAAAAAGACATGAACTTGAATCCACCCTCAGGCACTCAACAGTTTCTTTCTTAACAGAATTAGCCTAATTATCCATGCAGGAATAGCCAAGGGGATAAAAATGCCTAAGTTCCAAATTATGCCATGCCCTTGGATAGACAACTTGTGGAGCCAGACTATCTTGAAAAGATGCTGTAGATGGACAATGGAAGGAGTCTAGCATTGAAGATGAGGACAGTGGGCTGGACTGCTTTTTAAAAACTGCAATGTTTTTAATGACCAAAACTTTCACCTGAATTAAGGGTCTGTCTTTTTTTAACATAATTATTCTGTGAGGTGGCTATGTGGTGCAGTGGATAGAGTACTGGGCCTGGAGTCAGAAAGATCTGAGTTGTAATCCTCTTTCAGATACTTAATAGCTGTGAGATCCTGGACAAATCATTTAACCTCAGTTTCCTCAACTCACTGTTGTTTGGTAGTGTCCGATTCTTTGTGACCTTATTTGTGTTTTGTTTTGTTTTTTACAAAGATACTGGAGTGCCCAGAAAGTTATAGGTCGTTCAAAAGGAAATGGACAAGTACATCATGGCCATGAATAGCTTGTCAATAGGCTGTCACATATTGCTAATAATGGGCAAAACGAATATGGAATAGCACAGAAGAAAGAATGTAGAGGATATAGTCACAAGGATGTAGGAGCAGAAGAGGAAGTCAGCTGGCTGGGTGTAGTAAGTGCAGGCTAACCTATGGAAAGCATGGAATCCAGCTAACAATGTTAAGAGATTTCTCCTTCTAAGACAACTGGATGCAGTCTCTTCCTTTCTACTGGTTTCTTTCTTGTTCCATAAAAATAGGCTCAAATCTTCCTCACCCATCAACTCTCATTAGATTCTGCCATCCCCTCTAGTTTACATCTCATCTCTGCTAAGTCAAATTCCTGGAAAATGCTTTCTGTGCTCAGTGACTCCATTTTCTTCCTCTCTCTTCTAAAACCTCTCCAAATAACCTCATCTTTCTACTGAAACTTGTCTCCAAAGTTAACCAATGATCTTTTCGCTGTCAAATCTAATGCCTGCAGAATGTGACACTGCTCCCCATTTCCTCCTGCATATTCTCTCCTCTCTGAGTCAGTGCGCTACTCCTCTCTCTCGGCTATCTTCCTACCTGTCAGAACATCCCTTCAGTTTCCTTTGCTGTATCTTCATCCATGTCAACCTCCCTAACTGTGGGTGCACTGCAAGGCTCAGTCCTGGGCCCTCTTCTCTTTTCCCTTTATACTCTTTCATTAGGTCATCAATTAGCAAGCATTTATTAAGCATCTACTATGTGTCTGGCACTATGCTAGGTTCTGGGGCTACAAATACAAAGACTGAAAAAATTTTACTCTCAAGGAAGCTTAGGTTCTGGTCAATGGTGACTTCATCAGCTCCTACAGAGTCAATTACCATACCTATGCAGATGACTATCCAGTTCATCTCTATCTCTTGAGATCTAGTCATGCAATATGAACTGCCTGGTGGACATTTTGAACAGCATGTCCCATCCTGGACAATTTAAACTTTCAGCAAGTCCAAAGCAGAACTCCTCATTGTCACCAACAAATCCTACCTTCTTCTGAACTTTGCTATTACTCTACTGAGGCAATCACCATGCTTCTAGACATCAAGGTTCATGACTGGTGTCATCTCCTCATCCTAAATATTCAATCAGCTACTGAATCTTGTCACTTTTATTTATATTATATCTTTCCACTCACTCAGGCACCATCTTAATTCAGGCCTTTATCAACATCAACTCTCTTTGGACTACAGCAATAGCTTCCTATTTGGTCTCTCTGCCTCAAGTCTCTCTTCACTCCAGTCTGTTCTCCAGAGCTGTCAAAGAGATTTTCCTAAATTACAGATATGCTCCAGCCAACTCCCACCCCACTCTTGCAATAAACTCCAGTGGTTCCCTATTACCTTAAAAATTATTTATTTAAATAATCTATTTAAAGTTCTTCACAACCTTCACCCTTCTTACCCAGTCTTATTACACATTATTTTTCTCCATGAATAATGGCCTCTTTACTATTTCACACACATAGCACTCCACCCCCACACCCATTTCCAGGTCTTTGCATTAGCTGTCCCCCAGTGCCTTTACACTGGCTGCTCTCCCTTTTCACATCTGCTTCTTAGAATCCCTGGTTTTCTTCAAGATTCAGCTCAAGACACATTGCAGGGGGCTTTTTCCAGTCCACTCAATTGTTAATGTCTTCCTTTCTAGGGTTATTTTATAATCTACTTTGTATTTTCTATTTACCTATATTTGTATGTCTCCCTCTTTAGAATGTAACCTCTATGAATGCTAATATTGCTTTTGCTTTCCCCCCAAGTATTTAGCGTAGTGTCTAGCACATATTAAGTGCTTCTTCTGATGCCCCTCTTCTGTCCTCTGCCAAGGACATTCTCTGGTACAGGCCCTCATCCCCTCCACCTAGACCACTGCAATAACTTGCTGGTGGGTCTGCCTGCTTTAAGTCTCTTCTCACTCCAATCCTTCATTCAGCCACCAAAATGATTTTCCTAAATTTATTTAATACATCCCAGTGAGTGACTTCCTATCACCTCCAGGAGCAAATATAAAATCCTCTCTCTGACATTCAAAGCCCTTCAGGACCTAGTGCCTTCCTACCTTTCCAGTGTTCTTACACTTTACTCATACTCTTTGATCCAGTGACAGTGACCCCTCTGGGCTGTTTCACAAACATGACACTATATTTCTGGGCTCCAGGCATTTTCTCTGACTCTACTTCATGCCTGGAATGCTTTCCATCCTCATCTCTTCCTACTGGTTTCCATGGCTCCCTTCAAGTCCCAACTAAAATCACACCTTCTACAGGAACCTCTCCCAATCTTAGTTCTAGTTTCTTTCCTCTCTTGTTTCCTATTTATCCTGTAAGTAGCGTGTTTGTACATATTTGTTTGTTGTCTCCCTGATTATTTTATAAGGTCCTTGAGAGTTGATTTGTTGAGTTTTTTCAGTTGTTTCCTATTCTTCACGACCCTATTTAGGGTTTTCTTGGCAAAGACACTGAAGTGGTTTGCCATTTCCTTCTTCAGCTTTTACAGATAAGGAAATCTGAGACAAAGAGGGTTAAATGACTTTCTCAGGGTCACACAGCTGGTTTAGTGTCTGAGGCCAGATTTGAACTCAGAAAGATGAGTCTTTCTGACTCCAGGCGTGGCACTCTATCCACTGTGCCATCTAGTGTCCCTCCTTGAAGGTAAAGACTGTCTTTTGCCTCTTTTTCTATTCCCAGAACTTAGCATAATGCCTGGCATATAGCAGACATTTACTAAATGTTCAATGACTTACTGATTTAATGAATGCTTGTTCATTGGAGAAAATTTTTCTTTCTTCTACCTAAAATCAAAATGTGGATTAGTAATTATTTTGTCTGTTGTGGTTAGGATTTGTCAGGAAGTTATGAGTTTGTTCCAATTCTGATGCTGATAGCTTCTTGCTAATTTTTTTGCAGATGGAAGAACTTAAAAATATAAAACTGATATGCAATAGCAACTTATTTACATTTTAACAATTTACACTGTTCCTCCTCAGTCCATATATTTCCTTTGTAACCAATGTACTGAATTTCCACAACTAAGCATTTATTTATTCAAATCAGTTATCCAAATCCTCATTATCAGCTGAGAACCTAGTCTTGAAGAGGCTACCGAGACTCCCAAAGGGCTGTGTTTAGAATTTTCTTCAAAGATTTCAAATTACTCTGCAACCTCCCCACAAACACAGATAATTTACAAGGGATTAAAAAGTTTTAGTGTCTTCTGAGCTTAAGCTCTAACACTAAGGGGGGGCAATAATATTCTGCCTCTTGAGAATACTTTGCTATTTGCTAGGGATGGGAAATAACCCCAATAATTAGTTTCCTAAATTCCAGAAGAAATCTTTATAATTATATTTATGCTAATTGGAATGCAAACATCTTGCTGACTGAAGACTACAAAAAAATCACTCAACTCTTCTGACTGGGTCCACAACAAATTTATGTTACACAACCTCAACTGGGTCCTCACTGTTGGTAGGCAATCTTATTATATCTCTGTTATGAATTCACTGTCCCACTCTTCACAGAGGCTCTTCCAAACCTTTTTATGCCTTCTCAAGCCTCCCATGGTTTCCCTTCACTCCACTCTCTCTTCTGAGAATCTTGCCTCATATTTTTTTTTTAAAGCAATTGGGGTAAAGTAACTTGCTCAAGGTTACACGGCTAGTCATTATTTATGTGTGGGTGCTCATTTTCTGAGACCGGTTTTGATCTCGGGTCATCCCAACTCCGAGGCCAGTGCTCTTACTCACTGCACCATCTAGCCGCCCCTCTTGCCTCATATTTTATAGAAAAAATTGAGGACATCTGCCATGAACTCCTTCCTTTCCCCTCTTCCTCATCTCCTATTAGGTGCCTTCTGCCACAATCTCCTCTATCACCCTTGTCTCACATGATGAAGTGCTCATATTTCTTACCAAGGCTAAGCTTTCTACTTGTTCAAGTAATCCCATTCTATCCCATCTCCTCCAAAAGACTGTCCCCATTGTCACTCCCACTCTCATTTATTTCCAATCTCACCCTTTCTACTGGCTCATCTCTTACTATCTATAAAAATGATCATGTCTCCCCTACCCTGATCCTTCCATCCCTAAGATCCATCATTTTATATCTCCTCTGGCTTTTGTAGCTTAACTCCTCAAAAAGATCTTCTAAAGGTGCCTCTACTTTCTCTCTTTTCACTCTTTTCTTAACCCCTTACAATTTGGGGTTCCAACCTTATCATTCCACTGAGAGCAATCTTTCCAAAGTTACTAATGATCTCTTAGTTGCCAAATCCAATGCTCTTTTCTTAATCCTCATTCTCCTTGACCTTTCTACAGCTTTTGACACTGTTCTTTCTATTCCTCAACACTCTTTTCTCTCTAGGTTTTCAAGACATCACTCTCTCCTGGTTTTCCTTCTACTTATCTGACCAGTCCCTTATATCCTTTACTGGATCCTCCTCCAGACAGTGCCCACTAATCAGAGGTGTTCCTCAGGATTCTATCTTGTGTCCTCTTTTCTTCTCTCTCTGTTACTTAACTTGGTGAAGTCATCAGCTCCCAAGGATTTAATTACCATGTCTATGCCAATGATTTTCAGACTTCCTGCCCTAGTCTATTGACTTCCAATCTTGTGCCTCCAACTGCCTTTCAGACATTTTGAACTGGATGTCTAGTAGACACATTAAATCCAATACATTTAAAACAGAACTCACTATGTCTCCCCCACTCTCCCAAACCCTTCTGGCCTCCTACCTTCCCTATTACTATTGAGGGCAATACCACCCTCCTAGTCCCTCAGGTTCACAAGCCAGGAGTCATTCTTGAATCCTCACTATTTCTCTCTCCTCATATCTAACCTGTCACCAAGGCTTGTTAATTTCACCTTTGTAGCATCTCTCAAATACATTCTTTTCTCTCCTCTGACACTGCCACCCCTCTAGTGCAGGTCCTCATCATCTCAGACCTGGATTACTGAACTAGCTTGCTGGTAGGTATGACCACTCCCAATTCAGTTTTCATTCAGCCACTAAAGTGATTTTCCTAAAATGAAGGTGTGATCATGTTCCTCACTCCCACTCCTTTCAATAAACTCCAGTAGCTTCCTTTTGACTCTAGAGGCAAATACAAAATGCTCAGCTTTTATCATTCAAAGCTTTCCATAACGTAGCTGTTTTTTACTTTTCCAGATTTCTTACACCTTACTCTCCTACACATACTCTTTGATCCAGTAACACTGGATGCTTGGCTGTTCCATAGAGAGGACATTCCATTTTCTTGGTTCAGAGCATTTGCTCTGGCTGTCCCTTATGGCAGCATTGCTCTTCTTACTCTAATCAGACTACTGACCTTTCTGGCTTCCTTTTAAGTCCCAACTAAAATTTCACTTTCTACAGGAAGCCTTTCTCAACTCCTCTCAATTCTAGTGCTTTCCTTTCGTCAGTTATTTTCTATTTATCTTATTTATGTAGCTTGCTTTGTATATATTTATTTGCATATTGTCTCCCCTCTTTGAGGGCAGGGCCTGTCTTTTGCTTCCTTTTGAGTCTCTTTTGCTTAGCACAGTGCCTGACATATATTAGACATTAGCAAATGTTTACTGATTGACAGTATGATTTAGTGGAAACAAGCATGGGATTTTGAGTCAGAAAATTTGCATTTTAATTTTGGCTGTAATATTTACTACTGTAGGGACCAAGGAAAAGTCACTTTTGTCACTTTAACTTATACCTCTACAAGACTCTTTTCCTATCTATCAAATAAAAGGAATTGAACTAAATCATCTCTAAAGTTCATCTCAGCTCTAAATCCTATGATCCTAAGTGTCCCTTGATCTACATGTTTTTCCTAAGTCCTAGAAAAGTATAAAAAAGGTTTTGTTTATGAATTGGCATGCTGTCCAATAATTTCCAGGATGGGAAATAATAATAGAAAGAATCTGACTACTTCGAAGAATGAAAGAAGGACTCATAACACACCCCTCCATAAGCAAACCTAGAAATGTTAAATAGCCTTTGGAAAAACCCTGTATTTTATCGTACCTTGGGACCAAAAGATGTCCTGTCTTTACTTACACACACACACCCACCCCTAAAAACAAACCTTGCTTCTGCAGTATAACAACAAAAGAGCTACCACAGGGTGCATCAAACCTGGAAAAAGAGGTATCTGTGTATCTAGGCACTTGGTTACACCATAACCTTCACAGAAGTTTAGCACTGTGTCAAGTCTCCAAGCCTTCCTGTCTTTGGGCCTCAGTTTCTTCAGTCTGTATTTACAACTGGGGAATACTCCAGTTTAGAGTATGAAGCACAGGGTTTAGAGCTGGAAGGAGCTTTAGGATCACTTAGTATTTTTTTTTTCTATAAACGAGGAAATTGAGGTCCAAGAAAGTGAAATGACCTGTACACCCAGGAAATAGCAAGAAACAATTCAAAACCAGGGCTCCCGCTACATCATCGTGACCCTCCTGTGGAGATCTCTAAGGTTCCCTCACTTTCTAACCTTCACCCATGCACGCAAGAGGGGCAGGGGCTACACTCCTTCTTCCCCACTCCTCATCATTGATAATCTTTTCTTCTCCATGGTCACCATGTCCCAGGGTCTCAAAACTAAGTCCTCGGTCCCAGCTACCACCAGCCCTTGGGGAGCAGGCAGGTTCCGTTCCAAGCTTCTTCCCCCTGGACAGCCCCTCCCCGTCCCTTCGGGTCGTGGACCCGACTCTCCCTCAGTCACCTGTCACGGAGCCAGGCCCTGCTCCGGAGCCGGGGTCTGTCTCTGCTTGTCCAGGTCTGGGGGGGGCAGGAGGAGCGGTGGGGGGGGCAGTCCGCGCCCTCCTCACCAGTTAAGGCAGGCAACCAGTGCCTGACAATCTCCCCCGACCCCCCACCCCAACTGAAAGACCCGACCGACCCCCTTCCCCAGCCTCAGAGCCGCTCCGGTAGTCACATGACTAGAATTGGATGGAACGGGGTGGAGCGCGAAGGCGGGACCAGGGAAGGTCACGTGAACAAACCAGAAGGAAAGGGTGGTGAGCGCCGCCACGTGACTGATTTATGTCTTCCTCGGCGCCTTAGTGATGACGCATGATCGGCGCCTGGTGATGACGCACGATCGGCGCCAGTTCTGCGCTGGCCGCTATAAGGAATCTGAGAAAGCGGGAGTCTGGGTCTGGTAGGAGGTGTTAGCTGCGATTTCTGACTGACGTGGTCCGAGTGTGGGCTCGCGGACAGGTAAGGGCCCCGGGGCGGGTGGAGGCGGGAAAGGAACTGTTGGCCTGTGAGTTGTGTCCTTCCAGGGAAAACCATGGAGGGGCTGACCTGATTCCGTTTCCACCAACGTTTTGTTAAATGCGTAGCTTGTGACAGGAGCTGGAGGGGGACCTTCTAGTCCAAATCCCTCATCGTACAGGTGAGGAAACTGAGGCTCAGAGAGGGTCATGTCAACTCGAGGCTGCGCAGTCATCAAGTATTAATAGTCAGCATTTAGGTCGCTTTCAGGGTTCTTTTATTCTAACATTTTATTTAGTCTATAATTTATAAAAATTAACATAAAAATATTTCCCACATTGAGCAAATTAAAAAAGACAAGCAACAGAAACCTTAAAAATAAAACCATTGCAGCATAAGACAAATCCCCATGTTGGCCTCCTCTGACTACGTATCTCTGTCCTTTCTGCATTTTAAGTTAATCACCGGCTCTGTCAGGATAGGACTGGTGTGTTTCATCGTCATTCTTTTCGACTTGTGGTTTATCATTGCCTTCATAGTGTTTTTCTTTATAAAATGTATCATTTTAGAAATGTTTCTAGTTCTGCTGACTTCATTCTGCCTCAGGCTATAGAGTTCTTTCCATTTTTCTCTGCATTGGTCTGTTTCATCATTTCTCTATGGCTCAATAACATTCTATGCTTTTAGAAACACTTTACAAATATGCCATTGTATCGCCCCAACAATGTTGGTAAGTGTTGTAATTATTCCCATTTTGCAGACGTGGAAACTGAGACAGAAGTTAAGGAACTTGCCCGGAATCATAGGGTTAATAGTTTCTGAGGTACGATTTGATCCCAGCTTGTTTCTTTTTCTCACTCTCTTTCTCTTTGTCTCTTGTTTTCTCTTCTCCCCTTCTTCTTTGAGTGAGTGAGTGTGTGTTTGGGGGGGGAGGAGAGTATTTTGTTTCCAAAGGTATAATTATCTATGCAAATTTACTCCCTTAACACCTGGTAAGCATAATCCCACTACCTTTTATACCACCTTACTCTGGGGAGGGAAAGGGGTTAGGTTCATAATTAGCTTGGTTAGCATAAAGCACTTTCCCAGTTCCAAGACCAAAACTTGCCTTGGATTCAAGTGTGAGGCAACTCGGCTTCTCCTGGCTTCCCTGCTTGGCTGACTCACCAGCTGCTCTATCCTGCTTGGAATCCTGGCTGCAAGTGGGCCGTCGCTCAGACTCCTGGATCTAGTGGGGATCATTTCCTGCACATGAAGCTGAGAAGAAGGAGTAACACGTTAAGACCCATTATCTAGAGCCCGGGTAAAAGAAGAGACTGGGGAAGGAGGTTCTTTCCTGTCCTACTGGCTCATTTCGTGGAAGTGGGGTTGTGGATAAACAGATTTTTGTCTGAGAATGGATTTGTACTTCTGGACCATGGCTTAAAATACATAAATATCATCTGATCAGGGATGGCATGTAAGGCTAATAGAAATGTGTTTTCCTGTATTCTTGTAAATTTAATCATAGAGACCTCACACTTAAAAAGAAGGGGAAAAGAGAAAATTATCTATGGTGTATGTGACAAGGTAGTTATTACATTGTGTAGCTATAACGAAAAGTTTAGCAGTTGAGATAACCAGAAATTCACAGTAGAAGAACAATCCAAGAAAGGAAATAGTAGCGAAGTTTTATACTTTGGTATCTGTACCTATAAATTATAGGAAATAAGATGAATTACAACTTCTAATGAAAGGAGGTAGATTTGACTTCTAGGTATCATTGAGCCTTTATTTAATGAGTCCCATAGAAGTATATGCCTTATTAAAAAAGAACAGGAAGAATAAAAGGAAACAGAAAGATTAAGAAAAAATAGTCATATGACTATCCAGCAACCCAGAGGTAAAAGAATTGTGGTAGAAAATGTTTTGTTTACATCAATGGAAACAAGCAATATTATCATCATAGTAAACTACACACCATCTGAACTGATGAAGAAATAGATGAATTCAGGAAACAGATCCCAAGCCGTGGTATATTCATGGGATTTGGGGTGTAATGACCAAGAGGTCTTGTGGAGTATTCTTTCTATTAAAAGTAGAACAACTAAGAATTTCCTGACTTAATGACATTTTCATCCTTTGGAAGGGTGGAGAAACAAAAAAAAAATTCTGGTTCTGATTCACATCAGGAAAGAAACCTGGTATATGAGATGGAAATGATGAGAACCTTGACATGCAACTACAGTTTTGGTAGGCCCTCATGGCCTAAAGGGAAATCCAGTCCACTTGGAATGGGAAACCCCCAAATTTTTGAAAGCATGAAGAGAAGAAATTCCAATGCTTTCTGGAAAAAGTTATCATTAATAAATTTTGAAATATTGGTAAATAGAATACAAAAAAATGGATAAAAATAATTATTCATTTTGGCTAAATAGGCCTTATATCAGGAGTGCTGGATATTTAAATATTGGGCAAAGTTTCAGTCATGAAAGTTATATAATTAATAAAGAGACAAAATGCTTTTGAGAATGTGTGTACATTTTTATATGTACACACATATGTACACATATATGTGAAATTTATATGAAATTTTCTTTTTCTTAATACCTAGAAAAGGTTTAAGAATGGGCAGGTTTTTCATTATTCTTCATCTGTAAAATGAGTAGGTTGAAATATGTCCTTTGAGGTTCCTTCTAGTTCTAGATTTATGATCCTATCATCCTTTGTTGTTCCTGAGTCATTTTTTCACTCGTGATCTTCTCTTTGTGACCCCATTTGGGGTTTTCTCGGCAAACATACCACAGGGGTTTGCCATTTCCTTATCCAGCTCATTTTACAGATGAGGAACTGAGGCAGACAGGATTAAGTGATTTGCCCAGGGTCACATAGCTAGTTTAAATGTCTGAGGCTGGATTTTAACTCAAGAAGATTAGTCTTCCTGTCTTCATGCATGGTGTTCTATCCACTGTACCACCTAGCTGCCAAGATCCTTAGATATTATTTGATTGATCTCTGTGTATCATGATTCAGAATATTCTCCAGCAATCAAGAAAGACCAGGTATGGGGGCAGCTAAGTGACACAGTGAATAGAGCACCTGCTCTGGAGTCAGGAGGACCTGAGTTCAAATTTGGCCTCAGACACTTAACACACTTACTAGCTGTGTGACCTTGGGCAAGTCACTTAACCCCCATTGCCTTGCCTTCCTCCCTCCAAAAGAAAGAAAGACAGACCAGGTAGACTATTTTAAAAGTGTGATTTTAACCTTGCCAAAGTTTCCCTTTCACATATGGCTCTGATAACCCACATTTGCCTGTCCATGGATTTGCTTTATTTGTTATGAGAATTGTTACTCTGTATTTAAAATTATAGTTACAGTTAAAAAAAAACTGACTGGTACTAATAGTTCTAATTTGTAGAGTCTTTTGAGCATTTGACTTTCCTTCTTTCCTTGCTCACTAGTCTCCATCTCCTGACTGAATTTTTACCACCTAATTCCTGGAATTCTCTCTCTCCTTGTCTCTGACTTCTGCCTCCCTCCCTTCCTTCAAGTCACAGCTAAAATCTCAACATCTACAGAAAGCCTTTCTGGATTTCCCTTAATGCTAGGGTCTTCCCTCTGCTGATTACTTCAGTCTTGTTTGTATATAGTTATTTACATATCACCCCATTTGACTGTGAACTCCTTGAAAGCTGGGACTAGTTTTTGCCTTTCTTATCCTTTTCTCAATCCTTATTCTTCTTGACCTGTCTGCAACCTTTGACACTGTTCATCACCCTCTTTTCCTTGATATACTCTTTTCTCTAGGTTTTTGAAAATACTACTCTTTTCTGGTTCCCTTATCTATCTGACTACTTCTCAGTCTCCGTTGCTGGAACTTCATCCAGGTCATGCACTCTAACTGTAGATGTCCTATAAGGTTCTGTTCTGGACCTTTTTCTCTCTTCTTTCTGTAATACTTCTCTTGATGATCTCATTAGCTCCTGTGGATTTAATGATCAAATCTGCTTATCCAGCCTTAACCTCTCATTCCTTGTGCCTTTCATCTCCTGATGGGTGTAGCTAAGGGAAGGGGCTAGGCCAGGTATCTGAGGAAAGGCTAAGAGAAGGGGCTAGGCCAGGTATCTTACATCTGCACAAAACATCTACCAACCACTTCCTGCTGCTACCTCATAGCCAACCTTCTCAAGTGAGAAGACATCAGACCATGATTGCATTTACAGCCTGAGCTAGCCATCTCCTTCTGGGTACATTGTATCCTCTGAGATAAGGCTTCCAGGAGCCAGGCTGAGCATCTTCCATTTGCTTCAGAGCAACCACTTGTTATCTGTACCACTACAAAGCATCTTTTATCTTCTGCTGCCAGACCAATCTCCCAAATAGGATGTGGAGAGCCTCCAGTGAAAAGAAGAACAACCCTCTTTTGACTCTAGGCCTTCCATCTCCTGCTGTACCTGTCCTTTGAGGATAGAAGAGGGGTGCCCTCCACTCAATAATGAACATTCTTACACTTACATTCTTATACCTGGTCATGCCCTTCACATCCCAGTGACTGAACTTCTATATAGCACCATTCAAATCCCATTTCTTACCTCCTCCCTAGCACCAGGTTCCTCCTTCCCATTCTCCTCAACTCTCTCACCCCAGTTTCATCTTAAATTCCACTGTACCCTCTGGAATGCCTGTTCCATAGGCAACAAACTTCCTTTCACCTTAAATCTATTCTTCTCCCACTCTTTCCATTTATTAGCTCTTACTGAAACCTGATTTCCCCTGGGATTATACAACCTCCCTGCCCACCCTTTCCAGTACTGGCTACCCTTTTATATGTTCTTCTTAGCTCACTGACCAAGGCAGGGGATTTGAAATGCTTCTTGCTCTGTATTGCCATTTCTAGGTTTTTCCTCTTCTTACTTCTGGGGGAAGTATTGGTATCATATGTACCACCAAATCAAAATCCTGGTAGCTGTTATCTAGAAGGCCACACCCCATCATTCTGTTTTCTTTCTTAGTAAATTTGGTACATGGCTCACAATTTTTCTCTCCTCCTTGACTTCTACTATAATACTATGAGACTTGTACATTGATTCTTCCTCAAATACTCTAACCCCTCAGTTCCTCAACCTACTCATCTTCTGTGAACTCCTCCACTCCACCTCAGCAACATACAAAGATGGTCATGTCCTTGATCTTGCCGTCACCTACAAATGTACCACCTCCATGTTCAAGAATTCAGAAATCCCATTATCTTACCATAATCTATTGGCTTTTCACCTTGCCCTCTGCCTTCCCTTCCATTGCCTTACTCATTATCCTCACTGTGAATTCCAGTCCCCCTCAGTTCTCTCCCTGGCCATCTCCCCTGCACTATTCACTTTCTTTTCTTCTCCCCACTTTGACTCTTGGTGTACCCATTCTACTCTATACTTTCTTCCTGTCTTGAATCCCTAACTTCCTCTTCATATTGCCAATTATACCCAACCACTCCCACCATTTGTCACCTTCACTCTTATACACGTGCTGCTGACCAAATATGGAGTAAATCATGCAACTGGGTTCATCCATTTACCTAATCTCAATTGGACCCTTACTGCTGTGAGGCAATCCTACTATACCTCCCTTATCAACTCACTATCCCACTCTTTACAGCAGCTCTTCCAAACCTTTTCATCCCTCCTTAAACTTCTCATGGCTCTCTCTACTGAACCTTGTGTCATATTTTGCAGAAAAAATTGAACCTGTGGACTACCTCTGTTTCCTTTTCCAATATCTCCTATCCCTCAGGTGCCTTCTGCTAATTTCTCCTCCTTTACCTCTATCTCATATAATGAACTAGCCTTGCTCCTTACCAAGTCTAACCTTTCTCTTTATTCAAGCCATCCCATTCTGTCTTCTCCACTCTTTGTTTTATTTATTTATTTATTAAAGCAATTAGGGTTAAATAACTTGCTCAAGGTTACACAGCTAGTCATTATTTATGTGTGGGTGCTCATTTTCTGAGGCCGGATTCGATCCCGGGTCATCCCAACTCCAAGGCCAGCGCTCTCACCGTGCCACCTAGCCGCCCCTTTTTGATTTATTTTCAATTTTTACCCCTCTATTGGCTCATTTCCTACTGTCTATGAACCTGTCCATGTTTCCCCTATCCTGAAAAAAGCCCTCACTTGACTCTTTCATTATCACCAAGAATGATCTTATATTTCTTCTGACCTTTGTTGCTAAACTCCTCAAAAAGACCCTTTACAACTGGTGTCTCCATTTTCTCTCAACCTCTCATTCTCTCCTTTATCTCTTAGAATCCGACTTCTGACTTTATCATTACACTGAGACTGTTCTCTTTAGTTAGTAATGATCTAGTTGCCAGATCCATTGGCCTTTTCTCAATCTTCATTTTCCTTGACCTTTCTGCAGCCTTTGACATTGTTTATCCCTTTCTCTTCCTTCATGCTCTTCTCTCTCTAGGTTTCCAGGACAACACTCTCCTGGTTTTTCTCCCTATCTGACTGCTCCTTCTTAGTTTCCTTTGCAAGATCTTCTTTCATATCATGTCCTCTAATAGTTGGTTTCCCTCAGGGCTCTGTCCTGGACCCTCTTCTCTTCTCCCTCTATACTACTTCGCTTGGTAATCTCATCAGCTCCCATAAATTTCATTACATCTCAATGATGATGATTCTTTTTTTCCCCAATTTAGAAATTTTTTTATTCCAATTTTTCCAATGTTTCTTTCATTTTTTCCAGCATTTCATTTTTTTTCCAATTACATGTAAAGACAATGTGTATAATGTTTTCCTGGTTCTTATTCTTAAATCTATCTTTCCTGCCCCAGTTTTTCTGCTCATTATGTCCAAAACAGAAGTCATTATGTTTTCTCCAGACCCTCCCCACCTTTTATCTTCCCTATTATTGTTGAGAGCAATACTATCCTTTCAGGCTCATAATCTTGGAGTCATCCTGGATTCTCCACTCTCTCTCTAACCTCTCATATGCAATCATATCCAAATAAGCCAAGACCTATTGATTTCACCTTTGCAACATCTCTTGAATATACCTTCTCTTTTCTGACTCTGCCACCACGCTGATACAGGCCCTCATCATCTCATGTCTGGACTATTGTAATAGTCTATAGGTGAAACTGTATGCCTCAAGTCTCTCTCTAGTCTAATTTATCCTCCATTTAGCCACTAAAGTGATTTTCCTAAAACACAGGTCCAACCTTGTCAACACCCTATTCATTAAACTCCATTGACTCCTTACCTCCAGGATAAAATACAAAGTGCTCTGTTTGCATTAAAAGCTTTTCATAATTTCCCCTTTCCTTTCCGTCTTACACCTTACTCTCCAACACATGCTCTTTGATAAGACTGGCCTCCTGGCTGTTTCATGGTCATGGTCTCTTGGTTCTAGGCATTTTTTTGGATTGTCCCTCAAGCCTAGAGCGCTCTTCTCTTCCTACCGGCTTCTGTGCCTTCCTTCAGGTCCCAGATAACATCCCATTTTCTATAGCAAGTCTTGCCCAATCTCTTTTAACTATAATGCTTTCCTTTTAATTCTTCTCTGTTTATTCTATATATGTCTTGCTTGTATATATTTGCTTGTTATCTTTCTCATTAGATTGTGAGCTCCTTGAGGGCAGACTGTCTTTTGCCTCTTTTTGTATCCCTAGCACCTAGGAGAGTGACTGGCACACAGTAAGTGCTAAGATAAATGTTTATCAACGGACTAACTTTGTATCTCCATCGTTTAGCACAGTGTCTGACACCTAGTGTGCACTTAATAAATGCTTCCTTAGTGAATGCTTGTTGTCTTGACTTAATGACTTGAAACTGGATAAGATAGGACATGTAGTAGAAGGAGTGAGGAGTGTAGCGTCAGAGGACTTAGGTTCACATTTCATCTCTACCAGTTGCTATTGCCTCTGTGTCCTAGGGCATGTGATTTAACTTCTGTGTTATCATGGTTTTGAAAGAGATGATTTCTAGTCTCTTCCAGCTTTAAATCTTAAATAAAACATGATCTCTTCTCAAAAAGCTTATCTTGGTGGATCAGTAGAATAGGTTAGGTATACAAGATACAGTAGTCAATGACTACAGTAATTTACTGTTTGATAAGCCCAAGGACTCCAGCTTCTGGGATAAGAACTCATGGACAAAAACTGCTGGAAACTGGAAAATAGTATGGCAGAAACAAGGCATAGACCAACATCTTATACTGTATACCAAGATAAGGTCAGAATGGGTACATGAATTAGACATAAAGGATACATACTATAAGCAGATTAGGAGAGCAAGGAATATTTTACCTGTCAGTATATGGAGAATGGAAGAATTTGTGAGTTATGAAATGCAAATTGTGAGTTATGAAATGCAAAATGGATAATTTTGATTACATTAACTTAAAGGGTTTTTGCACAAACAAAGCCAATACAAGCAAAATTAGAAGGGAAACAGAAGGCTGGGAAGCAATTTTTACAGCCAGTGTCTCTGATAAAGGCCTCATTTCTAAAATATGTAGAGAACCGAGTCAAATTTATAAGAGTACAAGTCATTCTCCGATTGATAAATGGTCAAAAGATATGAACAGTTTTCAGATGAAGAAATTAAAACTCTATAGTCATGTGAAAAAATGCTCTAAATCACTATTGATTAGAGAAATGCAGATTAAACGCAGATTAAAACAACTTTGAGGTACTATATCATACCTGGAAGATGGGTTGACATGACAAAACAGGAAAATGATAAATGTTGAAGCTGTGAGAAAATTGGAACATTAATGCATTGTTGGTGGAGTTGTAAACTGATCCAGCCATTCTGGAGAGCAGTATGGAGCTATGCCCAAAGGGCTATACAACTGTGCAAACCCTTTGACTCAGCAGTGCTACTTCTAGGTCTTTATCCCAAAGAGACCATAAAAGTGGGAAAAGCTTTTTTTGTGGTAGCAAAGAATTGGAAATTGAGGGGATGCTCATCATTTGGGGAATGACTGAACAAGGTGAGTTTTATGAATGGAATGGAATGCTATTGTTCCATAAGAAAAAACCTGAAAAGACATACATGAACGGATGCTGAGCAGAACCAGGAGGACATTGCGTGCAGTAACAGTAACATTGTACAGTGACCAACTTTGATAGACTTAGCTCTTTTAGCGATGCAATGATCTGAGACAGTTCTAAGACTAAAGATGGAAAATGGTATCGCCATCCAAAGAAAGAGCCGGGGAGTCTGAATGTATCTTGAAGCATACGGTTTGCTCTCTCTTTTTTCTTTTTCTTTTTCTTTTCTTTTTTTTTTTTTTTTGCATTTTGAAGGGCAGTTGGGGTTAAGTAACTTGCCCAAGGTCACACGGCTAGGTTTTTGTTTGTGTGTGTTAAGTGTCTGAGGCCGCATCTGAACTCAGGTCCTTCTGACTCCAGGGCCGGCGCTCTACTCACTGCGCCACCTAGCCGCCTCTTTGCTTTTTCTTTCTCGTGGTTTTTCCCTTTGGTTCTGATTGTTCTTTACAACATGACTAATGTACAGATATGTTTACTACGATTGTACTTGTATAGCTTATATCAGATTATATGCCATCTTGGGGGTGGGGGAGGGGAAGGAGGGAGAAAATGTAAAATTCAAAATCTTATAAAAATGAATGTTGAAAACTTAAATTTTAAAAATAAAATATAAAAGAAGCTTATCTAATAGGAGATGCAAGCATAGATAATAGCTATAGAAATTTTTGTAATGTAATAGAAAATTTTCTAGATCTCTTTCTGTATTTGGAGTATAGTCAAGCATTTATTAAGCACTTACTGTGTGCCAGGCTCTGTGCTAATTGCTGCAGATGTAGAGGGGAAAAGAAACCAAACTGTTCCTGTCCTCAAGGACTTCACATTCTAAAGGGGGGATGGGGACAACCTACAAATAATTCTGTATGTAAAAGGTATAAACTGTGTAAATGAGAGAGACTCTCAGAGAAGGCACTAGCATTGGGAGGTGGTGTAGAGAGTAGGAAGTCTGGGGAGAAGCCTCTTTATAAAGTGGGATTTAAGATGAGTCTTTAAAGAAGCTTTGGAAGCCAGGAGGTGGAAGTGAGAAAGAACATTTCAGGAATGGGGGCACAGTATTGAGAGATGGAGTGTTATAGTGATAAACAGCAAGAAGGATGGTTTTGCTGGATCTTAGCTCTTAGTACTTTGTAAGATAGGGATAGAGGGTTGTGAGGGGCTTTTAAAGCCAAACAGAATATTAGATTTGATCCGGAGGTAATAGGGGGCCACTAGAGTTTATTAGATGGGGGTTAGGGTTAGTTATTTTGTTGTTTCAGTCATGTATGACTCTTGGTGATCCCATTGGGGTTTTCTTGGCAGAGATACTGGAGTGATTTGCCATTTCGTTCTCCAACTCATTTTAAAGATAGGAAACTGAAGTAAACAGTGTTAAGTGATTTGTCCAGGGTCACACAGCTAGTTAGGTGTCAGAGGCTGAATTTGAACTTAGTTTTGCTGATTCGAGGCCCAGCGCTTTATCCGCTGTGCCACCTAGCTGTCCAGGCTTAGTTGAATCTCTAATGTTTGTTGTATTGAACATAAACATTGAGTCTGACCATATTTTGAAATGACACCAGCAAAACATTATACAGATAGAAAAGAGAGTGAAAGGAGTACCAAAATAAGCAAATTATTTTGTTTTTCATTGTTAAATTTGATTATTTTACTTTTTTTTTTCATCTTCTTAGTCACCCAGACATGCAGTTTTAGTGTCATTCTTGATTCCTCGATTGTACTCACCCCACATCTTATCTTTTGCCAAGTCTTTTCTTTTCTACCTTCACAACATTTCTTCTATACTTTCCCCTCTGTTTACTCACATAGCTGCCACTCTGGTACAGCACATACCCCTTTATTTGTTGATTTTAGCCTTCTGCTTGGTCTCTGTTTCATAAACGCTTCCCACTCCGGCCCATCTTCCACTTGCCTACCAAAGTGATCTTCCTAAAGAGAAGACATGGTTATTCACTTAATATATTCCAGTGGCTCCCTGTTTTCTCCAGGATTAAGTTTAAAATGCTGAGTTTATCTTTTAAAGCCTTTTACAAGCTAGTCCCTTCCTACCTTTCTATTCTTACACTTTACTCTTCTCCATGTATCTGATCCAGTGACACTGGCCTTCTTGCTGTTCATCACACAGGACATTTTATCTCCAGATTCCATGAAGCCTTTTCATTCACTATTCCTTGTGCCTGGAAGGTACTCTATCCAGAATATCTTCAAAACATGCCTTCTGAAAGAGGACTTTCATGGTACCCCTTCCCCTCTACCAATGTCTTCCTTCTGAGATGACCTGTTTGTATGTATTTTGTATGTACATAATTTGCCTGTTGTGTTCCCATCAGAATGCTTTCTTTATATCCCTAAGGTTTAGCTTAGTGTCTGGCATACAGTATGTGCTCAGTTAATGCTTGCTGACTTAAAGAAAATCAATCCCAAATAAATTGTTATATATAAACTATATTTTAGTAACAGAAAACCCCTATATATTTGAACAAAAGTATAATCAAATCAACAAGTGTTTTTCAAGTGTTTACTCTGTGCCAGTGCTGGGAATAAGGTGAAAACAATACCTGCTTTCTTTTGGCTTATTTGATTATATTTGAGGTTGTTATTAAATTTATGGGAAGATTTATTATATGCTGAATAGACTGGTAAACTTGAAATCAGGAAACTGTTTGCATGTTTTGAGTCATGTCATTGAAATCCTCTTAACTCTTAATGTCTTTATTTCTTTAAAAATCTGTAAAAGGGAGAAGACCATTTGTAATGCCTGAATTACAGGATTGTGATAAGCAAAGTGCTTTGAACCCTTAAAGAACCATATAAATGAGTTATTTTTAACAAAAATTAAAATTATTTGTTTTTTCATGCTTTCTGTTTTGAGAATTCAGCTTTGGACAATTTTATGTTTCATATTCATTAAGGCTTAACCTTTTGATTTCTGTTTCAGGTAAGAGCTTTTTAGGCATAGAGCACATTTTATCCTTTTATAGGAAAAGTGATTGACAAATATTGATTAATGCCTCCTCTAGAGTAAGCACTGTGTTTGTGGAAACATAAATATACATGTTAAAATTCTTTATTATGAGGGGAAAGGTTGGAGTTAGATTTCTGCATATTCTCTGGACCTTGATATAACATTTTAGACTGTCAGATTATCTAAAAATTACTTTCAATTTCACTTAGTAGAGTGATTGCTCTCTAGTATTTCTTAATATGGAAAGTATTAGGGCTTCACATATATTCATGTGGATGTTTATTATTATTCTTTCTGAATTCAATACTTTATTTTTTTGTAGGGGAGGAAGGCAAAGCAATTGGGATTAAATGACTTGTCCAAGGTCGCACAGCTAGTAAGTGTCAAGTGTCTGAGGACAGATTTGAACTCAGGTCCTTCTGACTCCAGGCCTAGTTCCCTATTCACTGCGCCATGTAACTGCCCCACTGAGACACCTAGCTGCCCCCAATACTTTATTTCTTACAGCTTTCTTTTTATAATTTCTCTCTTTTTTTTCTAAATACAGGTAACAATTTAAGGATGCCAGAGAATTCTGATGATTTTCCTTGGATATTTGTCAACAATGTGGACAATGCTCTCAGCAACCTGAAAAACTGTGAGGCTTATATTGTTGCTGGAATGCAAAGTGTCACTAACACTGCCCTGGATCTTGTGGTAACTCAGAGTAAGTAATACTTCAACATATATTTGTTTTTATTTTGGAGTATGATATATATTTCAGTTTGCCTGAATTTCTCATTTATGTTGTAATTGATTTTGAAGGTGGGACTTTTTCCTCCCTGAAATAGCACTGAATGAAAAATTCATGAAAATATAAAGTACTTAGATTTATTTGTCAGGCTGAAGTTCCCTTGGGGAATATTTTATCTTTGCCCCAGAAATTGCCTTTGAAAATTCCTGTCCAAAATTCCATCCAAGTGGATGCTTAATAAAAATTGTTGTTTTCATTTGCCTTATTCTCATGTCATACCTGTATCTTTAGTCTTTAGGTATTTCTACTGCCCTAATACTTTATGTTTAATTGTTGTGATTAAAGCTCATTTATTTTAAATGATGGTTTAGGATCTTAGGATGACTCAGTTTTTAATCAGATTTTCTTATGCTTTCTGGCATAATCCATGTCTTTCCAACTCAAAGCAAGATGTAGGTTTCATTTCCACTCTAAAACACGTGAGCTCATGATACCAACAGAGGTAGTTCTGAGATGCTAAAGAAGAGAGAAGCTAGGATGGGTTGAGCCAGAGTGGGATGCTAGATCAACAAGATAATAATAAAGCCTCACATGTATGTAGTACTTCAGTATTTTCTTTTTTCTTTTTTTTTTTTTTTTAAGCAATTGGGGTTAAGTAACTTGCTCAAGGTTACACAGCTAGTCATTATTTGTGTGTGGGTGCTCATTTTATGAGACCGGTTTTGATCTCGGGTCATCCCAACTCCGAGGCCGGTGCTCTTACTCACTGTGCCACCTAGCCGCCCCTTTAGGGCAATTGGGGTTAAGTAACTTGCCCAAGGTCACACGGCTAGGTTTTTGTTTGTGTGGATTAAGTGTCTGAGGCCGGCTCCGAACTCAGGTCCTTCTGACTCCAGGGCCGGCGCTCTATTCACTGCGCCACCTAGCCGCCCCTACTTCAGTATTTTCAAAGCATTTTCTTTACAAATATTGTCTCATTTTATTCTCACAATAACCCTGGGAGATAGGTGCTATTATTACTCTCATCTTATAGATGAAGAAACTGAGGCATATAGAGGTTAAGCGACTTGCCCAGGGCCACACAGATAGTATTTGAGGGAAGATTTGAACTTTGGTTTTACAGGCTCCAGGTCTGGCCCTTTATCCTTTGTACTGTTAGCTTCCTCACTTATTATTAGCTGTATAATTGAGGGCAGGTCACTTAACTTCTTTCAACCTCAGTTTCCTCATCTGTAAAAAGAGTGGGTTGGACTTGATGGCCTTTAGGGTCTCTTCTAGGTTGAAATCTGTCATCTTTTTTCACTTGGTCCCAGGGCTGCCAGAGAGCATTTAATTACTTAGGATCAGAATGAGAAGGGCCACAAGGCAGTGAGTTCCGATCTCTTTTCCCACCCATCCCAGCCCTGTTTGCAGTTTAGGATCAAAGATTTAGTGCTAGAGAGACCTTAAAGAACATCTAATTAAACTTCATCATGTTGCAAATGAACACACTAACCCCTAGAGGATTGAATGCCTATGGTTACACAAAGAGTAATATAGGTGGCAGAACTAGGATTGAAATCCAGGTCTTCTGATGCCAATTTTTTTTACTTCGGGGTAGGCTTGGAATTCTTGTCCCCATTGAGGGAGAGATAAATGCTGATAAGTAAAGTGATTTACCAAGTAGCAGAATGTTGTAAAATTATAGAAATTCTGAGATAAAGATGTGATATTGCAGAATGTTCTGTTAGTATGCTTCATATCATAAAGGTTAAGGAATTTACCTAAGAGATGGAGATACAATTTGTTTTAAACTTCATTGACATTCTGGAAACCAGTAGATAAATTGTTAAAGATTATGAACAGGTAGTTTTCAGACAAAGAAATCAAAGCTATCTGTAGTCATATGAAAAAATGCTATATATTACTATTGATTAAAGAAGTGCAAATTAAAACACCTCTGAGGCACCACCTCACATCTATCAGATGGGCTTATATGACAGAAAAGGAAAATGTTAAGTGTTGGCAGGGATGTGGGAAAATTGAGACGTTGTTCGGGGAATTGTGAACTAATCTAACTATTCTGGAGAGCAATTTGGAACTATGCCCAAAGGGCTATAAAGCTGCATATACCCTTTGATCCAGCAGTACCACTACTAGGTTTGTATCCCAAAGAGATTAAAAAGGAGGGGGGAAGGACCTCTTTGTACAAAAAATACTTAGCAACTCTTTTTGTGGTGGCAAAGAATTGAAAATTGAGGGGATGCCATCAATTGGGGAATGGTTGAACAAGTTGTGGTATAATGATTGTAATGGAATACTATTGTGCTATAACCAATGAAGAGCTGGATGATTTCAGAAAAACCTGGAGAGATTTTCATGAACTGATGCAAAGTGAAGTGAGCAGAACCAGTAGCACATTGTACATAGTAACAACAATGTTGTAAGATGATCATCTGTGAATGACTTAGTTATTCTTAGCAATACAGTGAACCAAGACAGTTCAGAGGACTAATGATGAAAGGCTATCCTCTAGAGAAAGAACTGATGGAATCTGAATGCCAGTTGCAGCATACTATTTTTCACTTTGTTTTTGTCATGGTATTTTTTTTTTGTCTATGTTTTCTTTTACAACATGACTAATGTAGAAATAAGTTTTGATTGATTGTACTTGTATAACTGTTTTAAATTGCTTATCATTTCAGGGATGGAGGAGGGAATGGAAGGAGGGAGAGAATATGGAACTCAAAATTAAAAAAAAATAGATGTTGAAAATTGTTTTTACATGTAATTGGGAATAAAATAAAGTATTATTTAAAAAGTCTCTGGGAAAATAGTCCCAAGACGATGTGGCAGGAAGTAGTATAGTGAACTCTCCTTAAAATTTCTTTAAACAGGGGCAGCTAGGTGGAGTAGTGAGTAAGAGCGCCGGCCTCGGAGTTGGGATGACCCAAGATTGGATCTGGCCTCAGAAAATGAGCACCCACACATAAATAATGACTAGCCGTGTAACCTTAGGCAAGTTACTTAACCCCAATTGCTTAAAAAAAAAATTTCTCTAAACAGATCTAGAAAATGTGCTAGACTGAATACTGATGGGAAATCCAAGGAAAAGTTATATGTTTACAGTACTTGTTGGCAGAGGGAGTCAGAGATGTCTGTAGACACTGTCTGATGAAGAATATGTTTGTAGAGTACTCCAGTTCCCAGGGGAAACTATGCTCTAGAGTAAGAAGAAATCCTAGACCTGTATTAGGGTGCCAGTGTTAGAACAGGTGCCAGTGTTGCCCACTCCCCAGTTCTCGGTCCCAATTCTAGGGCAGACTGAGAGGACCTAAGCTGAGATGCTGGAATAACAAATAGTACCCTCAGAAAGCAGCAACAGAACTAGCCCACACCTTCAATATGCAAAGCCCAGCCCTAATTCCAAGTTTGAAGTTAGGAAGTAGGTTAGAAAAATTTGCAAATTTAAAAAAGTCTTACCACAAAAAGTTTTTTATAGTAACAGGGGCACTCAAGACACAAAGCCAGAAGAAGACTACTCCCAAACATCTATAAGCAAAACATCAAAGAAAACATAGTTCGGGTACAAGTTCAGCTAGAATTCTTGGGAGAGAAGAAGCAAGAGTGAATAAAAATATAATTGAAAATAGAAATCTAGAAAAATAGTGAAAAGTAAGTGACATGAGAGTGCTAGAGGAAAGCATTGGAAAAGAAGTTAGACCTATTGAAGAAAGTTTTTAGAAGGGAATCAATAGCTTGACACAAGAGAGACAAAACCTTGTATAAGCAACAGTGTCTCTGAAACTTAGAATAGACTTCAGAAAAGCCAGTGATTTTGTGAGATAACAAGAAATATTTCTTAAAAGTCAAAATACTGGAGGGCGGGGGTGAAGGAAGAAAATATAAGATATCTTATAGCAAAAACAAGTGACCTAGAAAATAAATCTAGGAGAAAAAGTTTTAAGAATTACTGGATAACCTTAAGCCACATCTCCCAAAAGAGTCTAGATATATCTCAAGAAATCTGGAAAGAAAACTACCTGGATATTTTAGAACCAAAGAGCAAATTGGAAATAGGAAAAATCTACCAGTCATCTGAAAGAAGACCCAAAATGAAAACTTCCGTCAAAATCCAGAGCTTCCAGGTTAAAGAAAAATATTGCAAAGGGCCAGAAAGAAAGAATTCAAGTACTGAGGAACCATAGTTAGGCTTATACACAATTTAGCAGTCACCACTCCTAAGGAACAAAGAGCTTGCAATGGAATATTCCAGAAGGCAAATGACATAAGCTTACAACTAAGGATAATTTACCCAGCAAAACTCAGGATAATCCCACAACAGGAAAAAAAACCCCAAAAACAAACCAAAGCCCTGATGCTTTAAGGAAATAGAGGACTTCCAAGCATTCCTAATGAAAATACCAGAGCTGCAAAGAAACTTTAAAGTTCAAACACAAGAGTTAAGAGAAACATAAAAGGGTAAACATGAACGAACTATCATCATGATCTAAATAAGGATAAGCTGTTTTCTTTCAAATATGAGAAGATGATAATATGTGTCTCCTCTAAATCCTATTATCATCATGGGTCATAAAGTATAGTGTGTCTAGTAGATAGAAAGCCTGGAAGTGGTTCTATTATGCCTTGATGATCCAAAGAGAAGGATGGAAAGATGAAGTGAGGAGTACCTGGGTTAGGGGGTAGTGAAGGAAGAAAAGGAAAGTGAGGTAAAATTATCTCACAAATTGGTGTATTCGAGTAGAAATCTATACAAACAGGAAAGGGGACGGGAGGGAAAAGCTGACTCCTGGACCTCACTCATCTGAGCTGGTCAAAGGGAGGGAAGAATACACACACACACACACACACACACACACACACACACACACACACACACACACAGATTTGGGTATAGAACTATGTTATATTCAACAAGGAAATAGAAAGGAATGGGGAGAAGGAAGGATGAGAGGGACAGTAGATTAAGGGAGGGATTAGTCCTAAGCATAACAAACTCTTAACTATGTACAGAAATATATAGCTCTTTTTGAGGTGGCAAAGAATGGGAATCTGAATGGGTGCCCATCAGTTGGGAAATAACTGAATAAATTATGGTATATAGGTGGGATGGAATACTATTTACTTTAAGAAGTAATGAAGGGGATGGTTTTAGAGATACCTGGGAAGACTCTTATGAACTGATGCAGAGTGAAGTGAACAGGACCAAGAGAACAAATTATTCAGTGACAAGCTACAGCCAAACAAATTTGAAGAACTTGGGCATTCTGATGACTATAATGACCAGCCACAATTCCAAAGGACTAATGATCAAACATGCTGTCCACCTCCTGATAGAGAGATGAAGACATATATGATGAGGCATATTGTTTTTGAAGTGGCCAGTTTGGAAATTTGTTTTGCTTAACTATACATATTTGTAATAAGGGTTTTGTTCTTTTGTTCTCAATTAGAGAAGGAGGGAAGGGTGGATGGAGAATTTTTGTTGATTGAAAAAAAAGGAAAGAATAAAAAAGTGATAGTCAAGGCTAGATTTAGAAGAATAGACTTTGTCAAAGATACTCTTATGTCCAATGTAATATGTATGCTGTTTCACAATTAAAAATTTTTTTTAAAACCCCTCAAATTTTTTAATCTTTTAAATTTGATGTTTTCAAATGCAATAAGGAAATTTGGAGAAAGATAATTAATTTTTTCGCATATATTTAGTTTGAGATTTCTTTCAGACATCAAATGTCTAAATAGGCAGTCAATATGAGATTTATGCTCAGAGACAAATCAGTAATCTGTAGGACTCAAAATGAAACATACTACTCACCCCCTGATAGAGAGATGCGATATTCAGAGAGTACTGATTGAGACATATTTTGGAAGGGCATAGACAGTATGGGAATTTTTTCTGCTTGATTATACATGTTTGTAATGGATTTTTTTCTTGCTTTCTCAGTTGGGAGGGGGGGAGACAGTAGAGAGAAAATGTGGAGCTGAAAATAAATTTTAAAAATTAGAGGGTTAGACCAGATGGTCTGTAAGTCCCAGCTCTAGATTTGGATCCCTTGACTTGGATAAAGGCATTGATGGCATACTTATTAAATTTGCACATAATGCAAATTCACTATCCTGGTTCAAAGTTCTGTCTGCCCTACCTTAGTTACAGCTCTTCTGCCCCCCGTGTTATCCCTCCCCCCCACTATGCATTTTTCATCTTGGACTTGTGAAATTGATTTTTTTCACCATAAATATAAATCTTTCCATTTGTCCATATTAAATTTCATCTTATTAGATTCAGCCCATCAAAATTTTTTTGCATCCTGTCATCTTTTGCATTAGCTATCCTTGTTAGCTTTATGTTATCAAAAGAATTTGTAAAGATGCAGTCCATACTGTTTTCTCACATCATTAATAACAAGATTAGAATAGATCCAAACACATCCCTGGGGTAGAGGTGGGAAAGCACTCTGCTGGATATTTACTTCAGAGTTGACATAAAAAAATTAATGAGTACTCTGAGTTTGACTGTTCAGCTCTGAACATAATTGTACTGTTGTCTCACCCACAACTTTCCATTTTTTCTATAAGAATGGTTTGTGTTTATTAATTTTTTTGCTAAAATCTAGGTAAACTATAACTATGGAACTCTTCTGATCTGCCACTTTGGTAATACTGTCAAAAAAGGGAATAAAGTTTGTCATGAATTGTAATTGCTCTTGGTAATCACTGCTTTTCTTTTCTAGATCTTCACTAACCATCTCTTTCAATTCAGTTCAATTTAACGTACATTAAATTAACAAGCACATTAGATGTCTGCTATGTGCCAGATATTGTGGTAAGTGCCCAGGATACAATGACAAAAAGGAAAAATGAAATTGTTCCCAAATTAAGCTCCCATTATGCTGAGTATGGGAGCCAGCATAGAGAACATCATGTATGCAGAAAAGTAAATATACAACATATACACAAATATATAAAAAATATTTTCTTTTGGTGGGGAGGAAAATATTTACAACTGGGGAAATCAGAAGAGGCGTTTTGTTGGAGTTGGAGCTTTGACTAAGACCTCAAGGGAGCTAAGAGTGGGAACATTTCAGGAATATGCAAAGACTCAGAGTATCACTTACAGGGAACTTCAGGAAGACCAATTTTTGCTAGAACGAGGAGAGTAATGTGTAATCAGAATGAGAAGATAGGGTAGAGTGAGATTTTGAAGGGTTTTAAATGTCAATCATAGGTATTTGTATTTTATCCTAGAGACAATAGGGAGCTAATGAAGATAATTGAGTAGACAATTCTCCTTAGTCAGATAAGTCCTTTAGGAATAAAAGTTTGGTAATTATGTGGAGGATGTATTTGGAAGGTGAGAAGCTAACTGTAGGAAGACAAATTAGAAAGCTATGTGATAGTCCCTGTGAGGATTAATGAGGGCCTAAACTTTCATGTTTTCAGTGTGAATGAAGAGAAGAATGTGAGAGATGTTGAGGAGGTAGATGTTGAGGAAGACTTGGCAACTGACTGGATATGGAAGCTGGTGATGGAGACTGAAGAAAAAAGAATGACTGCAAGGTTGGAATTGGCACAAGTGGAAGAGTGGTGGTGCCCTGGACAAGAAATAGGGGAAATTAGGAAGAGATTGGGCTTAGGGAAATCAATTAAGGAAGCATTTATGAAGTACTTAGTATATTATAGGCACTTTGCTAAGCACTGATAGAGAGGAAGGCAAAACAAGGAAGTAGTTCTTGCACTCAAGGAGCTTACATACGAATGCAGGTGCTACCCTTTAAATAAAAAGGTATATATGACCTTAGAGGGTTATATGCTCCAGTGTTGGTGGCAGTTAGGAAGAACTCCTGAAGAAGGTGGCATTTAAGCTGAAACTGGGATGTGAAGAGGGAAAGCATTCTTAGCAATGGAGGATGGCCAGTCCAAAGACACAAAAGGGAGATGGAATGAGCTTTTTTTTTCAGGTGAACAGATTTTTAATTATAATCTTTTTATCTATGTCAAAAGAACAAGTTACATGCTTCAACAATGGAAAATAAGGAGAGTTTATACTTCATAGGTATTTTGGTCTGTGATGATTCTCTGGCTCTCTGGAATATTTTAGTAAACACACCAACCACTTTCATACAGAGAAAAAAAACCATCACTCATTTAACAAAATGCAGGCTGTCCACATGGAGACAGAAACACCCCTTAGTCACATACCAAGAAACTTGTATATAAGGGGCCTAGTGCTCAACAGACAGCACAGTTATTGAATTTTCTTGTTCATATATTTTTCATTCAAACACTCATTGCAATGGAAAATACTTTGGATGAATGGGTAATATTTGTTTAAGAAAGGTCTGGCAAAAGGCTCTTGTACTTGGACTTTGAATGCCTTTGTGACTCACAACAGGGAGAATCATTCCTCAATAAAACTTTATTTGGAAAAAACAAAACAAACAACAATTCTTTTATGAGGAAATCTTTCATTAGGGGGATAAACTACTCTGCCCCTCCCCTTTCCCATATCACTGTACTCATTCAACCTCCATTTGTATACTTGCTGCACAGTGTATTATTAACTCACTGTTGGCCACGGTTTTGTGATTACTAAATTAAAACATAGCTACATGTTAAAATTGCACATTTTAATAACTGGCCATTTGAAGAAGCTGAATGGGCACTTGGGCAACAAAATTCAGTGGCTCAGTCTTCTCTCATTCCTACTCAAAATACCTCTAGCTTATTTTAACTTCCACTTAACTAGATGAGTGTTTAAGTTGTTTGTATAGCCACACTTAAAATCTCTCTATCTACTTAAGATTCCCAATGAGTAATGAGGTGCTGGTGTAAGACAAACTAGCTTAATGTATTTAGTTTCAAAGAAAACACTATTGATTTCTTTGTTCTTGAAATTCTTGTTTAAAAGAAAACAACAGGTCAGGGTTTTCCCTGAATGAATCAGTAGTAGTCCCTGAGAATGTACATGATAAGAATTCCATGTAAATTAATTTAAAAATACTGGTTAATAAAAATCTGTCAGGACAATTTCTCAATTTTATCATTTTACTGGAGAAAGAATTATGGAAGTCCAAATATGACTGTGAGTTGTTCACCAGATTTTACAAACAGTAAATGTAAATGAGGCTTAATCTTTTCTGCAAATGAAGTAATGTGTCACTTTTTCTCAGGTGATTTTGGGTGAAGATGCTCATCTCATGGAGATTTTAGAGAACACACACACACACACACACACACACACACACACACACACAGCCAGAATATGGTGTGAAAATGCATATGGTAGTCCAAGCTTAAAATAAGAATACAAACTAAAAACAGACCAATGTGCACATAGTACTGTTCATCTCAAAATGGGGAATGATGTATTTTGGGGCATGTGAGCAAATGAGAGTGAGATTCTCCTGCCCTATTCCATTCCTACTTTTTTTTCCTTTTAAATCTCTTAGTCCTACAAAGATAAAAAGAACATGGGATTTAAAATGTTCCAACTTAATAACTAATAATTCTAAATAGGAGATGAAGTATTGTGGTACCAGAATTTTGACTCAATGTTTAATGAAGATGTTTCAAACAGAATGAGTTAAATTCTAGTTTCAACCTAAGACACTTGTGAAAGATAATCCTTCACATTTTGACCTATACTATTCAGAATTACAAAGTCCAGTAAGAGTGCAGCTTCCCTCAAACTTTTTATCATATTTGTAAAGAATTGCAAGGCCAAAGCATATTATTCTGCTGAGAGTATTTGATCATTTTATATACACATATGTGTGTGTGTGTGTATACACACGCACATGTATATGTATATGTACACACAACCTACAGACACACACATGCACAGATATACACAGAGGAGGTGTCAGAAGTAAGTAGTGAGCAGCAGCATCAAGTGCTTTGTGTTACACTTGATCACAGAGGCATGCAAGTCTCTGATAGTTTGTTCTACTCTATTGAAGCAACGCTTGTACCAACAGAACCACTCTGATCCTGTGGGAACTCCATGTTGAGATCAAGGCCTGCTTTATCTGCCATTTCTTGAAGGAACATATCTACTTGGTTTTGTAGAGTTTTTAGTGTTATAGTACTGTTCATAGTGTTGAATTTGAACACCTAATGTTTCAAACTGGTGTTCAAATTGTCTAGTAAGGCAGATATCTTCTCAAGGTTCATGTTCCTCAATGTAGCATCCATAAACTTAACTATACTTGCCATTGATTTAGTTATGCTCGTTGTCACAACTGTCAGAACTCTAGCTGTTACAGCATCTACCAGAGCACTCATTCTCAAGAAATTAATTGCTTGGTTTTTCTGACAGATTGCATTTTCAGCATGTATTCATGGAACTTCTGTATTGCTCTTCTGTATGGCCTTTTAAAAAAATTTTTAAAATTTTTTTATTTTATTTTTTTTCACTTCTTCATTTTTTAATTTATTTTTCGACTTTGCCATTAGGGCAAGGTGAATTGCCATTAGGGCAAGGTGAATCTCTGTGCCCCAATGCCTGTACATCTTATCTCCCAATTACATGCAAAATAGTATTAATAATAGTATTTATATACATTTGAAACATTGAATTTTAAAACTTTGAATTTCAGATCCATTCCCTTCCTCCCTTGTAACCCATTCCCTCTGGGAAGATAAGCAATTCAGTATGTGTTGTACAGGTATAACTATGCAAAACATTACCATAGTAGATGTATTGTAAAAGACTGCTTATATTTCCCTCCCACCCATCCCACCCCCCACCTGGTCCATTCCCTACTTTGATCCTGTCCCTCTTCAAAAGTGAGTACTTCCAGCCTCCCTTCCCCTCAGAATGCCCTCCCCTCCAACATCCTCCCTCTCATCCCCCTCCCCCCTACTCTCCTTCAGGGTGAGATATCCCATTTAGTATGTATGTCACTCTCTCCCTGAGCCAAATTCAGTGAGAATATGGTTTTGCCTTTTTGCCTTCCTGTTCTTCCCCTCCCCTGCAACTACTTCCCCTTGCCTCTTCTACATGAGATAGTTTACCCTACCCTGTCTCTCCCCATCTCCTCTTGCCACTTTCCTCTCTCACCTCTTAACTTCACCCCTTAAGTATCATCCCTTCCCACCAAATTCAGCCTGTGCCCTCTATACATGTATACCTGTAATATGTATTCATATGTGTATGGCCTTTTTAATCTTGGTCTTTTCAGCTTTTTCTTCTTTATCATACTTTTTGGCATTCCTATTAAGCTCTTTAGCAGCAAACTTCAGGTTAAATAGATGCTTTTCCATATTTGACATGGTCCTACCATTTTTCCTCAGAGTGATGGTGGGTGCTATGGGGCATCTGAGCTGTATGACCGGCAGGCTGCAAGTCACTAGAGCCCCCTTGCTTCTACTTGCATGGAACTGACTGCCTGGAATAAATTTTTTGAGGAACAGTAAGTGAGCTGGTATCTAGACTATAGGGTGCATGGAGGGGAGGAAAAAGTGAGAAGACTGGAAAGGTAGGATGGGGACATTGAAAAAAATTCCTATTTGTGTTATTTTTTTTCAATGAGCAAAAATTGCTTTTCTCTTTTTTTCCCACCCTCTCATTTAGAAAAAAGAAAAGAAGAAAACCTTGTAATAAATATGAATAGTCAAGTAAAACAAATTCCCACATTGGCCATATTTTTTTAAAAAGTCTCATTCTGCACCCTGAGTCCATCACTTTCTGTCAATAAGTAGGTAACATGATTGATTCTTCATTGTTCCTCTGGGATCATGGTTGATCATTGTGGCATTATTGTATGGACTTTGCTCACTTCACTGTGTATCAGTTCACATATATTTTCCTAGGTTTTGCTAAAATTGTCAAAGAATCCAGTTCGTGAAGAACCTTATTTGCCAAAGAGAGGACTTAGAATTTGATCCTGAAAGTAATAGGGAGCCAATGAAGTTTATTAAACAAGAGAATGACATGGTCAGATTCCTACTTGAGAGAAATCAGCGACTGAGTGGAAGATGGATTAGAATAGGGATAATTAATCAGTAAACACTTCTTAAGTTACCTACTATGTGGCAGGCATGGTGGCAAGTGCTGGGGATATAATTCCTGTCCTCAAGGAGCTTACCATCTAATGGAGGAGACAGCATGCAAGCAGATATGTACAAAACAAGCTATATATAGGATAAATGGGAAATAATTAACAAGGGGAAGGGACTGAGAGTGAGAAGTTGGGGAATGCTTCCTCTAGAAGGTGGGATTTTAGTTGGAACTTAAAGGAAGCCAGGAAGGTCAATAGTTGGAGCAGGGAGAGAGAGTTTTCCAGGCATGGGCCAGAAAATACCTGGAACTGAGATGAAACGTCTTATTTGTGAAACAGCCAGGAGGCCAGTGTCACTGGTTTGAAGAGAAGGGGGAAGGGAGTAAGGTATAAGAAGACGGGGAAAGTAGGAGGGGGCTAGGTTATAAAGGCTTTGGAAAATGCCGAACAGATGCGCTGGCTAGGTGGCACAGTGAATAGAATACCAGCCCTGGAGTCAGGAGGACCTGAGTTCAAATCTGACCTCAGAGGGCATAATCTGGAAGAATATCCAGCAAAGGATACAGAGAAGGAGCAGTCAGATAGAGAGGAGGAAAACCAGGAGAGAGTGATATTCTGAAAACCTAGTGAGAAGAGAGTATCAAGGAGAAAAGGGACCAGCAGTATCAGAGGTGCAGAGAGGTAAAGGAGAATGAGGCTTGAGAGAAGGCCATTGGATTTGGCAATTAAGAAATCATTAGTAACTTTGGAGGGAGCACTTTCAGTAGAATAAAGTTCAAAGCCAGATTGTAAAAGGTTAAGAATAGAAGAAGAGAGAAGGTGGAGGCACCTCCTGTAGTAGACAGCCTTTTCAAGGAATTTAACTAGAGGGCAAATCAAATGGAGGAGGATAATTACTGGAGGTGAAGGGGTGGTGGTGGTGGTGATGGTGGTGGTAGAAGCATCGAATGAGAGTTTTTCAGGGTGGGGGAGAGATGGGTATGTTTAATATGTAGTAGTAAATGAACCAGTGGGGAGAGAGATTGAAAATAAATGAAAGAGTGGGAATGACAGAGGGGCAATCTGTTGGAAGAGATGGGATGGAATAGGATTGCTTTAATAGGTAGTGGGGCTAACCTTGGTAAGGAGTAAGGCCACTTAGTTTATTATAATAGACTAGGTGGAAAGCGATGAAGGCATTCACTAGAGTGGTAGATCTATAAGTAAGAGAAGATAATGTATACCAGAAATGTAGCAGTAGAAATATCAAGATTTGGCAGTTGGTTGGATATGAGGAGTGAGTGAGAGTGAGGAATGGGGGATGGTGCCAAGATTGTGAGCTTGATAGACTGGGAGGATGATAGTGCCCTCTGTTTTATATATGCTAGGTTGGAGATGCCTAGCTAGGGTTCATTCTGGTAGAGATGTCTTGCAAGTGATGTGGTCAGTTGTGATGTGGGACTGGATTTCAGAAGAGAGATTAAGACTGGATACATAGATTTCAGAGTCATTTAAGAGATGATAATTAAATCCATTGGAGACCCTATCCCAAATAACTACCAAAAAAATCTTAGGAAAGCAGTCTCTAATAAAACTTGCTGGGAAATCTGTAAAGCAGTTTGGCAGAATATAGGTTTAGGCACGCTTTCCACTGAATTCCATAATATAAACTAACAGACATATGACCTTAATATTAAAGTTCATAACATTAAAAATTTAGAAGAGAAGCAGATTTTATTCCTTTCACAGCCATGGATAGGAGATATATTCTTAACCAATTAAGGTATAGGAGCAATTGCAAAAGATGAAATAGATAACTTTGATTACATAGAACAAAATGTGCAGAAACAAAATTGGTTTACCTAATGTAAGGAAACAGTCATAAAGGAGAAAATCTTTTTATCAAATTCTTTTCTGATAAAGGTTTGGTATCTAAGATTCATAAACAATTGATATATGATATATATCATATATATGATAAATATATGTGTATAGAGGGATTATTTATATATTTTGCTAGATATCTATAAAAATATGATACACATCCATTCCCCAGTAGAGAAGTGGTCAAAGACTATGAATAAACTGTCATCAAAAGAATTGCCAGCTATTAATGACTATATAAAGTAAATCTAAACTAAATTACGGATGCCAAGAAAAGTACAAGAAATCCCAGCCACCTTGTAGTTTCACCTCAAACTCTGCATATTGGCAAAGATGACACAAAACAGAAATAGTGTTGGAAGGGTTGTGGGAAGATTGGCATACTAGTGCCTTGTTGGTGGAGCTGAGAATGAGTACCAGCATTTTAGAAAGCAATTTGGAATTATGCAAATAAAGTATCTAGAATGTCCATACCCTTTGACCAAGAGATTCTTTTTTTAATTTTAAACCCCAAGGAGGCTCTTAATGATAAGAAAGCCCCTATATACACCAGAATATTTATAGCAGTACTTTTGAAAGCAAAGAATTGGAAACAAAGTAGATATCTATCTGTTGGGAAATGACCAAATTGTAATGTATATGCTGTAAGAAATAATAAATATGATGAATATAGCAAAGCATGGAGAGACCATATAAATTTATACAGAGGGCTATGAGCCAAGAAAACAACAGGACTACAGTAATGTAATTGGAAAGAACAACCATGAAATAATCAAAAGGGAATGTTGCCAAAGTACAGAGAACAAGCAAGGAAGAGATATGAGAAGACATCTCCCCATCCCACAAATATGGCATAGAGCAATTTTTTTCAGTGTGTTTATCAATTTCTCTGAGGTTTTTTTGGTCAGTTTTTTTCTTTAAAAATATAGTTTTATGGCATGGTTCTCTGGGAGAAGAAGGGTAAGGGAATCTTGGGAGAAAATTATAGTATTGGTGTAATAACAAGATGGTATAATAAAAATTATTGAAATTGAAAGTATTGTAAAATGAAACTATTGTAAAAGCAATGTATTCATCAGGATGATTTGGTATTGGTTAAGAAACAGAGGAGGTTATTAGTGGAACAGATTAGGTATTCAATATAAAGAAACAAATTAATCACCTCATATTCAGTAAATCTGACGACTCTAGCTACTGTGGTAAGGATTCATTCAATAAAAACCGCTGGAAACACTGAAAAAGCAGTGTGGTAGAAATTAATTGTAGACCAGTGTTGTCAAACTAAAATAGAGATCCCTACAAACTTCATATTGACTTAGAAAACCACAAATTAACATCTGTATTGCATTTTTATTTATCTTGTTAAATATTTCCCAATTACATTTTAATTTGGTTCTGTTTTGCTGTTGTGAGTTTGACTTCTTTAGTATAGCTCATTGTCTCACAAGTATACCTAGATAAGCTCCAAATGTATTCTAGATTTAGGAATGGAAGGTAATATCATAAACAAATTAGAGGAATGAGAAAGGGAGGAGGGATATGTGAGATTCTTGTGCAGATTGAATCAATAGCACTTGTGAAATGATCAGATATGGGGCATTAGATAGTGTGAGGAGCCCTGACCAGAGGACTGGCAAGATTGTGAGTCTAGGTGACTTGAAGAATGGGGTATCCTAGATGTAAAGAGTGACATTTGTGGGTCTACTTTTTCCAATATCTTCACTTTACAGATAAAACTGAGACCTAGAGTAGAAAATAACTCGTCCTTATGCTTACTACTAACATGGCCTTGGTCAGGTCACTTACACTCTTTGGACTGTAGTTTATTCATCCAAAAATCGAGGAGTAGGACTGGATAGCCTCTAATGTCATTTTTAGCTTAAGAACTAATTCTCTGATCTAAAATCACATAGTAAGTCATTGTCAGAGCTTGGACTTAAACCCTGAATCTTAATCCAGCATCTTCCTGGTCACTTTATAAGTATACAAGACTAGTCTTTCAGAGTTGTTTCTTTCTGGATATTATTACAGAAATTTGAGTGGCTGCCACTGGATGAAGAGTAGTGTTAATGATAACCTTTGTGAACCAGTAGGGATGTAGCTAAGATCAAGACAAAAGGAAGGGGAAAGAAAGAAGAAGGGAATAAGCATTTATTACAGTGCTTAATGTACTTCACAAATATCTTATTTAATCATCCCAGCAACCCTGTGAAGTGGGTTATGTTATAACCCCCATTTTCTAGTAAAGGAAACTAAAGCAGGCTGAAATGAAATCTTAGGAATTTCTGCTTCTAGAACTGTTTGGTCTTCGAGAGAGCAGGAAAAATTCCACCAGGTGGCAGCAGTGCTCTGCACATTGCTTCTCTAGTTAACCATGGACCTAAATAACTAAATAACATTTTATTAGTTGAGGATGTGCTACTTTTAGATTGTTGTAAAACAATGCTGAATGTCAAATTATTAGGTTATTTGAATTTAAAGTCATAGAGCCGGAGTTATTCTACATAAAATGCAAGTGCCTTCCTGCTCTCCCATCACCTCCAGTTCATCTTGTATATACATAGTTTGCCTGTTGTCCCTCTCTTTAGACTGGGCTTCTTGAGAGCAGACATTGTCTTTTACCTTTCTTTGTATTCCCAGGGTTTATTGTTTGACAGACAGACTATCGGTTGACTGACTGATAAAAAAGATAAACATGTGACTGTCCTATCAGATGTTGTTGTTTTTCCTTAGTTTTTCTCAGAGGACCAATGACATCACGGGTGATGTTTTGACTTGCATGTGAATTGGATTGAAGTAAGTCAGAGTTTCACAAAATTGTCAGCCTCACTCTCTTCCAGAGTCATTGAAGTCCAAGACAATAGTCAAGATTACTGGTGATTGCCTGGGATGCAGCAGATGACCTCATCTTCAGTGTCTGACCAAGCTCTAAGCCCTCCATAGCACTTGCTTTAGCCTACCTTTGTGGTGATTGGAACAAATTGTTTTCATCTGTTGTCTCCACATGGGGTAGATCCCCTTAACTAACCAAAGGGTTTGAGGCCTGTCAATTACTCCTATTTAAAGGCACTCTCAGATGACAGTTTTCTAAGCTGTACCTTGTACTTATTCATAGAATGTACCTTCTGTTCTCCCAAGATGTAAAATACTACTGTATTAATAGATAATTTTACTGATTGGGTTATCTAGGGCAGTTATCTAGGACACTCTGAGTCTCTTTATTGAGGAAACATATGTGTACTGTTTCAATATAGATACACAGATTTAATCTGGATTATAGGTAAAATAGGTATTTTCTGATTTTTTAAGTTAATGGATACTGATTATTTTGTCATTCACACTAAATTTATTCTTTTAATTGGATATTTGTAAAAAGGCATGTTGCATGAGCATTGTTTTGTGTGCATACTTTTCCTCTTCTGGAAATTAGGGATTAATTAATTAGAATATTAAATTCTAAACTAGAATACATTAGGCCAATGATGTTTTTCCAGGCAGTTTTGGAATGTTAAACTGTAGTGTGAAATGTATTTTCCCTTTCTATTGGTTTCCTTACTTAGTGTGAAAGCTGAGTAATTTCCTTTTAAGGTGCTATTGAGATTTCTGAAGGATTTGTCGTGCCTCATCTTACTTTGTGTGATTGTGGAGTCTCACTCCACAAATTTCATGTTGTTCAAACACCCACAGTTTTTTTCCCCTGAATAGAATGACCTCTGAATTGGAGTCATTTCTTCATATGATGGAATGTGAATTTTTAAATCCCTTCCTTCCATTAATTCAAAACAGGCCTTTTTGAAGTAACAAATCAATTGTATTTTGATTTTGTAAGGAAAATCTGTATAGTATACCCATATTTCTCTGCTTGTTCTGGGATTTGTAGACTAATTTTAGAACTGATTTTACTTTTTAAGTTTTTGGAGCAAAGACATACTTAAGCTTTCATTGACTGAAAGAATTGTGAAAATGACTAATGTAGGGAAAAGTTATTGAGCTCTAAAGTTAGGAAATTAGGTGCTCTGTGTGTTTGAATAATTGATTGGTTTAACTGTAAGCACTGATGATCATTTCTTTTTTTTTGTTTGTTTATTTGTTTTGTTTTTTTTGTAGGGGGGAAGGCAGGGCAATCAAGGTTAAATGACTTGCCCAAGGTTACAGGGCTAGTTTTGTGTTAAGTGTCTGAGGCAGGATTTGAACTCAGGTCCTCCTGACTTCAGGGCCAGTGCTCTCTTCACTGCACCACATAGCTGCCCCTACTGATGATCATTTCTATTGTGAGAAAATATTTCTGGAATATTTAGCCAGTTTTCTTTAATATTCTCGTAGAAAGATCTGATCTTATTAAATAAAAAAATTCCAATACAAAAAAAAATTGGGGCTTTTTCCTGTTTTTATATCCATCTGCCCTTAGCAGAGAAAGTGATGTATGATTAAATGCTTCCCACTCTGTAAAGTACCATACTAAGTTCATTCTTTATATTTGGAATAGTCTACTTTTTAATGAGGTATTCACCAAAGAATGATGGTAATTTAAGGTAGAGAAACCAAGTCTTTCAATTTTGCTGTTTCAATTCAAGTTACAGTATTTGCTGAGTACCTACTATGTGCCAAGTACCTTGATAAGCTGATAAAGTACAATATAGAAGTATCAGGTATCATCATCATCATCACAACCACCACTATCATCAGCACTCTTTTTATTTTTTAAGCAATTGGGGTTAAGTAACTTGCTCAAGGTTACACGGCTAGTCATTATTTGTGTGTGGGTGCTCATTTTCTGAGGCCGGGTCCGATCTCAGATCATCCCAACTCCGAGGCCGGTGCTCTTACTCACTGCACCACCTAGCCACCCCTGTTCCAGACTTCTTGCACCTTATACCCCTGCTACCCTGTCTGTGATTTAGTGACACTGGCCTCCTGACTGGTTCTCCAAGTGTTGTGGGGAGTCATCAGCTATCCCCCATGCTTGGATCTCCACCTCCTGGCTCCCCTGGCATCCCAGATAAAATTCCACCATCTCCAAGAAACTTTTCTCCATCCCCCTTCATGCCAGTGCCTTCCTTCTGGTGATATTCCCAGTTGATCCTGTAAATCTCTTGTATGTAGTTATTTGCATGTTCTCTTCCATTAGACAGTGAACTCCTGGAGAGTAGGGGACTGTCTTTGCCTTTCTTTATCTTCTCCCATACTTGGAGAGTGCCTGAGATGTAGTTGGCACTTAATAAATAAATGCTTGTTGACTGACTCTTCCAGTCTTAATTTCTTGAGGGCAGGGACTATGCTATTTTTATTTCTGTATACACAGGCCTAGCACTTAGTAGGCACTTAATAAATGTGTTGTTTGTATGCTTTAGAGCTTTAAGGAGTCTAGGAAGGGTGTGCCATTAGGTCTTTTTCTCAGGGCACTAACAGCTTCATTAAAACCACTGAGCTAACTTAGTAAGAATAATATTAAAACAGGAAGTTACCAAATGAAGCTGTTATCCCCACCCCCACTCCATACCCCACTTACAGTCAGAGTAATCTATTCCCTATTATGACCTTTTTAGCAGCACTTTGTGCTCTTTGTCCCTTGTGCTTTACTTACCCATGAGTGATGCTTCTTTTGTCTTTTTTTACTTTCTCTATATACATGATTTTTATGGCTTTTCACCATTCCAGTTGCCTTCCTCTATTCCATTTATTAACCTTATACTATCTCTAAGACATTGTGCTAGGTAGGATTGGAACCTAGAGATCTCCTGATTGCTATTCCAGTGCTCTTTTTATTATGCCAAGCTGCTTTTGTATTAGGTAAAACCTTTCCGTATATCCATTTATCTACTACCTGTACATATGCATGTAATAAATACATTTTAAGACTAGTACGTTTAATAAAGATTAACTTTCTCATATAGTGTCATATTTTTGTGGAATTTTGCTGTAATGAAATTGTTAAGGGGTCAAATTTATTGATTGTTGACATTAATTCATGTTAAAAAATTCTGCTGATGGTGGACTGAGGGAAAGAAGGGGAGGAAGGGTAGGTGTCTCAAGTTTTGACTTATTTTAATTGAAGCAGCGAGTAATATCTTGGCTCTGATGCTGACCTTTTCCTCCTCTTTCCTTTTCTATTGTAGCACCTAAGCTGCTTTTGACTCAATATTGCAGGTCTGGGAGCAAAAGTTTTGGATTTCCTAGGTCTTCAATCCTCTGAATGATATAAGTCTGCAAAAAACAAGTCTTTATGAAAGAAGATAAAGACCTTTTGCAAAATAAGCCACTAGAAAGTCTGGAGAGAGAGAGAGGTACTTAACAGTGGGGGGGGGGGTGCAGGGTCTGGCTTCCAAGGGGGAGAGGATGCTTCATAGTTTTATATCTTTATTTCTTTCTAAGAGACAGGAATAGAAAGTTAGAGTAGGATAAGCTAGTGACTGTGGAGTAGGGAGAGCTAACTCTAGTCAACCCAGCTCAGCTTTGTTTAGCTTGGAGCCCAAATGTTTTCCCTAGAAATCCATCTTCAAATTCATAATAGGAAACAGTTGAGAAAATATGTTATGATAGACAGAACTTCACTTTATAGACAATTTTGGCTGGTAGCCCTGTTCAGAACATCAGTTTCTGGTTAGATCTGTGGGGCCTTCAGGTTGCACTCCTAATGCTGACTACTGCCATCCTATAAATTCATACCTTTGATATAAAAAAATGTGGTTTAGTCATTACAAATTCTTCACCTTTAGTAGGAAGAAAATTTATATTGCATGTCTTACTGCTGGCAGGTCAATACCACCATCTTTGGATAGAGGGTCAGAGCATTTTAGACTTGGAATGGGAGTCTTATAGCTTATCTTGTTAACCCTTTCTCACCCTCATTTTAAAATTATAAATAATTGTGTAAATTATAGTCTATGACATTTTAAGGAATGGAAATGTATTCTAAATGTAGAGAATTTTGTTTCAGCTAAAAAAGATCAGAGCTGTTGTAGTTAGATTAAAATAGACATTAAATTAGGCAACGAAGGGGGATATTAGGCATTAAATACATTCTTATTGATTGATTGATTAAGGTGTTGAATGGAAGATGTATTCTTTTTGGGTTGTTAATGTTCTTTTTTTCCCCTAGTGTGGTGGTTCTCAGACTTTTTGATCTCAGGACTCCCTTTATGCTCTTAAAAATTATTAAGGAACCCAAAGAGATTTTGTTTATGTGAATAAATTATATCCATGTTAGAAATTAAAACAGAATTTTAAAATATTAATTTATTTAAAATAAAAAAATATTGCATGTCAGCATAAATAATTTTATTAAAAATACCATATTTTCCAAAACAAATGCAATTTAGTGAAAAGAATGGCATTGTTTTGCATATTTTTGCAAAACTCTTTAAAGTCTGGTTTATTAAAAGACAGCAGGATTTTCATCTGTTTCTGCATTCAGTCTCTGGAAATGTGTTATTTTGATTAAAGACCATGAAGAAAATTCATCTACATAGAACAGGAAGGATGATTTTGATAGGCAAATAATGTTTTAATATTTTGATGAAAATAGTCTTGACTTCACGACTGACCTCCTGAAAGAGTCTTAGGGCCTAGTAGGGGTCCAAGATAGCATTTTGCAAACAGATGTTTTAATGATATGCCTTTTAGTATGTTTAGGTAGTATTGTATTTATTCTTTCATACTCATTAAACTTCATTCTTTTGTATTCTTATGAAATGTTTGAGGACATTAGGGGTAGTAGCAGATTTTTTTGATATTGAAATAATTTTTATTTATCTGAATCTTATTTATTCTTTCACAGTCTACAGGCTGCACAGTGAGCTTTATTCAGGTACTTAATAATTTTGAAGCATAACCCAAATATTCAAATCTGTGTGCATACCAATTCACACATCATATTCCAGTAACACCCAATACTTTTCCCAGGCTTATATGAAGTCCCAGAGAGCCCAGTAGTAGGGAAAAAAAAGGAAGCAAGCTTCCACTGCTCAAATGGGAAATATTTGTAGGTGTCTCTTAAGAGTTTGACACTTCCCTAACTGATGAACATTGACTTTGCTTCTACTTCTTTGCTTTCACAAACAATATTGCTAAAAATATTTTGTTTTATCTGGTACTTTTCTGTCTTTGTCCTTCTTAAGTCTGTGCCTATCTCTGAGTTAAAAGGTATGGACATTGTAGTCACTGTGTTAGCACATTTTAAGCTTGCTTTCCAGAATAATTAGACCAATTCATATCTCCATTAACAGTGTGTTAATGTGTTTGTCTTTTCACAATTCTTCCAACATTAACTATTTCCATTTTTAAATCATCATTGCTATTTTGTTGAATGAGAGGTGAAATTTCTGAGTTTTGATTTTCATTTTTCTTAATATGGCTCAGTCTTTCATAGAGTTGTTTATAATCTGTGATTCTTTTGAAAACTGTTTTTCTTATCTTTTGACTGCTTACCTTATTAGAGAATGTCTTTGTCATGTATATTTATATTAGTATCTTGGAGAGCAAGACCTTAATAGACATTTTTCTAAATTGATAATTTCTTTCCTTTGTATATAGAATAGGTGCACAATAAATATATTATTTGTTTAAACCCCCGTTAAAGTAATTTTTCCCTCATTTATTCAACAGATATTTGGTTCCCTTGTCTAATTGTTCTGTTTTCTAGCCCCAACCTCACTTTTTGTCTCTAAAGTTATTAAAAATCACATTAGAGGGGCGGCTAGGTGGCTCTGTGAGTAGAGTGCCGGCCCTGGAATCAGAAGGACCTGAGTTCGGATCTGGCCTCAGACACTTAACATACACAAACAAAAACCTAAACCTAGCCGTGTGACCTTGGGCAAGTTACTTAACCCCAATTGCCCTAAAAGGGGCAGCTAGGTGGCGCAGTGAGTAAGAGCGCCGGACTCGGAGTTGGGATGACCCGAGATCAGATCTGGCCTCAGAAAATGAGCACCCACACATAAATAATGACTAGCCGTGTAACATTGAGCAAGTTACTTAACCCCAATTGCTTTAAAAAAAAAATCACATTAGAGGGGATGAGGAGAGGAGAAACAAGAAAAACAATCTTTAAAAAAATCTGTTATCTCTCACATTGACAATTGTATGTATATTTATGTATGTATTTGTGTGTTATACATGAATTTAATAGAACTAGTTGACATAAGGTTAGTAAAGAAATTTTACTTGGATCTTTTCACCATTGTGGATTTAACTTTGTTAAAGGTGACATTTGATTTAAAAAAATGATCTGTAATTTTAAAAAAGCTTCCTTAATTTTTTTTTTTAATACATGGCTATGAGGCAGAAAATAATGCTAGAAGAAAATGTGGAGACTAGAATTCAAATTACTGACCTTTCTTTTGGATAATTTTTTATGGTTAACTTGAATTAAAGATACCAGATCCAGATTCTCTCTCTCTCTCTCTCTCTCTCTCTCTCTCTCTCTCTCTCTCTCAATCTCTCTCTCTCTCTCTCTCTCTCTCTCCCTCCCTCCCTTCCTTCTTCCCTCCCTCCTTCTCTCTCTCTTTCTCTCTCACCCTCTCCCTTTCCCTCTCCCTCTTTTTCCCCTTCCCTCCCACTCTCCTTCTCCCGGCCTCTCTTCTCCCCCTCTCTCCCTTCTCAGAGTTGAAAGGCCATTTTGATACTCATTTCACTTCCTATATCATTCTTGTAACAAAACTGTTTGCTTTACTGTACAGTCACAATAAAATGTGATTAACAGACAATTGATAGTGTTTGGTTGTTTCAGACCAGGAAGAGTTAGCTGAATTGTGATGAGCGATGAGGTATTAGTTATTTCAGCTACTTTTTTTTTTTTTAACATATTTTGTCTCAAAGATAGAGCTGATAATAGCATTTAAGCATTTTAAAACTTTTCCCTTGTCACTAATTATATTCATAGCTCACATATACATATCATTTTAAGGTTTATAAAACACTTAAGAAATAGGTACAGCAAGTAGTATTGTATCTGTTTTACAGATTAGGAAATTGAGGCATACAGAGTTTTTGAGCCATTGGCTTCAAAGATGCTATTTTTTCTATCACTCCGCCTTTGAATCCTGTATTTTTGACTCTTTTCATTATAATAAATGACATATCTGTATTTTGGTGAACATTGAACAAATATTACATGATTTAAAAAAGGTATCATTAAAATAGGTACATTAGAAATAAGTTCAGGAGGAAAAAAAATAAAAGGAGAATAAATAGTTTAGAACAAAAGGTTGAAAACAGTTGATTCCCTGAAAAATAGTATAGCACAAAGAGATCTCATTGAATATACAAGATAATAAGAAATATTAGAACAAAGTAAAAATAATTTTAAAAAATAGAGTAAAATGAAAATTATCTGATTTAAAAAGCAACTGACCTAGCAAACAGGTTGTGGAAAGAGAATTTAAAAATCATTACTTTCCCTGAAAATTATGCCCCTATAAAAAAACCAAAAACCTGGATACTCTATTTTAAGAAATCATAAAAGTGAAAATACAAAAAATTCAAGTTATCTGTTGATAGCAACCACAAACTATAAACATCCAGAAATGTCAGAGCCAAAATTAAGAGCTCTCTGGTCAGTGAAAATCATTGTAAGCAACCAGAAAGAAACGGTTCAAGTACAAAGGAACTACAGTCTGGATAATAAGATTGTCCTGAAGCTATGATAAGGGAGAGAATATCTAGGAATGTAATGTTCCAAAAAGGCATAAAGAACAAGCTTGACAACTAAGAATAATGTACTCTGTAAAACTGGGTATAATGCCACAAGGAAAAAAATGAACTCTTTACAGGAAAACTTTTAAGCATTCCTGATGAAAAGTTCAGAATGGAGTAGAATCTTTGAAACTCAATTACAGAAATGAAGAGAAACCTAGAAACCTAAATATATTTGACCAGTTGAAATTAGGCTAAACAATGATGAAATGTCTTTATACAAATGGAAGGAGAAGAGTCACAGAGGGATTTAAGACAAACATAGGCTTGGGTATGGTTTTATTCTGTTTTGTTGGTTGTAAGAAGCAAAGGAAAGGGAGAACAAAGAAATATATTAGAGAAAAAATGAGGAAAAAAAGGGAAGGATTTATTATTTCACTTAAATGGGGAATGTGAGGAGAGTATATACACAGAAGACCATGACCATGACTAACAATGGGATAAATTCATCCATAAAATAGAGAAGGGCAGTAGAATGAATTTGAAAACAGAATCCAACAGTGTTATTTGCAGGTAATATACCTGAAATACCAAGATTCCCACAGAGATAAAATGAGGAACTAGAGCATAAATTTTACTTCAGACAAATTAAAAAAAAAAAATAGGGGTTGTCATAATCTCAGACAAGGCAACAGTAAAAGAGGTAAGTAGGGAAAATGCTTTATGCTTAAATATAGACATATCAAACTCATGACCCACTCTGCAAAACTTCTGAGTATCTCAAACCAGATTAAAATTGGAAAATGTTTAAACAAATAAATAAATATACAATTTAACATAGGTAATTTAAAATTTTTTTTATGTGGCCCATAAAGATGTTTCTGTTTGAGTTTGACACCACTATTTTTTTTTAAAGCAATTGGGGTTAAGTAACTTGCTCAAGGTTATACAGCTAGTCATTATTTATGTGTGGGTGCTCATTTTCTGAGGCCGGTTTCAATCCGGAGTCATCCCAACTCTGAGGCCAGCACTCTTACTCACTGCGTCACCTAGCTGCCCCTTGACACCACTATTTTAATGCATTATAGAAAACAAAATAACACCAATAGGTAATATATGTGTTCAATCATTATTCATTATTATATTGATCAGAATTCTTGTCTTTCAAAGTTGTTTGTTTTTACATTGTTGCCATTGTTATATAAATTGTTATCCTTGTTCTGTTCATTTTATTATGCCTTAGTTCATATAAGTCTTCACAGATTTCACTGAAGCCTTTTAATATTTCTTATGGAACAATAATATTCTATTATATTCAGATACCATAATTTGATTAACTATTTTCCAATTGATGGACACCCCCTTAGTTTCCAGTTCTTTGTTGCCACAAAAACTGCTGCTAAAATCTTTTGTATATATGGGTTCTTTGCCTTTTCCTTTGTTTCTTTAGGGTCTAGGGCTAATAGTGGTATTCGTAGGTCAAAGAGTAAGTACTTTTAATGACTTTTTTCGGGGCATAGTTTCAAATTGCTTTGAAGAATGGCTGGAGCAGTTCACAGCTCCGTCAGCAGTTCTTCATGTTTTAGTGCATTAATAAAAGGAAGCTAGGTGGCCTACTCGGTGAGAGTACCAGACTTGGAGTCAGGAAGACCTGTGTTTAAATCCCACCTCAGACACTTTTTCGCCGGACAAAGTCACTTAACTTCTCTCAAGCTCAATTTCCCTGTCTATAAAATGGGAATAATAGCACTTGCCTCACATGGTTGTTGTGAGGATTAAATGAAATCAAATAAGATAACATAAGTACACCTCTTTGCAAACCTTGAAGCAGTATATCAGTACTCACTATTTTTCTTATTAATGTACCTGTTTTCTTGCAACCCTTCCAGTATTTGTCATTTTCCTTTTTTGTTAACTTTGCTAATATAATGGGTGTGAGATTGAACCTTCCAGCTTAACACTCTTAAGAAATGAGTGTATTATTTAATTCTGTAACAGAAAGTAGCCATTTTTTCCAAGCATTGGCCCAGTATTAAAAATACTGATTGTAAACTGGTCTCACAGATGTTTTTTTGAGCGTTAAGATATAAAACCATTGTTTTTGTGATCTGTAACATGAGAGGTCCTACTTCAGGGTCATTTATCTATTGTGTGTTCTTTAACTGGTTTTCAGTCTTCAAACGCTAATGAAGTTTTAGGATTAGGTGGTCCTAACTGCTGGACTGAGTTGTCAAAGATAGCTTGAATGCTAGGACCATCTGACTTAAATTCCTTTTCAGCATCTTCTGGTTTAGACTTTAGGGCCCTTGGTAGCCATTCCCAAGCTTTGTTTTGCTGATTGTTTACTTTTGAGTACATCTATCACTTCCTTTTCGTTAAATCCCATCAGTACCACGGATCTGGCCAAAATTCTCTTTCCCTAATCTTTTTGAAGACTTTCCTGGCCACAATGATGAGATCACCAAGTGAAATAGTAAACAGGGAGAAGAAAAGAGAAGAGGCCTTCCCTAAGGTTAGTGGCATGACTTGGATAAAGATCCAGCAAGGGAGACTGAGCAGTGTTTAGAAAGGAGAACCAGGAGAAGGTAGTGTGAGGAAAGCTTATAGGAAAAAAAGAGTGTTGAAAAGAAGAGGGTGAACCTTCAGAGGTTAGAAGACTAAGGATTGAAGAAAGGCCATTAGATTTTGCAATTAAAAGATCTCTGTAACTTTTAAACTTTGGTTGAATGTTGAGGTTGGAAGCCAGGCTATAGAGAGTTAAGAGAGTGAGAGTAGAGGAAGTAGTAGCATCTATTTTAGGCTGCCTTCTAGGGCAAGAGAGAGATAGGATGATAGCTAGTGATGATGGATTCAGGTGGGGAAGATACAACCGTATTTGTAGACAGTAAGGAAGCATCTTGTAGATAAGGAGAGATTGAAGACAAGTGAGAGAGTGAGGTTAAATAGAGGGGTCAATCTGGAAAAGCCAAGATGGAATGGGATTGTTTGTCTGTGTAGAGGGATTTGTCTTGGCAAAGACAAGAGCCACCTCCTCATTTGAGATAGGGTTGAAGGAGATAGTGGCAGAAGACAGCTGAGTGGTATGAGATGAGAAAAGGAAGAGAGAGCTCGGTGCGTGGCCTCATTTTTTTCAGTAAGATATGAGGCATGATTCTTGGCTGAGAAAGTAGGGGCAGGGGAGTCATGGGAGGTTTGAAGAGGGGTGAAAATTTTAGAAGAGTTGCTGTGGTGAGTGGGATATTTGAATTGATTAAAGAAATGTTAAAGGATTGCCTAGGAGCAGTGAGGCCCAGTTGAGGTTATCTAATATAAATTTGTAGTAGACCCAGTCAACATGGTTTTATGGTTTTCTCCAACTTGTTTAGCAGCATGTGTGGAGAAGCAAAGGCAGGGGATGATGGGATTAAATCTAAGGCTTGGCAGGGTAAGATGAGTAGGACAAAAAAAGAGGACAGCATGCAGTTAAACTGGTTTGCCAAAGGTTCACTTAGGGGGAAAAGAACAGAGTAGTTAGTGCAGGGGTAAGGGCTGAGGAAAGAACTGAGGAGTTGAGGGATCGGAGGTCATTCTGTGGACGGAGAACAGAGGTTTGAGGTTGCAAGGCAGCTGGAGAGGTTGATGACACTAATTTGTGATCAGATAAAGGAATTTCGGAGTTCATTTACATGGAAGTGTAGCATTTGTGGGTGATGATAAGATCAAAGGCATCTTTATGTATGGCTGTAGTGGGGTGGAGTAGGTCATATGAAATGAATAGATTGAGGAACTGGGAGGTTAGGGTATTTGAGAAGTATCGGTATGAATGTTGAAGTTCCTTAGTATGAGGTCAGGATTTAGGGGGAGGGGGAGAGAAATACTCTGAGCCAGACACTTAATACTTTGAGGAAGGAAAGGGGATGTTCAGCTTCCAAAATTTTGCTTGGGTGATAAATGTGTGATGGCAGTAGAGGCAGAATCTGGAAGTGACAGTGGGAAGTAGGGGGTATTCTAACTCTTCCATCTTGTTCAATGACTGGGGGGGGAATGACAGAAAGTATAACCAGTGCTGAAAAGGGTGACCCAGGAGAGTTGTGAAGTTTCTTTTAATGGGAGGAATTAGGAAAATGCTTAGAATTAGGAAAATCACTTTACTACTCATAAATGTCTAGTATATGACAGACCTTATTAGACACACAGATAAAAAAATAAGGCTTGCCTTCAAGAAGTTAATGTTTTAATGGGGGGAGGGAATATATAGGGAAGTGGTGGCTAAGGAAGGGTGTTTTAGTCTGCGGAGTCACAGAGTTGTACTATAAGTAGTGATTTTCAAGCCCTTTCCAGAAGCTTATTGTTTCCAGAGTAAGAGGTAGAGAATATTGGGGTCATGGTATGTGTATAGCAGCTGAGTAAATGGGAAGATGCTTTGGTTGGGTAATACAATAAGATGGGACCTTAACACACAATTTGGGGATGGCTGGAATTCAGCACTTCTTAAACTATGGATTGCAACCCCATATAGGATCATGAAAAAATTGGCAACAGTGAAAGGTTTCTGAATGTGCAACAACCAAAAATCAATTTGAAATCAGAGGTAATGAATCCAAGGTATTTCTGCCAATGCTGGCCCCTGTTGCATCCTGCAACTTCACTGCAGCCTTGGTTCTGAACCCAAAGCATGTGCACTTTACACTGCATATGCCCTTTAGTGTCTGTGTCAACCAATACTGCCAAAACCCAAAATGGAGTTGTGAATGGAAAAAGTTTAAGAAGCCCTGGGCTAAATAAGATGGTTTTAGGAATTTTGTACTTGCTTGTTCATCATTAAAAATTTCTTGGAACATATCTTTTTGAGATCTGGTCTGGAGGATGTTGTGCCAGATGAGGGTTAGGGGTTGGGGGATGAGTAACATCATGGCAGATGCCAAGAAGCTTGAGGTGATGGCCTATGGATGTGATGTAATTTATTATAATAAAGTCTGCTTTATAGCAGGCAGTGCCATAGTAATGTCCCATTTTAATTGAAAAATGGAAATCAGGGTTGTTGGTTTTTTTAAGTTGTAGGAATAGATGGGATATTAAGATAAGGTAAAGGAATTTTAGATATTGTAATCAAGGAAGTGAAAACACTTGTGGTTGAAGACAAATGCAAAGATGTGACCTTGCCTGTATGAAGCTGATGTGGAATGGATGAGTTGGGCTTGCATGTTGAGTAGATTCATGAACTGGAATTGTCTAAGTTTTAAGATTCTTTTATATGGGGGTGTATCTTATGAAAAGGGCAGCTGTGTGGTGCAGTGGATAGAGCACTAGCCTTGACATTAGGAAGACTTTATCTTCTTGAGTTTAAATCTGTCCTTAGACACTTACTAGCTCTGTGACCCTGGGCAAGTCACTTAGCTGTTTGCTTCAGTTCCTCATCTGTAAAATGAGCTGGAGAAGGAAATGGCAAACTATTCCAGCATCTTTGCCAAGAAAATTCCAAATGGGGTCACAGAGAGGTGGACATGACTGAAATGACTGAACAAATCTCATGAAAAGTGGGCTTGTGAATTTTAATTGTTGAACTGAGATAAAAGAAACTAAGCTAAAATAGGACCATCTTTTATACTACATGTTAGGAAATTGTGCAGTAAAAGCTAGTTTCTCTGGCATTCTGTCAACTAAAAGCATGACTCTTTTATGATTTGTCCGTATAATTGATATTTATAGTTATGACCTTGAGGCACTGCAGGGTTATAAAATATTTCCTGAATCATCAACGATCAATTGTGTTGTATTCTTTATAGCTGATGTGCTATAGTATTAGGTGTATTTTATTTTAATTTTATTGTATTTAAAACTTGTTTAACTGCTTATAGTTGATACTAAAGTAGCTAGTTTCTTGTTAAGCTGAACCCCATGTTCTCACATTAGAGATCTGAAGAAATATTTAAATTGGGGTTAGATTAGAAAGATTGCTTAATTAAAAATAGAAAATTTAGTTTGTATGTTTGAAATGGACTACCTGACCCAGTAAGTAGCAGAGTTTTTATGCTGGGATTCCACTTGCCTTTACTTTAACATACCTAAATGTGAAAATAGTTTCATTTATTTATAGTGATCAGATATAGAGACGGGTGGCTCTTGAACTAATTTCTCTTCAGATTCTATTTTCCATTCATCCATTTAAAATAACTAGTTCTTGCTAGTAGGAATAATTCAATGGGGCCTGAATGCAAGTCCAACTCTCTATCTACTAAACTGGGCCTTTTTGTGATAGAGTAGTTTAGTATCATTAAAACACACCAGTGCTAATTGCTGACAGCAATTTAACTATTCACCTTTTGCTATTTATTTCTGGACCCAGTTGATTCATGGTTTGTATTGTTTTTCCTGGGGGAATTTATAGATCATCCTTGTTCTCCACCTCTTGACTTTTCTTGGTTTCCTTTAAGCCCCAGCTAAAATTACACTTTCTAAAGGAAGCCTTTCCCAGTGTCTCTTAATTCTAGTGCTTTCCCTCTATTAATTATTTCCTATTTATCCTGCCTGTTGCTTATTCATATGTGCTTGTTTATCTCTCTCATTAAATTGTTAGCTCCTGGAGGTGTGGCATTTCAAAAGGTCTGAGATGTGATTTCTGGGTAACTTAGTCATTCTTTTAATAATGCCAGCATTTTAATAAAAGGATGGTCATTTGTCCATCTCCCTCTTAAATCAAAGATAATCATGACAGCAGTCTCATAGCTTAAATGCCTGTTGGAAGAGGGGTGTTCCCAAAGGTGGCAGTCAATTCTGATTGGCTAAGAATTATTGAGAAAATGAATATTACAGTGAGGGGCTGTACCTGAATTTTAATTATATCATTTACTTCTAAGTTAGCCCCAGTCTTGAGTAATCTATTCAAAGAATTTATCACCACCCATACCTGAAGTAGAGCACAATGGCTACCCCACCTGGGTGGGGTCTATTTCCTTCAGAGAAGGAGGTCTTGAAATGAGATTAAAAGAAAAAGGGAGAAATCTGAATCTCCCCAAATCATTGGTTATTAATAATAATTTCTTCTAGAGGTTAGGGAGTGTCTTTTGCCCTTTTTGTTATCCCTAGCACTTAGCACTGTACCTGGCACACAGTATGCATAAATTCTTATTGATTGACTGACTGTTCTGGGCTAGACTGACTCAGGCCAGTCTTCTGGTAATTTAGGTTCAATCCTGGAACTAAATGAGATATTAATATTTGTCAACTAAACAGCTGACAAAAGTTTTACTTAGCCATAGCAGTAAGATAATCACCACGGATGGGCATTGTGAATTGAGTTGATTCAGCTGAGTGAAGCTCCATTGCCCAGGGTACCATTGCTATCCCCAGCCAAATATCAGAAAGAACATCTAAGATATCTCTTGGTTGTTTTCTCCTTAGCCAATCAGGAAGTAATGTCAGTAGCCTGAACCTTTAGTCTCCTGAGCCAACCAAATCTCTAGAACAATTTCAATACCTTTTAAAGAAAAACTAGCTTAACTTACATAGGCAAAAGAGTTAGGCTATTGTTCTTATTATACCATCTAAATGTATATCATAATATGGGCAGTAGATATTTTTCATTAACTTATTTGTTGAGTGATTATAGTGTTCTTCAGGATGTAATGTGGTGTTCTGGGCCTTTATGCTACCAATACACTGTCATTTGCAAACAGTAACATCTGGAATATTGCTGTACTCATAGGAAGCACTTTTTCAACTTGGACTTTGTGCTAATTATCCTCCTTCACAGTGATGAAGCATTTTTTGTGATCATATGTCTGTGTATTATCACATGCCTGTAATTAGAGGGTTATTAAACAAAGTTAGGTCTGCTGTTATGTTTTAAGGAATCTTGAATGATTTTTCTTTAGGGGCAGACAGAAATATCTTGTTGGAAGAGAGACTTTAAGGAAATGTTTTATTCAATCAAATCATAATTAACATGATTAGCCTAGTGAGATCATATGTATTCTGCATCTTTCAGTCAGTTGTGAAATGGTAAAGATACCACTTATGAAAGCCTCTCATTTCCTTTTTTTAATCATGTTCTTGTCTAGGTAGATGAATCTCATAAAAAGATTGCATAGATTGTTAGATAGGCATATGGGTCAGAGGTTGTTGATGTTCTTTGGGTTGTCTTTTTGCTATTAGTATAATCTGGGCTTTTCTCCACAGATTTGATCTTATCTCCTTCAATCACCTTACCATTCTATTCCTCTGTACCTTCATTATCATATATCCTTCAGCACAGATCTCTTCTATGAACACTTTTTCTAATTGGGTCTCTCTCTTTTGTGTTTCCTTTAACTGATTGCTTTATGATTCATAAAGGGTGTATTTACTATTTCTGCCTTTTTATATTTACTTCAATATTCCTATGCCCTAACACATGGCCTATTTTTTAGAAGTTCCATGTGGTGCTAAGAAATACATATATTCTTTAGTGGTCACATTTAGAAGACGGTGTAAGTCTTTTAGTTCTAGTGTCTATAGCATTTTGTTTAATTCTATATATCTTTATGCTTGATTTGTTCAGACCTGAGAGAATGGTATTATGGTTTCCTACTATTATTGTGTTATTGCTTATGTCTTCTTGTAACTCAGATAATTTTTCCTTTATGAATTTAGGTAGTATGACATTTTGAGCATATGAATTTAATATCAATACTGGCTTGTTGTATTTGGTTTCCTTCTGCATAATGTAATTACCCTGTGGTTTTTTTCTTAATATTGTTTACTTTTGTTTTTGCTTTATCTTTTAGCATGATTGCAACCCCTCTTTGTTTTTAATTTGTTAGATATAGCAAATTTTTTCTAGCTTCTCATTTTTGTCCTATGCCTTGCTTTTTAGGTATGTTTTTTGTAAGCAGCAAATTGAGTTTTGTTTTCTTATCCAGATTATTATTCACTTTGCTCTCTTTACTCTACTTCATTTTATTGGATTGTTTAATCCAGGACATTTTAAACTTTTCTTACTCTGACCCCTTTTGGCAGCATTCATTGTCATGGCATATCCTGAGGGCATTCTCCATGCAAAGTATGCATGCTATGCATGCTGTTTCTTCAGAACCTATGCTGCAGTGAAGTAGCACAATGCAACATGGGCAAGCCCTGCCAGAAAACACCTCAGATTCATTACTCTTTTGCTTTTTTTTTTTTTTTTGGAGGGGGAAGGTAGGGCAGCTGGGGTTAAGTGACTTGCCGAAGGTCACAAGGCTAGTTTTTTTGTGTTAAGTGTTTGAGGCCTGATCTGAACTCAGGTCCTCCAGACTCCAGGGCCTGTGCTCTATTCCTTGTGCCACCTAGCCACCCCAACTCTTTTGATTTTTAATTAACTTTTGGTCATTGTGCATTCAGAAATTTTTTACTGTTGTAAAATTTTGGGGATCCCATATGTGGTCACAACCCACAGCTTAAGAAGGGCTATTCATATTTAATTTTTTTAGTTAGGTTTATATTTTCTTCCATTTGTGTTTCATAGTCCTTTTTTTGCATTAGAATTGTGTGTGTTCCTCTTCCTCTTTTTAAGATAATACCTTTTTCTTACAATGATAGTTATTTATTCTGCCTTAAAGGAACCTTTACAAAAGACTCTCTTTTTTCTCAAACTCACTCATCTATTATTTGATACTCCTTTTCCTAGTTTTGTAGTTCTATTTAACTTATTTTCTCTTTTTTTTCTTTCTTAATTTTATTTTGTCGTGTAATTAATACCCGTCCCCTTTTCCCCTACTCAGGAGGCAATTAAAATCTCCTCCCCTCTGTTTGTTAGGTTTTCCTCCTCATTTTCTGTACCTTTTACTAAAAATGTATTTCTTTACTTTGTTCTCTTCATTAATTCTCTTCCCTTTTTCTTTATTCTAAAATTGTATTATTTTATTTGTTGTTTTTATATATATGCTTCTCTTCTTTTTATGTACCTTAAGGAATTAAAGCTCCTAAGGTACTAATTTTGAGGTCCTTTTTCTAAACCATTTCTATGTTATTTTCTTTTTTTTCTTTCTTTTTTTTTTTTTTTTTAATAAGCAATTGGGGTTAAGTAACTTGCTCAAGGCTACACGGCCAGTCATTATTTATGTGTGGGTGCTCATTTTCTGGGGCCGGTTTCAATCCCGGGTCTTCCCTACTCCGAGGCCGGCGCCCTTACTCACTGCACCACCTAGCTGCCCCCTCTATGTTATTTTCTTATAGATCTTATCCTCCTCCCCCCCTTTTCTTGTTGTGTCTCCTCTTAAAAGTATCCTTTCCTGTATGAGCTGATGAAGATTGAGGCATTGCTCATTGTAGAAATTTCCCTGTGTCCTTGATCATGTGGTCCTATTCTATCCTTTAAAATCCCCCTAGTCATTTTTTTTTCCAGTTAGCCAAGGCATTTCCATTTTGGGTCTATGTACTCACATATTTCTAGATACCATTGGCTTGAAGGAACTCTGGTCCCCCTTTTCCTCCTGCAAGATGTTTTCATTTTTTACCTTTGGCTTGATTAGAGTCAATTATACTCTTTCTTGCCTCCTTTCTTTTTTGTAAGCTCCCATTCTGCCTTCATATTTTACAGAACGCTTTGCTTTACCTGTAAGTGGAAGGTATTTGTGAGATTTATTCTGTGCTGTTTCAAAACTGTTCTTTCACCATTTCTTCTCATTTTAAAAGTTCTGTTTTTGTCATTATTCCCTTGTGTATGTTTAGAGATTTCTTTTTTACCTTTTGGAGGGCAATTGGGGTTAAGTAACTTGCCCAAGGTCACACGGCTAGGTTTTTGTTTGTGTGTGCGTTGTGTCTGAGGCCGCATCCGAACTCAGGTCCTTCTGACTCCAAAGCTGACACACCACCTAGCCGCCCTAGAGATTTCTTAATAGTCCCTCTTTTATTTCTTTTTCCCCTCTTAGCTTCTGAAATGTCTTTCTGTTATAGATTTTTCCCTTCTCCATTTAAAAGTCTCTAGGGAGGGGGCAAATTTCTTTTGTAACTTATATTTCCTTTGGTTAGTTGTATTTATTTACCTTTCTTGTTTTTCTGTTGTTTGAGGTACTTGCAAATTGAATAGCCTGCTCACATCTTTTTTTTTTTTAAAGAATGCTTCAAATGACTCTCTTTTCCAAAGCGGTTTTCTCTTTTCTTTGATAATTAGACCTAGATTTTCATGTTATGTCATTTTAAGGTTATCTCTTAAGTTTTTCTTTTCAGAATACATTATTCTATTCCCTTCAGTGGTTTCTGTGCAGAATAGAATTCTGTTATTCAAATTTCCTTTCCTTTATATTTGGTGGCCTTTCCCTTGTTGTTTTTTACTCTAGTTGTTAAATTTATCCTCTGTATCTTGGAGTCTGCAGCATAGTGTTTTTGTTTTTACTGGAGGTGATCCGTGGATCCTCTTGACTGATCCTTTGTTTTCTGTATTTAGAAGTTCTGTGCAGTTTTCTTTCATTATTTTTTTGTATTGAGATATCCTGTGTTTTTTGACTTGTCATGTTCTTCTCTGGGAACTATAATCCTTAAAGTAGCTTGATATATCTTGTCTCTTAGATCTAGGAGGCTTAGCTAGAAAAAATTGGCTTCCCAATGTCACCAGCAGGGTCCTTCCCAACAAGGGTACCGGATAGGAGGAGAGCATAAGGAAGGAGTGTTCCAACAAGAGATCCTCAAGACATCCCTTAGTTCCCCCCACCCCCCATACCCTGACCTGACTGGTCAAGGGGAGGGCAGAACCAATTGGTTAGATCAGAGAACTTAGCCATAATAAAGTGGGTAACCTTACCCTGAGCCCCAATACTTGCCCAGAGTTCAGCAAGAGATGGAGAAAGTAGGAGCACTGCCAAGCCCCAGGCTTCCCCATCACCCTAAGTCTTGAGAAGACAGGGTACTGGGAGGTGGTTCTACCAGTTTTCCAACCTCGGGGACAAATCCTTTTAATGTCCCTCCTGGTCAGATAGGCATAGTTCTAGAGGGTTTGGTTCCTGGGGCTCCCTCTGTGGGGGCTGCCCTGGAGGGGCACTCCTTGGAGCTGTGACCCTCCTTGTGGCATTGAAAGCAGGTTTTTCCCCTGCCTGGGTGACTGGGCTTCCTCCAACGGGAAGGGCTTTTCCTGGCCATGGGAGCAGCCAAGAATGGAGTCTCTGGTTCATTCCCTGCATTCTTTCTCCTCTGCTGCAACCAGGTATCTGTTATTAAAGACTCCAAAAGCCATCTCTAGTAATTGGCCTGAGGTGTTTGGGGTCCCGTTGCAAATTTCTGCAGTTTCCTCCTAATATCTGTGGTAGAGTGATTAATTAATGAAATACATGTTAAGGATTGCTGCCCCTTCTATAGAGTCAGGATCTAAATTTATATACCTTTTAATAGCTTCCACAAGTCTATTTAGGAAAAGGGTAGGTTTTTCTTTATCTGTCTGAATAATTTCCCTAATTTTCTGATAATCTACTTGGTTTTGAAATGCAGTTCTTAGGCCTTCTAACAGGCAAAGTACCATATGGTCTCTTTTCTCCCTATCCTCACTGGTTTTGTAATTCTATCCTGGGTCACTAGTGGGAACAGCAGCTGTTCCTGGGGGGTATTTTCTGGGGTCATTGCTAGCCAAAAGATCCCCAAATTGGCTGGGGGCGGAGCCAAGATGGCGGAGTAGAAACAGCTCATCCAAGCCACTCTGCCCCCACATTCCCCCCAAACAATGTAAAAGGGGACTCTGAACAACTTCTGGAGCCCCAGCACCCACAGAACGACACAGAGAAGCTAAACTCCCGCTGAGGACAGCCCAGCAGCCCTGCAGGAAGGACCAGCGCAGTGGTCTGGGACCTGGCAGCGTGCAGAGTGCAGGAGCCCAGCCGAGCCCAGGTCCGCCTGAGCCGAGGTTTTAGCCCCAGGGCGGCAGGGCCAGCAGCCAGCTGGAGGAACCCCAGAACACCAGGAGCTGTGGCGACTCCAGAATTATCAACATAGACTTGCCTGGGACAAAGTAAGAGGTTAGTGTCCTATGGTCTTTGGGACTGGTATTAGGGAATGTGTCGGCTCCCTCCCCTGGGGGCTAGAAGCCGCTGAGGACAAACGCCATTTTGTAGTTTTCAGAGGCAGCTCCTGCTCCCAGCCTGCAAATTTGTAGGGAGATCCAGTGATCAGTCTTGGGGGGTAATCGCTCTTGCTTTAACCTCCCTGGATCTGGATTGTGATCTAGGGTGGAAGTCGTGGGTGGGTTTACAGCTTGCCAGAAACGGAAGTTGCCCCCCACACGTTCGGGACGAAAATTCCTCTATCTGGCCTTAAAGCCATAGTGTGGCAACAAGCCCAAAAGTCAAGCAATTAAGTGGCAACATGCCAAGGCAAAGGAAACAGAAAAATGCAACCCTAGACTCCTATTTTGGGGGCATAGAGCGGGAAAAGGACTGTGAGGTCAGAAGTCCTGCTCCAAAAGCCCCAGGGGAAAACATGAGCGGGTTGCAGGCCATAGAGGACCTTAAGAAGGACTTTAAAATCAAATAAGAGAAGTGGAGGAAAAATTGGAAAGAGAAATGAGAAGGATGCAGGAAAAGTATGAAATGAGGGTCAACAGCCTGACTGAGGAAAACAACACCTTAAAAAATAGACTAACTCAAATGGCAAAGGAGGCCCAAAAGGGCAATGAGGAGAAGAATGCCTTAAAAAGTCGAATTTGCCAGATGGAAAAAGAATCTCAAAAGTTCACTGAGGAGATTCATTCCTTCAGAGTTAGACTGGAGCAAATGGAAGCTAATGACTTTATGAGAAATCAAGATGCTGTTAAGCAGATCCAAACAAATGAAAGATTAGAAGGCAATGTGAAATATCTCATGGGAAAAACCACTGACCTGGAAAATAGATCCAGGAGAGACAATTTAAAAATTATTGGACTACCTGAAAGCCATGATCAAAGAAAGAACCTAGAAATCACCCTTCAAGAAATTCTCAAGGAAAATTGCCCTGATGTTTTAGATCCAGAGGGCAAAATAGAGGTTGAAAGAATCCACCAATCACTTCCTGAAAAAGATCCCAAAAAGAAAACTCCCAGGAATATTATAGCCAGGTTCCAGAATCCCCAGATCAAGGAGAAAATACTCCAAGCAGCCAGGAAGAAACAATTTCAATATTGTGGAAACACAATCAGAATAGCCCAGGACCTGGCAGCTTCTACACTGAGGGATTGAAGGGCATGGAATATGATATTCCAGAGGGCAAAAGAACTGGGAATGAACCCAAGGGTCACCTACCCAGCAAAACTGAGTATTTTGTTTCAGGGGAAAATATGGTCATTCAGTGGAATAGAGGACTTTCAAGCATTCTTGAGGAAAAAACCAGAGTTGAATAGAAAATTTGACATCCAGACACAAGAAGGAAGAGATGCATGAGAAGGTAATCAGGGAAAAGAAATCAAAAGGAACTTATCAAAGTTGAACTATTTACATTCCCATATGGAAAAGCAATAACGGTGACTGATGATATCTTTCTCACTATGAAAATAATGGAAGAAGGGGGTGTGGTCATATGAATACATATGTGAATGTGTGTGTATGGTTACAGTTATATATGGATAGAGGGCATAAGTTGAATTTGTTGGGAAGGGAGAATACTCAAGGGATGAAATTATGAGGTGAGAGAGGAAAGTGGCAAGAGGAGATGGGGAGAGACAGGGTAGTGTAAACTATCCCATGCAGAAGAAGCAAGGGGAAGTGGTTGCAAAAGAGGGGAGAATAAGGAAGGCTAAAAAGGCAAAACCACATTCAAACTGAATTTGGTTCAGGGAGAAAATGACATACATAGTAAATGGGATATCTCAACCTGCAGCAGGATAGGGGGAAGGGGGATGGGAGGAGGGATGATGGATGGGAGGGCGTCCTTGGGGTGAGGGGAGGTTGGAAGTACTCACTATAAAAGAGGGACAGGATCATGTAGGGAATGGACCAGGTGGGGGGTGGGATGAGTGGGAGGGAATTATAAGCAGCCTTGTACAATATATCTACTATGATAATGTTTTGCATAGCTAGACATGTACAACATATGCTGAATTACTTATATCCCAAGAAGGAATGGGTGACAAGGGAGGAAGGAAATGGATCTGAAATTCGAGGTCGTAACATTAAATGTTTCAAATATATATATAAATACTATTATTAATACTCTTTTGCCTATAATTGGGAGATAAGATGTGCAGGCATTGGGACACAAAGATTCATCTTCCTCTAATGGAAAAGTCGATGGGGTATGGGAGAAGGTATGGGAGAGAGCAGATTGGAGGAAGCGATATCTTGTGGGATTACTGTTCTGGGAGGTTGGGTAGGGGAATAATGGGGGGAAAATGATTGTAACTCAAAATCTGGCGGAAATGAATGATATAAAACAGAAGTTAATAAAGCATTTGTTTAATAAAAAAAAAAATCCCCAAATTTTTGGGCTTGTTCCCAGATTCTCATCTTCTCCTCAGTGGAACAGGTAGAGAAGAGGATATGCAAATCACCCCAAAAAAGCTCGAATTGTAGGGATATGTCCTTAAAGCCTTTTGTAAGCTTTGTTGGATTTTCAGAGAACTTCCCCCATTTTTCTTTAATTTGATTAAATTTGATTTATCTGAAATGGAGAATGGGCCATGCACTCTGCTTCTTCCACCTGAGACAACCACTTCCCTTAAGGGAAAACGTCCTGAAGGTGCTATTGGGGACAGGGGCTTGGGAAGGGAGATTGGAAGTCCCACTTCCTGTGAGGGAGTGACTGGGGAATGCTGGCTAAACTGGATCAGACTGCAGGACTGGGGGATCTGGCTGACAAGGGGGAAGGTCAGCTCACACATGAGAAGTGGAAGAGGTCAGAAGAGGAGATAGCCCTATTGTTGAGCTTAAAGAAGCGAGACAGAAGATCCCTGAGATTAGAATTTGGAAGTGGATTTTATTACCGAGGGACTGTCGGGGTTACATGGTTACCCAAATCAGACAGTGGGTTGGCACAGACTTTGTGCTGGTTTTTAAAGGGATTCAATATCTAGGTTATGTAAGACAAAACTACAATCAGTGATTGGTCAGTGTACATTTGAATTTCCCACCAGAGGGAAGTGTACCCTAGGCTAAAACTCCTGCCCATGGATCAATTAGGGGAGGGAAAGGGTGGAGTTGCCTGTTTACAGATCAATTAAGGGAAGGGGAGGATGGAGTTGTTCCTTCTTACAGAACAGTTAGGGGAAGGGGAAGGTGGAGTTGTGTCCAACACCTATGATTGCCAAGGGGGTAAGGCCTGAGGCCTGAGTGGGTGTTGCCTCAGGGGGAGGGTCCACTGAGTCACCTCAGCCATACCAGTGAGCAGGGGGTCCTGAATGGGGAAGGGCCATGCTGGGAGATGCAGGGTAGGAGATATAGATGGTATAGGGGCAGGAAATGAGGAAAAGGGAAGGGAAACTAAGGGGAAAAGGTTGGGGGAGCTGTATCAGTGAAACAGATGACTGGGACCTGAGCAGGAATTGTTGAGCGGAGAGGGGCTGGGGCTGAAGCCATAGGAAGGGGGTCATTTAATTGGTTTCCATTGCTCCTTTGTGGAGGGGCTCTAACTTCAAGCATCTCACAATCTTTCCTGAGAACCTTGTTCTGAGAAAGTTCAACAACGGCCATTCCTTCTCTGGGACAGTATAATTCTAACTGCAAGAGAATATTATCTTTTTAAGTCCCCAAAACAGGCCACGATTCATGGTCCTCTAGGTGATACTGAGGCCAAAGAGTGTTGCAAAAAACACCAACTTTTTCTTTTTAAGTTCTCCAGAGAAACTAAATTTTTCCCAGTGTTGTAAAAGACAACCCAAAGGTGAACTTTTGGGAGCTACAGGCCTAGAGCTTGGAAGTTCCTTCCTCCATAAAGGAAGGTTTGGGAATAAGCCTCGAACAATAAACAAAAGAAAACAAGACAAAAACCCACAAAAAAAGTTTTCCCAGTTCCCTAGTGCCGAGAGAATTGAAAGTATGGGGTGTGTATCCTTGTCCTCCATTCTTCAGAAACTGCATCCAGGTCCATGTTCTCCAACATAACCAAACAGCTTCCTAGTTGTTTGATCTAATGGGACCTGAGAGGTCAGGCTTCCCCCAAAAAACCCCACAAAAAAACACCTCCAAGGTACTTGGAGAACAAGAAGGGAATAGGGAAAGAGAAAGGCTTATGTACCTTCTAGTCTCGGCTGGAGAAGAGCTTGAGATTAGCAGTGTTTCCTGGTATCAGGGAGCCATAAAAATGAAGAGGGTCATCATAAAATGATGAGGTTTAGGCTAGGGGTACTCAAGACCCCAAAATACCAATATGCTGGGTCCTGCCAAATGAATTAGACTAAAAAGTAAAGTTTATTAAAAGTTCACCATGTTGGGTAGACTCTTAAGGATCCTCAGTACCTGTAGGGCTCATATCGGACAAGTGGCTTGTATTGGACACAGAGCAAGTCAGTGCCAGAAAATTCTATGGCACCCTCACACACATGGAGACAAGATGGGGTCTTATATACAGAAAGGTTATGGGAGGAATCTAGGGGTGGTCTAGGGGAGGAGTTTGGAGAGAGATTTACCAGAGTTGATTCAAGTTTTTCTATATTGCTAATTATTTCTGCTGTGCAGGCTATAGATTCTGCTATTTCTCCCCCCCCCCGCCTTAAACTTCTTTTTCCAATATTGTTATTTTTCTCTTGAGCTTTTTAGGAATCTCCTGCTTCAGTCCCATGCTGTTTTGTAAATCCATAGGGTTCTTTGTTCTATCAGGTATTGGTTGAATTTCCTTTGTCTTTCAATATTTATTTAGAGATGTTTACAGTCTCTTAGGTGTCTTGTTATCCATTTCCCCTCCTTTTAAAATGTCTTCCCTATTGACTTATCTGTTTATACTCTAGTTTTTAACTGAGTTTTCTTTCTCCTGAGATCTTTAGCTGTTATAATCTTATTTCATTATATTCCTCTATTGCTCATTTCCTAACTCTTTCCCTTTTGATGGTGTTTCCCCTAGGGGTTGGACTTCAATGTTTATCAGATTCCTACAACCTAGGGGAAATTCACATTTCACTGGCCTCAGGTGCTGCTTCAAGTGACTTCTGAGGGGACAGAACTGGCCCCAGATAAGCAAGTGCTTCTGCCTTCAGGTTTCATACAGCTCCATGCCCCTACTTGCACTCTGTCCCATTTCCTGCTGCCCTTTAGTTCTGTAGTTGAGCATGTCCATTCCAGGCAGAGTATGTTTCCATGTTCTTATACTTACCTATCCCGAACAGTGGTAAGCTCAGTTGAATTTTGCTTTTGTTGCCATAGAATGGTAGGATGAAGACGGGGTGAGGTTGGACAGCACATATTGCAGCAACAGTAAGGGAAGTTGCCAGGTGGATCCTATAGCAGAAGCCCTGTCAGATTATGGGAACCGTCGTAGGGATGGGGCACATACTGAATTAGGGCATTAAAGACTAGTGATTAGTGTCAGCTAATTAGAGACAGCTGGTATCACAATGGACAAAGCACTGGACCTGGAGTCAGGAAGACCAGAGTTCAAATCCAGCCTCAGGCACATAGCTTTGTGACTCTAGATAAGTCACTTAATCAGTTTCCTCAATTGTAAAATGAAGATCATAATAGTGTCTACCTCACAGACTTATTGTGAGGATCAAAATGAGGTCATACTTGTAAAAAAGCACTCAGCATGTGCTTGACACATAATAAGCATGATAAATGTTTACTCTCTTTCCCTTCTTTGCTATCCAGGTTAACTTGATAGGCTTCTTTCTAGGAGTCTTGTCCTGCTGTAATATATATTATATATTCCTGTTGTAATATATAATATATACATATACATACACACATATAATAGTTGTAATTCTTCCACCTCTGGTGCCTAATTTGTCTTTTGGGAAATTTTTGAGAATTAACTGGAGAAAATGTCCAGTATTCCACTTTGTTGGTCATGACCCTGGACATATTTTTTAATTCTCTCTTTTTTTGGAGGGGGGAAGGCAAGGCAATTGGGTTAAGTGACTTGCCCAAGGTCACATAACTAGTAAGTGTGTCAAGTGTCTGAGACCAGATTTGAACTGAGGTCCTCCTGACTCCTGGGCTGGTGCCCCTTTTCTTTTATTTCACTGATGAGGGATCATATATGACTGAATCTGGAGGGTCTTCTAAAGTTCTTTGTATGTTATTTCTACTTCATTATCCTATACAGCCAATGTTGATACTTAAGCTACAGTTATTTTCATATTTTTCCCCAAAAGCTTATCATGAGCACTGCAATATGAGAGAATCAGCTGCCTTGTGAAGTTATCTTATTTTTCCCTCAGAATTTTGGGTAAAACCAACTCTACCAACTCCTTTTTGTGCTTCCTCAAATTATATGTATTAGCCATCATTTAGTTTAACTAGAACGTTATTCTTCTGCTTTCATTTATAGTGAGAATGTCAAGATTGATGTGATTCCGTTTTTATACTAGTGTTTCCACTAGTAGTGTGATGAAGAACATCTCACATTTAGTGTTTAACAGCCATTTATAGACTTCTACATTTTGTGGTTCTGAGGCTACTTTGTCCCCTTTTCTGCCACTCTTCTAGAGGGGCCACCCAGAATTTAAGGTTAGTCTTCTTTGTCTCTTGTATTACCATGGCCAAAGAATTTCTCACCAAGAGCAGATATCTGGATGCTTATTGTACATAATAAAATATTATAAACAAGTGGACAAATGCCATTACTATCAGGGGAATTAGAGGAAATTTTATGTAGAATTTAACATTTGAGTTGGGCTAGGTGGGAATTCACAGACAATGAGGGGAAAAGTTATGAAAGTATAGAGGTAAGATGATGCTTACTATACTTAGCTATATTGTTTCTCCAAAAACCAACTCCATCTTTTGCTAGAGCTATACTTGAAACCTCTCCAGCCTGGTAGAAACTACCAGATCTTAGCCTTCATAAGTCTTCAAGAATTCAGGAGCTCCAGTTATGACATTGATGAGGGTTAGGAGTAAGACTTTGATGAGGTTCAAGGGGAGGAGGAGAGAGAGAGGGGGAGAGACAGAGAGAAAGAGAGTGTGTGTGTGTGTGTAACAAACATTGTTGGAATTATTATTCCAGAGCTAGGAGTATTAGATCTTTCTTACCAGACATAGAAGATTTAATTATTTTCCTAGTTGGACTAAATGTATTTGGGAAATGTACTTGAATGGAACAACAATTATTAAATGTTTCATATGCTTTACTTTTTGACTTTAACTTGAATTCGACATTTATCACATTTAAGATTTTTCTTCCTGGGGCGGCCAGGTGGCGCAGTGAGTAGAGCGTCGGCCCTTGAGTCAGAAGGACCTGAGTTCAGATCCGATCTCAGACACTTAAGGCGCACACAAAACAAAAACCTAGCCGTGTGACCATGGGCAAGTTACTTAACCCCAATTGCCCTTCAAAAAGCAAAAAAAAAAAAAAAAAGATTTTTCTTCCTGATTCTGTATTATAATAAAACATAGAAGCAAAAGTAAACATTTATACAGTTGAATGTGTGCTTCTTATTAAGATGCTAGAATAAGCAAACTTACTGCTTAAGCAGGTCTTGTAATCCACAGGAATTTATGTAAAAAAAGGAATCCTTAGCTTGTGGAGTGAAATAATTTCTGAGGGCAGTGGGCTGAAAGTGGAGAGACCATAGCAAATTTTAGCATTTGGAATGTTTTAACAACTTTAGGATTCTTTGTTTGGGATACTGGCAAAAATATTTAACTCAGAATCTTTTAAACTCAGCAAACATATACTAAATACATACTATATGTAGGATACTATTCTAGATGTAATGTGGCAGAAATATTTCCCCAGCTAGAAAATGCAAAGTTTAGGTTATAAGAGCATTTTCTCTGACTGTTCCCCATGCCTGGAATGCTTTCCCCACGCTATTTTATCTACTGACTTCCATGACTTCTTTTAAATCTCAGCTAAAATCCCATCTTTTACTGGGAGGTTTACCCAGCCCCTCTTCATTCTAGTGCCTTCCTTTTGTTAATCATTTCCTGTTTAACTGGCTTATAGTTTGCTTTGTATATATTTGTTTGCATGGTGTTTCCCCATTAGACTGTAATTTCTTTGATTGTCTTTTGCCTCTTCTTCTATCTCCAGTGCTTAGCACAGCCCCAGGCACATAGGAAGTACTTAATAAATGCTTATTGATTAAGTTTACTGTCTTGTAAGGGGAATAAAAAACATATTTAGTTTTGATACTCAGTAACACGTGATAAGTAGATGCACAAAGATCATTGCTAATAGGGAAGATTAGAGAGTTTGGTTTTTGAGTTAGGCTCGATAGGAATTTACCAGGCAAATATGAGAAGGATATGAAGGAAGAGTATGTGTTCTGGAGATAGTGAGTGGTCCTGTTGCAGTGAGGTAGAGAGAATAATATGTTATGAGGAAAACCTTGAATGTCAGGACAGATGAGTGAATTTAACTCAGTAGGCAGTAGAAGAATCATTCAAGATTACTTTTTTAAAGCAAATTAATGCATAGATTATTCTGAAGGGGGCATAGAAGGGAGCAAAAAGAAAGTGAAGGTGAGAATTCTTATTTTGAAGTTTTTTCAGTAGTTTATGTCAGTCAAAGTAAAGGCTTGCACCAGGCTGGTAACAATGAGAATAAAGGTGAAATTATAGAACTGAGGCAGGTTGAGGTCAAGATGACAAGCTTTGGTAATACAATATGAAGTGAAAGAAAGGGAAGAGTGATATATCAAGCTTTCATGGGAGATAGAATGAGGAGTGGTCTTAGAGACATTGGATTTTGCATGTAGATCTATAAGGAACTTTAGATGTCATCTAGTCCAATAGAAGAAAACTGATACATACACAGAACCTTAAATATGGCTGGTCATACTTGTACAAGGTCAAACAGAAGTAACAGATCTGGCTATTAATTTCAGTTCTTGTGACTCCAAGTTGAGCACTCTTTTCACTACACCTTGTGGCTAACATCTTTCCCCCTGGGAATTATGTCCAGACTTAGATGATAGCCCATTTGTACTTAATTCCCAAGTCGTTATTTTGGAGGGGATCAGCAGAATAATTTTCTACTTCAGACTCAGGCTATAGATACAAAATGGTAGTTAAATTCAGACCAAGTGCTACTATAAAATGTAAATTACTTATTTTGGAAACATGAAGAAGCAATATAGATAGGTGACATAAAAGAATGAATTTGAAGATGTTTTCTTTTTTCTTGAGAATTTTCCTCATTTACCTTATTTAAAAATGAACCAACTCATTATTTTGTCATCCAGTGTTGTACACATACTACTTGCTATTCTATTACTTCTCAAGAGACATTTAGCAAATGCCAGCTCAGTTTTAATTTTGTAACACTAATTTCTATTTGGAGGACTAATTATGGCTTTAAACTACAGTTCAGTTAGAAATATCATTAAGGTTTCTACGAAATATTTCTCAAGCATTGCATGAGTCATTAAATTCAACTTCTGTAGAAAGTATAGGGATTGTTTAATAATTAGGTATTTGCAGAAATTATATATGTAAATATATAAATGTATGTATGATTATATTTATAGATCTGTACATCTTCCCAACGATATGTAAAGGTTTTTTCCCCCCAAAAGTATGTTTTGGGTGGTTTAAAATTATCCAGAGAATAGAAGATGACTTTCATTTACAAAATTTATAAGAATCACATGGTAATCTAAGAAGATTAGAAAAAATCTTCTCTATGATATAGAAAGCAGAATTCTTCCATCATGTATGCCATTTATCCTTAGAAACCTATTTTTCAGGGGCGGCTAGGTGGTGCAGTGAATAGAGCGCCGGCCCTGGAGTCAGAAGGACCTGAGTTCAGATCCGGCCTCAGACACTTAACCCACACAAACAAAAACCTAGCCGTGTAACCTTGGGCGAGTTACTTAACCTCAATTGCCCTAAAGGGGCGGCTAGGTGGCGCAGTGAGTAAGAGCGCCGGCCTCGGAGTTGGGATGACCTGAGATCAAATCTGGCCTCAGAAAATGAGCACCCACACATAAATAATGACTAGCCGTGTAACCTTGAGCAAGTTACTTAACCCCAATTGCTTTAAAAAAAAAAAAAAAGAAACCTTTTTTTCACTGTAAGAACCACTTTTATGTATTTCCTTTCCTCCCTTCTACTATTAACTAGTAATTATTTCACCTTATGTGACACATATATCTTATCCAGTGAATATTTTTTGAATGCCAAGTGTACTCCTCACCCCAAGGTATTCTTCATTTCAATTTAGTTCAGTAATTCAATAAACATTTATTAAGTGCCTACTATGTGCCAGGAGAGTAGCTAGGTGGTGCAGTGGCTAGCGTGCTGGTCCTCGAGTCAGGAAGACTCATTTTCCTCAGTTTAGCTCCAGCCTCAAACACTTACTAGCTTTGTGAGGTCCTTGTTCTTTAGTATCTTGATTAAGGGCAAATGTAAAGAGCTGTAAAGAGAAATATTCAATACAAAATCTTGGTCTGCCCATTTAAAACAAACCATGTTTTATACTCCCTTGAGGAATCATCCTAGTAGTAATAATAGAATGCTAATAATAATCCTCTAACAATAATAAAAATATCTATCATTTATATGCCATTTTTAAAGAAAGTACTTTGCAGATATTATCTCATAGTCACAATATCCCTGGAAAGCCTTAGGTACTGTTATTGTCTTTACAAATAAGGTAATTGAGGAAGACAGATTTAGGGATTCACCCAGGGTCCCACAACTAGCAAATATTTGAAGTTGGAAATTGTCTTTCTGACTTGAAACCCAGCATTCTGGGTTATACCATGTAGCTGTCTCTGAATGCTACTGAATGGCCTTCTGGGGCACAGGTAGAGGTGGAAGTCTCATGGACAGAAATAATATATTGAGTTGTTAAAATGTCAGCTGTGCCCCAAGTCTGTGTAGCTGAAGGGTTAGATATTAAGGTCCCCAGAGGGGTAGCAGAACTGGGCTTATCAGGCCCTGTACTTCTTATGTGATACCCTGATCATCTAGCTTGGCAATATTAGTAGTTCCAAGATAGGAAGACTTCTGGGAGGACTTAGGAAGGCAGAGAAGCCCTAAGAGTAGAACGAGAAGCTAGCAGAAACTGCAGACTCCTAAAGAATAATCATACTAGGTTTGTCAAGGCTTAGATTTCCAATGTTGAGAACTTGGTGATTTGGTTTGTTGGTATCAGCAGCAGGCAACCAAAAGAAGACCTGCCATTGTTAAGGAAAATGTCCCAATGACTTAAATGACTAAAAAAAGACTTATTATATGTTAGAGACCAGAGCAGCCTACACATCCCCAAGCCTTAAAATGATTCAGAGGCCTTAGAATATACATTACATGCAGCAGTTCAGTAGACAGGCTAACCTCCTCTATCAGATCTTATATTTCTAAATTTGCTCTTTTAATAAAAGAGTGTCATTGAGTTCCAATCTGGACTTTCACTTTCCATCACCATTAGTCTCTAGTTCACAGAAGCAGTTTCTCTGGCAGTTGCCCCTGAACATCAGTATAAAAAGAATCTTCAAAGAGCTTTCTGGTCCCTGTTGATTTAGTCATCACTTCAAAAGTTCTTCTGAAGTTTTAGGTAGTAAGAACTTGTTATCAATTAATTATCAGATCATTAAGCATTTATCACAGTACCTACATGCAGAGAGGCTACTAACTTCTACTTTATCGTGTAAATCAGGAACTGTTTGTACTGTCTAAGCTGTATTTTGAAAAAGCTATCTCCACGTGTCTCAACTAGTGATTGCACTAAATGTGAAGCAATTACACAAGCAGTCAGTTGGATTGCCTTATGATGTGGGAATTTCAGTATTTGTGGTTTGTAATGAGTGTTCAAAGATCAGGTAGACATATTTGATTAATTTTTGCAATGGTTGAATTGGCTAATTTATAGCACATAGGACCTATATTTTAAAGAAAGATTATTCCTTGAAGTAAATTTTAGCATTCCAACATAATTTTCGATCATCATTGGGGCTGCTTCCCCCCCCTTAAGAATAAGTCTTCTAAATTTATTATGAAAATCAGTGGATAAATAATTGAACTTAGAAATATTTGTTTTAGAATGACTCAGCTCTTCTCAGCAACAGAATGATTCAAGACAAGTATAAAGGACTCATGAAAGAAAACACTATCCACATGCAGATAAAGAACTGATGGACTCTGAATGGTTATTTAAGCACATTTTTTTCACTTACTTTATTCCCCCTTTTTCTTTTTGCTTTTTGGAGGGCAGTTGGGATTAAGTGACTTGCCCAAGGTCACACTGCTAGTTTTTGTGTTAAATGTCTGAGGCTGGATTTGAATTCAGGTCCCCCTGACTCCGGGTACGGTGCTCTATTTACTCCATCACATGATAGCTGTAGCACCAACACAATATTCACAGCACCAATGGCCGCTATAAATATACCAGCATAGTACTTAATTGCAAAATATAACAGAAGGAAATATAGAAGACAGAAGGAAAACATTCATTCATACACCAGAAAACTGAATCTCAAAACCAGTTAACCAATTCCATCATAATAGCAAAAAAGTTAATAAGCCATAATGGCACAGAATGCCACAGCATCCTTTAGCCTTCCCACAAACCGACATTTACTCACAATCTTAACTGTCTCCCATGGGTGCATCCTCTCCTCCCACTGTCTATCTGCTTCCAGCTTCCTATGGGCTCTGCTCCACCTTTCAGCAGACTTCTGTCACAACAGGTTCCATGTGATTACATTCAGCCTATTAGAGGGTAGGGTATGTCTTCAAAGCAGGGAAGGTTTTCATATTCCCTTAGGCTTATTAAGGTTTAGGGAAGATCTTCAAATTCCTATTACCATTATAATAGCACATGTATAAACTATATTAAACTGCCTATAATTTTCAGAATAGGGAAGGGGAGGGAGAAAATCTGGAACTCAAAATCTTGTAAAAATGAATGCTATAAATTTTGTTGACATGTAACTGGGGAAAAAGAAAATACTATTTAAATTATTAAACTTAAAAATAAAATAAAATTTGAAACAAAAATATTTGTTTTATATACATATTCTTCAGCAAGGTAGTGCAGTAGATTTGAGCACTGGGCTTGGCATCAAGAAGACCTGAGTTCAAATCTAGCCTCCAGTCTTTGCCAGCTGTGTGATCCTAGGCAGTTCTAACCTCTATTTGTTTCAGTTTTCTCAGCTGTAAAGTGGGGATAATAATAGTACCTACTGTTAAGGACTGTTAAAGGGTCACCTGAACTTGTCTTTTTGAGTTGGCCATATCTTCCAGAAACACTGGACCCAGAGCATGTAAGAGGCAGACCTTAAATGTGTCAAGGAGGAAGCCCCCATCCTGAGCTGACATAATGTATTGTTTGCATTACAAGCTGGAAGCCCTGTGTGTCTTTGGGAGTCAGGACAGGCACCAAGTCTGCAGTGGGCTTATGCTTCTGGGACCCAGTGGAGATAAGCAGACTAACTTCATAGACTAGCAGTTTCCAAGGGAAAAGAATGCTGCTTTTGCCATTATTTTGTTCCTCTCCTTCAGGATGGATTTTGTCCTTTTCCCACCTTTACTGCACCTTCCCCCCTCTCTGTGCCATCCGCCTTCTTGGTATTTCCTTTTTTTTTGTCCAATTGTTATAAAAATGCAAACTTCTGTATGGATTGTGAACTCTTTGGTTTCCACATGCTTGTTCATTTCTTTTGTAATAAACCTCTTTGGGAAGGAAGGATAAACAACAACAACAACAAATAAGCCTAGTTTTCACATTAGTTTCGTGGAGTTGGGATTGCCTGTTGGCATTATCTTGTGAGGGTTGAATGAGATATTTAGCACAGTGCCTGGCACATAATAGGTGCTGTATAAATGCTAGTTATTATTGCCATCCTTATCATCATCTGGGATTAGGTCAAATTTTACTCTCCAGAAAAATTAGTTTTCCTAGTTATTAAATGATTATTTGTTGAAGAGAGAAGAGTTATAACAATCAATCATTACATGTTTACTGTGTGTTTGTTACATGTAAAGCCTTGATCTGTGCTCTGTGGTAGTAAACAAATATGACATAATCCCTGTATCATAATTTAGTTGGGGGAAAAGGAATGATTTATTAGTAAAAAACAACACAAATCAGTTTGTGAAAAATGCTAAATGAGTGGTATAGACAAAAAACATGAAAGAAATTCAGAATTACTCAATTTAAATTTTTGTAGTTGTTTTTCATTTGTTTCAGTCATGTCCAACTCTTCAGGGTTCCACTTGGGTTTTTTCTTTTTCTTTTTTTTTTTGGCATAGATTCTGGATAGTTTGTCATTTCTTCTTCCAGATTGTTTTACAGATGAGGCAACAACAGAAGCAAACCAGGTTAAGTGACTTGCCCAGGGTCACACAATTAGTGAGTGTCTGAGGCTGGATTTAGACTCAGAAAGATGAGTCTTCCTGACTCCAGGGCTGGCACTTTCTTCACTTAGCCACTTAGCTCTTCCTTAATTTAAATTACATTAAATTACTTATATAATTATAATTATGTATTATTATGTCTTGTAGTGTTTTAAAGTTTATAAAACACTTTGCATATATTATTTCATTAGATCCTCACAATGCTGTGAATTCATTGTTATTATAATTTCCTTTTGTGGATGAGGAAAATAATGCTCAGAGAAGTTAAGTGTCAGGATCAGGGTCACATAGTCAATAAGTTTCTAAGGAGCATTTTAACCCAAGTATTCCTGAGAAGCATCTAGCACTTTCCACTAAGGCAGCAGTTTGAAAACCTTTAGGTGTCAGGTACTCCAAAAAGGCTCCACAGAATGTGATTTAAAATCACAGAAGTTAAACTTTACTATTAACTTGATTTTGACTCATGGACAGGCTTTGGATAGGTGGAGAAGGCTTTCAGAGATGAAGTATAGAAGGAGGAAAGAAAGATTTGGATAAGTATGGAATTAGGAGTTAGTAGAGTAGTAGGTCAAGTTGGAAAGCAGATTGAGACCAGCATATGGAAGGCACTAAAAGATTGCGGAAAGTGTATAAATATCATGCCACCCTTTTGTAAGTTAATGATGCCTTTGAAATTCTTAAAATATAGGTCATTATAAATCAGGTTATTAAAAATATAAATCCTTTTGGAAAGTGAGCCTGCCTTCTCCTCAAGTTCTTAAAGTTTTAGTTTTAAAAATTTCTAGGTAAGCCATACCTTCAGTTTTACATGGCAGGGGAAGGGAAGAGGAAAGAACAAATTTAGGCTTTAGCTCTTTCTCTGTAATATTCTAAGCCCTTGAGAGGGATGTATCACACAAATTCTTAGTCTGTTGGCCTTGGCAGGAACTTTCTTCAATTGTGCTACTATTTTCATGAGTGAGAATAACTTTTCTGTAGATTTATATGGTTCTTTTGGATTTGCCTCTGGAATCACTCTTTTTTCTGCTCTGATTTGCATATATAGGCACATCTCTTACCTGAATAGAATTCCATCTCTTCACAGGTATAAACTACTTCGGATGTCCTAAGAGTTGTGTAATCCCTGTTATTTCTGAGATTACACCTATAGCAATTCAAAAGTCATAAACCAGAGGCCTTCCAGACATTTTGCTGTTTTAGCATTCCTGTTGTCAGCAGTCTTTCCCAGGATGTTAGAAAAGAAAGACTAGCTTTAAAAAAGAAATGTACAGAAGATAGGAACAAGATCAGTTAGCAGAAGATGCTTATTACTCATCAGTGTTAACAAGCATTTATGAAATGTTTAGCATGTGCCAGGTACTGTGCTAAATGTTGGAGTAAAAAGAAAGACCAAAACCTGGTTTTTGCCCTTGAGGAGCTCACATCCTTATGGCAAAAGACAATATGCACACAGTGATTTCAGAGGGAAGTCACTAGCAGTGGCAGTACTATAAAAAGTCTGTGAAGGATACTAAAGCTCAGAAAGAGCAACATCTGGTAAGGAAAGCTAGAGTTGACAAAATTTGTGCATGTATTTTAAGGAATGTTGGGAGAAAAAGGAGGATCAGAGAGGGGAAAGGGACCTTTCTTGGGTGGATTGAATGAAGGTGACCAGCAAGAGAAAGGGCAGAACTACTCCATTCTTACTTTGTTTCTTTTTTCTCTGAAAAGAAGAGTCACTTTTATTCTGGAAATGAGAAAACAAATGACTAACAGGACTTGATACCTTGAGCTATCTAGTCTACGTGAATTATTTTCTTGGGTCCAGAGAGAACTGGCAGATAGGATTTTTGTACCACTGTCAGTGTTATCTGAGAGAGCATGGAAAATGGGAGAGGTACCACACAAGATTGGCTAGAAAAGGGCCGCTGTACCAGTTTTCAAAAAAAGAAAGAGAAAGCACAAACTGTAGGTCAGTGAACTTGATTTTGTTTCCTAGGAAATTCTATACTGGATAATTAAAGAGAAAGTTGAGAAATATCTAGAAAGGGAAGCAGTGATTACAAAATTAAGGCTTCATCAAGAACAGATCATGCCACACTAATTATTTTCCTTTTTCCTTTTTTTTTTTTTGACAGAATTACTAATCTAGTTCGATTAAAGGGATACTTTGGATATAGCTTGCCTAGATTTTTAGCAAAGCTTTTGGTAAAGCATAACATATTATTCTTTTAGGGAACGTGGAGAGATATAGAATAGATAATAATACTGAGGGATATGGAATATCCATTATTATTGGATGGATATGGAATAAGATAGATATAGAATCAGTTTGATTACTGGACTCAAAAAGTAGTTGTTAGGGGCGGCTAGGTGGCGCATTGAGTAGAGCGCCGGCCCTGGAGTCAGAAGGACCTGAGTTCAGATCCGGCCTCAGACACTTAACCCACACAAACAAAAACCTAGCCGTGTGACCTTGGGCCAGTTACTTAACCCCAATTGCCCTAAAGGGGTGGCTAGGTGGCGCAGTGAGTAAGAGTGCCGGCCTCAGAGTTGGGATGACCTGAGATCAAATCCGGCCTCAGAAAATGAGCACCCACACACAAATAATGACCAGCTTTGTAACCTTGAGCAAGTTACTTAACCCCAATTGCTTTAAAAAAAAAAGTAGTTGTTGGTGGTTCAATGTCATTTGTGATTAGAGGTCTCTAGTGGAGTACTCTAGGGATCTGCGCTTGCCCTTGTACTCAGTATTTTTGTCAGTGACCTGGATAAAGGCATAGATAATATATATGCTCATCGAATTGACAGATGACACAAACCTGGGAGTGAGAGCTAACACCATCAATGGCAATCAGGATTCAAAGGCTCTTGTCAGTTTAGAGCATTGGGTTAAATCTAAAAGTGAAATTTAGTAGGGATAAATGTAGAGTCATGCCTTGGGTTAAGAAAACAAAAAACTTTACAAGTTTAAGATGGGAGAGGCAGAAGTCCTGAAAAAGATATGGGGATTTTAGTGGCCTACAAGTTCAGTATGAATCAGCCATTGTGATGTGGCAACCAAAAAAGTGAATGTGATTTTGTGCTGCCTTAAGAAAGGCATAGCTCGGGGGCTCACTTTGAGAAGTATTTTGTGATTTGACCAGATGAGACTCTGGGAAGCCGTTGTTGAGAGCCCCCCGGCTTTGAAAACCCAGATGTTGATGCTTCCCTCTCTGGTAACTGTGATTTGGTATTGATATAATGGTTGGACAGTTTGGAAGCCTGTCTGTTTGATCTGTAAGTTCTATAACTCTGAAGTTCGGGGTGCTGACCTTTTCCCCCTGAACTAGGTAATGTATGTTTGTTTGATTAAAGTAAGCTTGTTAACTGATTTTGAGTTGCTTTCCTTTGAAAAGCAGATCTAAGAATCTGTGTTGGCAGCTACCCTGGGGATATTGGGGTGCTTGCTGCTACAAAATGGCGACGGGGATGGGATCTGCTGAGTAAAAGGAAAGTATGGGGGCTGGGATAATTGTTTGTTTCCCAGTTGTGGTAGCTGTGATTCTATGGAGCCATGGAGCAGGAGAGAGGAACGACCTGCATGCTGACTTCACTGAGCTGAGAGCAGGAATGGTGAGCTGCCTGCATGGAGACCTGTGGAGAAGCCTGGAGCTGCTGCCTTCTGCTGGAGGAGTAGGAACCCAGGAGTTTGGAGTTCAGCCACAGGACAAGATAAGGACTGTGTGGCAAAGCTGGGGCACTGAATGTGTTTCCTTGCTGCATCCCACAGTTTGGGACCCAGGGGGGATGGACTTGTGACTATGTTGGTTGGGGTGAAGTGCCATGGACCCCAAGGACCCCACTTTGGTTTTGTTACCTAGTTCCCTCTCTGGATTTGGAAGCAGGGGCTGGAGCAATGTTATGGGAAGGACACCACCCCCCTCCCAAGAGAACTTTATGTGATAATGCTTTGTATTTTGTGAATTGATGTGAAAATGCAATATACTTTGTTTAAAACCCAGTGGCCACTTTGGTAACTTTAGATGTACCTTGAAAATATGACTTAAGGGATGGTTATTGATACTTGAAATGTAAATTGTCTATGCTATGGGCATACTTAGTAAGACTTTACTGAATAAGTGACTGATTGTACTTTGAGATATTGTTACAGATAAGAGACTAATTGAATTAATCAAGACTTTGCCCCAGAGTGGAAGACTTGTACTTTGAAAACTGATGTAACTGATTGAGTTAATTTAAGAGTGACTATTTTTTGATTTTACTGATAAGTGACTGAGTTAACATTTGCCCCATGAGTGGAAGACTTGGACTATTGTATTTTGAGATTATATTGTGATTTTCTTATGTACCTGGAAAATGTGACCTAAGAGATGTTTTAGTGCTAATTCAAATGTAAGTTGTGTATGCTATGGGCAAGAAAGATCTTGGGGCCGAATGTAATGGAAATGCAAATTTAAAGATCTTCCCTGCCCCTAGCTTAAGTGTACCTAGAGCCTGTGGTGGGAGGCTTGTTTTTCAGAAAAGCCCACACTTTGATACTTTGTGATTGGGCAGTGGGTCCAGAAGGTTGTTACATTCTCTGAGCCAGGAGAAGGCTATATAAACCCTGAGAAGAGGCTTTGCTTTGGGGCTCACTTTGAGAAGTATTTTGTGATTTGACCAGATGAGACTCTGGGAAGCCGTTGTTGAGAGCCCCCCGGCTTTGAAAACCCAGATGTTGATGCTTCCCTCTCTGGTAACTGTGATTTGGTATTGATATAATGGTTGGACAGTTTGGAAGCCTGTCTGATCTGTAAGTTCTATAACTCTGAAGTTCGGGGTGCTGACCTTTTTCCCCTGAACTAGGTAATATATGTTTGTTTGATTAAAGTAAGCTTGTTAACTGAAAAAAAAAAAAAAGAAAGGCATAGCTCCTAGGAAAAGAGAAATGATAGTCCCACTGTTTTCTGCCTTTTAAAAGACATCATTGGGAGTTGTATTGTGCTCAGTTCTGGTCACCATAATTTAAGAAGGAAATTCATGAGCTAGAGAATATTCCAGAGAAGGGCAAGCAGGATGGTGAAGAAGGGCCTTGGGCCCATGTCATATGAGTATTGGTTGACAGAACTGGCTATGTGTAACCTGGAAAAGAGAAGACTGGGGAGTTGGGGTAGGGGGGAGAGTGTGATAACTGTCTTTCTTTATTTGAAGAGCTGTCACATGGAGAAAGGACTACCCAAGAGAGCAAATGTAAGAGCAGCGGGTACAAGTTGTAGAGACAGACTTAGGCTTACCGTCAAGGAAAGCTTCTAACAACTCAAGTTGCACAAAAGTGAAATGAATTGCTTGGTGAGGTTGTTGGTTTCCTCTCCTTAGAGATCTTCAAGTAGAGGTAGGATAGTCACTTGCTACCAGGTGTGTTTTGGTGGGGATGCCTTTGGTGTATGGATTGGCTGCTGAGGTCCCTTTTAATTTTCAAATTTTGTGATTCTTTCAAAGACATCACTTATATTTTCTTCTGTATTGTCAATTATTTGTAAATTTTCTATCCATATTACAGATTCTTAATTATCAATGTTTAAATTTCCTATGGGATATGTTAACCTTGGTCTAGCTGTTTCCTGTTATTTATAGTTCTAGGCTCTTGTGTTGTACCATAGGTTGTTATGTGTTAAGGAAATGAAAATTAAAGAATAACATAAGGAAAAAAAAATCAGGATTCTAAATATACTGGGGATAAAATGCTTAAAAATTAACTATGAATGACTTTTGAATTCTCCCTCTAGTATCACTTCCCCAGAACCTGTGAAAACATAACATCTAAGTGTGTACGTGTATGAATGTAAATTTAAACAAGTCATCAATACTTCCTTTTCATATAATTTCCAATCGCACATTTTAAAACATCATTATGACCTTTTTGCTATTATTTTTCTGCCATTTTAATTTACTTTTTCTTTTGTGTTGCCTGTCTCTTTTGTACCGGGGCAGATGTTTGCCTTAAAATAATTTAGATTATTGACACAATTACTAGCCATGTGACTTTGAGCAAGTCACTTAACCCCAATTGCCCTACAAAAAGAGAAAAAAAATAATTTCGATTAAAGCATCTGAATCTTTTAATATAACAATAGAACACTTCCAACAAACACTTATTAAGAGCCTACTATATGTAGCACACTTTGCTAGGAACTGTAGGTGATTCAAAATTTGAAATGGATTCAGCCCTTAACTGAAAGGAGTTTATAGTCTAGTTGTAGCAAGATAAGATCTATGAACTAGCACTGATAGCTAGTTACATTTCACAATATTGCATGAGTAGTATTTTAGAGGCCTATAAAGCAAAGTACTTATGATCTAAGGGAGTGTTACCAACCAAGCATATAAGGGAAGAATCATATATTTAGAACTGAATGGGGCCTTAAAGATGATGTAGTCCAGCCCTCTCAGTTTACAGATGAGAAAACTGAGAGCCTGAAGCTACATGATTTTTTAAAGGTCACTCTGGTAATAAGTAACAGGCAAGATATGAATCCAATTTTCTGAATTCAAATTCAGTGCTACTTCCACTGCTCTACTTTGGTTTCATACAGGAATGAATGAAGAATTTATTAAGCATTTCCTATATGCAAAGCAAAAGATGCAAAGCTTGTCTGCATCAAAGTCTGAGGATATTATTGTTCTATAAGAAATGACCAGCAGGATGCTTCCAGAAAAACTTGGAAAGACTTACATGAACTAATGCAAAGTGAAGTGAGCAGAGCCAGAAGAATATTGTACACAGTAACAGCAACACTGTTTGATGATCAGCTGTGAATGATTTAGGCCTTCTCAGTAATACAATGATCCAAGACAATTCTGAAGAACTCGTGATGAAAAATGTTATTTGTCCCCACACAAAGAACTGATGGAGTCTGAGTGCAGATTAAAGCATACTTTATTTTTCTTGTATTTGGGGAGGGAGGTAGTGTGGTAATGTGGTAATCACAACATGATTAATAGGGAAATGTTTTGCATGCCTGCACATGTATAACCTACATCAAATTATTTCCCTTCTGAATGAAGGAAGAGGGCAAGGAGGATGGGAGAGATTTTGGAACTCAAAAATTAAAAAAAAAATTAAAATTGTTTTACATGTAATTGGAAAAAATAAAAGATTAAAAAATTTGATAACTAGACATAAAGTCATAGAATATATTGGTATACTTCTGGTTGTATATTTTTGGAAAGAAGAAAAAATTGCTACTGTATTTTATCTTGCAGCTGATATAGGTGATGATTACAATATGGAAAATTTGATGTCTGAATATGTTGAAATGGATCGAGATCTGAGCCAGTATATAACAGCAGTTGAAACTACCCTAAATCAGGTATGTTTAATATTTGTATTAGCCTACTTTATATTTTCCTCTTGTTTAGAAAATCTCAAATGACAGAAATTTGAAAATATTTCTGAATTAGGCAAATGTAAGTTATCTGAGATAGTAAATTTGTATTTGATTCTGTTTGATCTTCTATTACAGATTATCTTGTTTAAACTTGTTCAAACTATAATTACTTCTAATAGATTCCTCTAAAATTCAAAAATATAAGCAAAGAAACAACTTTTCCCCAAAACGCAAGCTTTACTTATTCGTTCTTTATCAGGCCTTCTTAAATATACTTACTTAATATATACTTAAAATATACTACTTAGAATCAACTTGGTTACTCATTCTTCATTTTTAACTAGTATACCTTTGCTACAGACAGAAGTAAAACATGGAGAATTCATGGATGTGTTTAAAAATGCAAAAGCCTGACCTTTTGATTTTTCTAGAATCCAGAATTAATTTTGTGGACTCCAGCTGTCACAGGAACAATATATATGGCAGTTAGGGTGGGAAGCAACATCCTATTCAGTACTATGTTGAGTACAAAATGAACAATCAGATTGCAGTATTATTTTTCTGAAATTCTTTGTCTTCTGAGCAGTGTAATGAGTATTAAACTCATTTCATTTTGCCTCTATAAAAGGGTAACCTTGTTTGTTATTTTTTATGAGTGGACACCTGAAAATATTTCATAAGTTAAGCCTTACAAAAGTTTATCTAGTAGGTGAAGTAATATAAACTATTTTATATAATATATATTTATATTATTATATATTATATTATATATTATATATATTTATATATAATATAAACTATAATATAAACTTTAAAATGCAAGTTATTAACAAAAATATTCCATAGACATGTAAAAATGTTTAGATTTTGTCACGGTTCATTGAAACTCTTCTTTCTTTTCAAGGTAGTTTTTAGTGATGTCTTCCCCCCCAAATACTTCACTAATGCTTCTGGTAATTTTTAGTCATCATGACAGTTATTGATTTTTTTTTTTAAAGAAAACGGTGAAATTGTCATTGTATGTGACATATAAACATTGCTAACAAAACACTATAAGAAATGGCATTAAGCGAGCCATTCCTTTCTTAAGGCAGTTTCTTAATTTCCCAAGCAGTGAATTGAGTGCATTTTATGCTTTGACATATCACCCCTTGTCTGTTATGTGATAGGCTCTCTTTAACTTACTCTGATAGTCAGATGTGTCTGCATACTCTGAATTGTAGTTAAGAAAAGAAATCTTGGCTTCACAATTTAGTGTTGACTTTTCCTTTTGTTGTCTTTATATGAAGAACTGTAAATATTTTAAGTATTTAAGCTTATGTCACTAAATTCAATTTTTATTTTGATGCTGATCTTATGGAAACATTAAAGTTCCATTAAATGGCTATATATTTTTAGTTTCATAAGTATTAGAAACAAAAACTGACTTAATGGGTCTAGTAACCTTCACTGTAAGAAACCATGAATTTCACATAGATCAGTATATAATTATTACAATTCCAGGTTATAGAACCACAGCATCTTACTCACAATAGAATAATACAATAAACATATATTAATAACGTTCTATGTGCCAGGCAGTATGCTAAGTGTTGGGGATACAAATAAGCAAAGGAAAAACCTAGTCCTCAAGGAGCTTACAATCTAATGGGAGAAACAGTACATAAATGGAAGCTTAAAGGGGCTGGGGAAAGAAGAAGGTACCTGGTGTAAGAACATGAGAATGGTGAAATTGAATCCAAAAAGTGCAGCTAATGAGAAATGAAGACCTCATTGGATTTCTGAGCCTTCTTTAATGAAGCCTTTGGAAGGGGGTTTTTGCTTTGCCCTCCGGTCTTCTAGTCAAAGTGACAGAGATAACTAAGCATGATATTGGAATGGAATCTAAAGAGTGCAGCTTGAGGAGTTCTCGGGGTTTCTTAGTCCTTTTTATATGGATGCTTTGGAGGAAAAAGGAGCTAGGAGTTTAAGGGAGGAATTAAAAGGGACTGTTAGCAGCATTTAATTATTTGATACATAACTAAATTCCCTCTATCACATAATGAAGTAAAGGAGAGGAGGGGGGAGAGAGATGGAGGGAGAAAGGGCAGGAAAGAGACAGAGGGGGGAAAAGAGGGAGGGAGAGATAGGAAGAAGGAGGGAGGGAGGGGCAGAGAGAGAGAGAGAGAGAGAGAGAGAGAGAGAGAGAGAGAGAGAGAGAGAGAGAGAGAAGAGAGTGGGGTCTACAAGGCATTGTTTACTGAACTTGGCATAAAAGTCAAACTGTCTTCTATTCTGGCAGACTTCTAGATGTACAATCAAAGGGATGGTTTCTAAACATCAAGAAAAGTAATGACTTTTCTAATAACATCAAGAGTTAATCATACCAAAATACCCTAAATTCCTTTTTTTTTATACTGTTACCCACAGGTAGATTAGAGAAATGCTATAGATAGAGTTTACCTAGATTTTAGTGAAGTATTTGATGAAATATATCCTTGTTGATAGATGGAGAAATGCTTCGTTCTTTTTCTTTTAAATATAATTTAATCTGAAACTGTAATTTCTTAAGTGAATTGAAATCCCAGTGAGAAAAGTTACTTTGTTAGTTTATAACTGCAACCCTCATAGCTTATTATTTGAGAAAATTGCCTAGAGCAAGTTAATTGATTTTCTCAGGGTTACACTAAGTACATGTTTGTGTGGGGACTTGAACCCTGGTCTTCCTAGCTCTAAGGCTGACTCTGTCCATGTTGATGTGTCATCTGATGGTTTTCTGCCTTACCCTGTAAGGGTTATTCCCAATGGATCAGTAATCACATGGACCCATCATTTCTGTACCTTCAGTTATATTTTGTCTGGACTTTGGTGACTTGACTCCCTCAGTGCCATCTAGGTACTCTCTTATTTCCTCTTTACTTGCTTTGAGTTTCAACCCCCTCTTAGCTATTTTGTCTCATCCTTTACAGCCACGAGTCATTTTGCTCAGCAGAAAAAGCAAAAATGAGAATGGAATAATACTTCCTACTCATTGCTGTTAGTCAATATGACCTTGACTCCAGAGCACAATCTTTCTCCTTTGTTCCAGTTCTTTACCCCATTATAACTTAAAAACTTTTTAAGTAATGTAGTGTTCCTGAGCAAACCCATGTCATTCTGAGCTTTAATATTATTAACACTATTCTTACTGAACTGTACTTTCTGGACTTTGGTACTCCTTAGTTGCCTACCCTTTGGTCTAACCTTATTCTGTGTCTTTATTAATGTGTAAGTTAGTGCATGAGTTTCCTTTTAATCTACCTGAATTTCTTTAAATAAATTTCCCTTTTCCTCAGTGAATGACCTTTGACCCAACTGTATTTTTACTTGGTCTATTATGCCCTAAAGTGACCAAAGAAAGAGGGAAAGTATATATATGTACAAAATTATCTATAGCACCTCTTTTCATAGAAACCAGAAATTGGAGCTTATCATATTGGGTAATGGCTAAACAAATTATGGTACATGAATGTAATGGAATTTTATATTCTATGAAAAATGTTGAAATGGACAATTGCAGAGTAAACTAGGAAGTCCTCTATGAACTGATGAGGAGCAAAGTGAGCAGAACTAAGTAGCAATTTATAAGATACTTTCATAGGGAAAAAACCCCAAAATTTTAAATATTTTAGGTTTCTGGTCATGAGCCCAGAGGACAAAAGATGAAACATGCTGCCTATTCCTTGCCAGATAAGTGATTGATTTAAGATGCAGAGAGTGCCGTAAATTTTTTGGCATGGGAATTATGGGGCTTTGTTTTACTGGACTCTGAATGTTTATGGTGGTTTTTTTTTTTCCTTGTTTAAGTGGAGGGGGGCCTAATATTACCCATATTTTGGGTAAGACCCACATGGGAATTTGTTATGCCTTATTATGCATATTTGTTATAATATTTTTTCATTTTATTTTCATTTTCTTTTTTTCCTCTAGAGTTGGTTAGGGAGTAGAGGGTGAAAATAAATGCTTTTTAATTGAAAAAAATCAATTAAAATGTTTTGATGTTAGTGAAGAAAAGCTGGGAATTTTTAAATATACACTCTTTAGGGCTGGGGAACCTGTGGCCTCAAGGCCAACTGTGGCCCTCATGGTCCTCAAGTTCAGCCTTTTGACTGAGTCCAAGTGTTACAGAACACTTCAGGGTTGACCTTGAAGGGGGCCACAGTTGACCTTGAGGCTGCAGGTTCCCTACTCCTGCTCTAGATATAAATGGCTCACAGAAATACTATTTAGGATTGATGGCCTAAATTTCTGCATTTCAGAAGGAATCAGTAGTCTAAGATGTAATGAAAGTTTGATGTTTCATCTTTGATGTTCATTTTGATACAGAATTCTCCCCGTCATAGTTATGAATACTATCTCTTACCTTCCTCTATCTGAAAAAAGTGACATAATCATTTATATTTGAACATGAATCTACTCAGAATTTATTTGGGTTTATTGTGTAAGATTCTGATCTAAATCTTATTTCTTTTTCTTTTCTTCTTTTTGGCCACACTGCTTTCCAGGATTTCCCAGAAATTCTTGTCAAAGAAGTAGTACTTCTTAAGTTCTTGGCTGTATCCATTTCAGTTGTTTCCATTTCTTGCTTCTTTAGTCTGCTCCACTGACCTACTTTCCAAATTTTGAACCTGTGCTAAGTAGTTTTGCTGATTACTGCTTCAAAATGTAGTTTCAAATCGGGAGTACTTTTATTTCATTCCTACTTTTTTTTCCGATTTCAGTAATTATTTTGACAGTCTCTTGGCAAGTAAACATTGATTAAGTGTTTATTGTGTACTTAGCACTATTTTTACTTCTGGGTGTACAAAAACCAAAAATGAAACCCTTTCAGCCCTGAAGAAGGTAACATTCTATACAGGAGACAAGCATACTTTTATCCAATATGTAAGACACTACAGAAACCTTTCGTGGGAAGGCACTAGTAGCTAAAGGGATTAGAAGGGACTTCTATTTAGCTTGAGCTGACTCTTGAAGGAAGCCAAGGACCCCCCAATGGGCTGACTTTAGGAAGGAGAGCATTTGAAGCATGAGGGATGGCCAGTTTGGAGGCATAGAGACAGAAGTGAGAGCATTGTATATTAAGAACAACAAGTAGGTAGCTGAATTGTAGGATTATACAAAAGACTGAATAGATAAGAAGGAACCAGGTTGAAAGGAACTTTAAATGCTAAACAGAGGGGTTTGTTTTTGATTACTAGAGGAAATAAGGAGCCACTGGACTTAATTAAATTTGGAGGTGGTGACAAGATTAAATCTGTATTTTATAAAAGCCAATGTGTGGATGATGTTAGGGGAGACTTGAGTCATTGAGAGCAACAGAAAACTATTGTCAGAGTACAGACCAGAGGTGATGACAGCCTGAACTAGGGTGGTAACTTCATGAGTGGAGGGATGGGGAAAGAATGGAAGAGATATTGTAGAGATAGGAATGCTATGATTTGGTGGCTAACTGGATTTATGAGGTGAGAGTAAAGAGTCAAAGATGATACTGAGGTTGTGAACTTGGATGACTGCAAGAATTTTGGTGCCCTGGTCTGCAATAGAGAAGTTGGGAAGAGGAATGGATTTGGGAGGAGAGAAAATGATTTCTATTTTGAACATTTGAGATGCCTATGGTACATCTAGTTGGAAATGTCCAAAAGACATTGATGATGAGGAAATGAAGGTTTTAGGGAAGTTACTAATGGTAGATATATACATCTGGGAGTCATCTGTCTAGAAATGGATAACTGAAGCCATAGGAACTGATGATGTCACAAAATGAGGGAGCATGGAGGGGGAAAAAACCTCCAGACCCTTTATTCATTTCAATGCATTTTATTATTATTTCTTTAGTTCTACAAAGTAAACCATTGGTAGTTTGATGGGTATAACACTAAATTTATAAAATAATTTCGCTGTTATCATTTATATTATTTTGATATGGCTTAACCATAAGCAATCATTATCTGTTTAACTATTTAATTCTTCCTTTATCCAAAGAACATTTTGTTGTCAAACTTAAAATACGTTGAGGATGTCTTTGTAAATTGAATCTGTTATTTTATGCATTTTAGAGGGAATTTTTCATTTTATCCTTCCTTTTTTTTCCTTTTCTTTTAATTGCTGTATGAAAATTCTAGGTTTTTTTTTGGTGATTTTATTTTGTACCCTCCTTGCTTTGCTGAAAGCAGTAATCATATAAATTACTTTTTTAAAAACACATTTTATTGATATATTTTGTATTTATGTCACCTATATTTACTAGTTACAGTTCCATGTCTTCCTCTTAGAGAACCATCCTTTAAAATAATGTTTTCCCCTCCTTTTTGAAGGGAAAGTTTATTAAATTAATACACTTTTAAAAATTCTGGTTTTATGTACACTGTTCTATACTCAGATACATATATTCTCCAGTTCCCAAGTCTCCCTATTCTGTAGAGATGCCTTCTCATTATCTTTTCTTTGTTTTATAGCTTGGTCATTATAATTTCACAATTGGGTTTTCTTCTTTTTTTGCTCTTTTTTTGGGGGGGTACTTTCTAAGCAAGCCTTCACATCTTCTGCTAATAAGGGGCAATTTTATCCCTTCTTTGTTATTCTTAATGTCATTTATTTTCTTTACTTGTCTTATTGCTAACACCACCCACCCTAATGGTGGGGAAAAGGGGACACCCTTTCTTTACCCCCTTTATTTCCCTTGAAAATAATATTACATTTTGGTTTTAGACATATTTTTTAAAAAATATCACATTAAACAGCCCTTTTATAAAGGCCTTTGCTTTATAGAGTTATTTGCATAAATGAGAACTCCTCTACTCTTTAGTTCCTTTCACCCTTGTCCTATTGACAGTCTTGCCTTACCAAACGGTAACTGAAGATTTTTAGAAATAGATTGTTTGTTCTATTATATCATGAGAATTTCTCCAAATATCCCTTCCCCTCTCTCCTCCCAGAGAACCATCCAATATAATGAATGTATTATTTAAAGAAAAAGGGAAAAAATGAACAAACCAGATCAATTCATCAAAAAAGCCTACAAATATCTGAATAATTTGTGTATCTCCCATATCTGCGAACAAGTAGGATAAAGTTGTCATCTTCGGGTTTTGCTTGCTCTTTTTAATGTCGCAACATTCACTTTATTTGTGTGTGTGTGTGTGTGTGTGTGTGTGTGTGTTTCCTTTTACATTGTTGTTGTCATTATGTTGTTTTTTTTGCCTCTGTTCATTCAGTCTTTAAAAGATCATTTAAGTCTTTTTGTACTTCTTTGTATTTATCATACTGTTTCTTCTATCACAGTAATGTGCCTTTTCACTCACATACCATAGTTTGTATAGCTGTTCTCCAGTTGTTGAGCATCTCCTTTGTTTCCAGTTCTTTGCTACCACAAAAAGTGCTGCTAAAAACATATTGGTGTATTTGGGGATTTTTTTCTTATCAATGACTTTTTAGATATATGACTAGTAATGGGATCTCTGGGTCAAAGGATATGAATATTTTAGTCATTTTATTTACATAATTACAAAATGTTTTCCAAAATGTCTCAGCTGAGTTTTAATCTCATCATCTGAAACCTTTACTTATATCCATATGCTGCTTAAAAGAGCTGGATAAAATAATAAAATCAAACTGATTGCACTGCAATTTATATTCATAATCTCAGTTGGGCCCTCATTATCTAATTGATTGACTGTCCTCATTACAGGTATTCCAAACCTTTTCATCCCTACTCAAGCCTTTTGTGTCACCACGCTTTTAGCTGAATATCTTGCCTCATATTTCACTGAAAAAAATTGAAATCATTCACCAAGTACTCCCTTTTTTCTTCTTTTATCTCCCATCACTCAGATGTTTTCCCCACTATTACCATCTTCACCTTTCTCACATGAAGAGACAGTCCTTTTCTTAACCAAGGCAAACCCTTCTATATGCCTCCTTGATCTCATTCCTTCCAATCAGTTGTTCCCTCCATCATCACCACTCTCATGAATCTTTGCTTTTTTTTTTTTTTTGGAGGGCAATTGGGGTTAAGTAACTTGCCCAAGGTCACACGGCTAGGTTTTTGCTTGTGTGTGTTAAGTGTCTGAGGCCGGATCCGAACTCAGGTCCTTCTGACTCCAGGGCCGACGCTCTACTCACTGCGCCACCTAGCCGCCCCACTCATGAATCTTTACTCGGTCCCTAACTATTGACTGCTCCCACACAAGCTCACGTCTCCCCCTTCCTTGATTATACTATCCCTGTTAGTTATCATCCTACATTTTTCCTTTCCTTCAAGGCTGAACTCCTTGAGAAAGTTGTCTGTATTCACTGCCTTCATTTCCTCTCTTCTCACTTGATTCTAAACCCTCTGGAATCTGCCTTCCAACCCCCACCACTCAATTGAAACTGCTCTACAAAGTTACTAACGATCTCTTAATTGTCAAGTCTGATGACATTTTCTCAATTCTTAACTCTTTTGATCTCTCTGCAGTCTTTCACACTGTTAGCTACCCTCTCCCTCCTATACATTTTGTCTTCTCTAGGTTTTTATAGCATTGCTCTTTCCTGGTTACCTTTCCTGCTTGTGTCTTTGTTTTTGGAGTAACTAAAACTTCCTTATTATATATCATATGAAGGCTATATTTGGAATCAGCATCATTATTTTGGACCCATTCTCTAACTCTGCTTTACCACCAAATGCAATCTAATGTTTTACTCTCATTAAATCTTTAGTAGGATAGTAAATTTAGCAAAAAAAGAAATCCAAACAGCAACAAAAAATAAGAAAACTTTACAGAAAACAAATGGTTGTTAGAATTCTGAACTACATTTCTAGCCAGAAACGTGAAGATACTAGATGGTAGTCTTCTGTTAAATGAATTCCTGCATTGAGGAAGATGATTGGGGGGGCATGTTAAAAGCAAGATCATGTTTACTAGGTTAGTTTTTCTTTATCAGACATTGCAACTCCTATAAGGCTCAATTTAACTAGGAAATTAAAGCTCAGGCTGTTGACTTAGCTTCCTGGTGACCTAAGTACAAAAGGACAATGTAGAAATTGTTGTTCCTCAGAGTAGACAAGTGGGTTAGCATGGACAGCAAAGAGGCGGGGAAGCCGCACTCAAATGAATCAAAACTCTATTTTTTCTGGGTTTCCTTTTTACGTTATGACTGTGTAAATCTCCTCTTGTTATTTGTTAGGTGGTTTGTGAATATCTTATTTCATTCCAATTCCAAACCCAAAGCATCAGACCTGCCTGTATCAGATCTGGTCTACAGCAAAGGAATTGGACTTCTAAGGCTTTTTTTAAAATCTAATGTTCCGTGACTTTGTGGCAGAACCCGTCAGGAACAAATGGATGAATGGAGTATGTGTGTCTTAGCTCTTGAACTGTTCCTTTCAAACTTTGAAGAATCATAGGGACTATGGAAGTTAGAGTGGGAAGTATAATCTAATGTCCTTTAGGGATGAGGAAAGTGAGGCCCAAATAAATTAAAATGCCATGCTCACGGTTACCCAGAAATCCTGCAAAGTCCTACAAAGAAATTTAAGAGGAGAATAGTAAATAGCAAAGTTAAAATTTGACCTGAGTCCTCTGAGTCAGAATCTAGTAATCATACCGTTATATGTTTTGGAGGCTAATTCTCTGGCTCTCATGGTATCGCCAGAACAGTCTTACCTCCACATGTTTGCTTCAGCCTGCATTTAATTATCTTGAGGGATTGAGGCTCCTTATCTGATTTTAAGTTTTTGTGGTTTGATGACTAGTCAGGGTACTATAGTTGGCAATATACCTCTGAGCTATTTGGCAATGTACCTCTTAGCTATTCTATACAAAAAAGACATAAACCTTTTCAATAAAGAATAAAAAGGTGGGAAATAGCTAGATTTAGAAGGTCTTCATCTGGCTTTTGTTTATCCATTCCTAATCAGTTTTTGCTTCTAGTGTCTGTTAAATCTATCTGTTTAAAAAAATTATTAAATTTTATTAAAATAAATTTTTTAAAATAAGAAAATTATTCAAGAACTGAGAAAATTTTGTTACCAAAGATGTTTATATTATACTATGTACATGCTATATATAATGTTATACCTGAGAAAAGTGAGGTAGAAAACAGTATCTTAAACTTAGTATGCTAATCCAGGAATAAATTCCATAGAAGTTAGCCATGCTGGGTCTAAATCCAGTTCACAGTTTTCTTGTGATACTACCTCTCTTAAAACAAGTTCTCTATGTGTTAGGAAATACTATGTGATACTGCAACTTTTCTTTTCTTTTCTTTTTTTCAAATGCTTTATTAACTTCTGGTTTACATCATTCATTTCCGACAGATTTTGAGTTACACATTTTCTCCCCGTTTTTCCCCAACCCACCTCCCCATAATAGCAGTCCTACTGGATATCCCCTCCTCCAATCTGCTCTCTCCCATATCTTCCCTAATACCCCCTTCGACTTTTCTAGTGGAGCATGGTGGATCTCTGTGTCCCAGTGCCTGTATATCTTATTTTCCAATTACATATAAAATAGTATTAGTAATAGTGTGTGTGTGTGTGTGTGTGTGTGTGTGTGTATACATATATATATATATATATATATATATATATATATATATATTTTAAACATTTTTTAAACTTTGTTTTAAAACTTTTTTAAAACTTTGAATTCCAGATTCATTCCCTTCCTCCCTTGTCACCCACCCTTACTGGGAAGATAAGAAATTCAATATAGGTTGTGCATGTGTAGCTAATGCAAAACATTAGTATAGTAGATATATTGTAAAAGACTGATTACATTTCCCTCCCTCCTATCCCACCTCCCACTTGTTCTGTTCTCTACTTTGGTCCTGTCCCTTTTCAAAAGTGGGTGCCTCCAACTTCCCTCCCCCCCGAGCCTGCTCTCCCTTCCATCATCTCTCCTCTCATCCCCTTCCCCCCTACTTTCATGTAAGGTGAGATACCCTATTTAGTGTGTATGTCATTCCCTCCTTGAGCCAGATTCGATGAGAATAAGGTTGACCCATTCCCTTTTGCCTCCCTGTTCCTCCCCTCCATTGTAACCATTACCCCTTGCCTCTTCTATATGAGATAGTTTGCCCCATTCTGTCTCTCCCCATCTCCTCTCATTATATTCCTCTCTCACCTCTTAAATTCTCCTTTTAAGTATCATCACTTTCTATTCAATTGGTCCTGTGACCTCTAGCTATGTATATCTGTAAACATATATACACACATTCACATATGTATTCATACACCCATATGCCCTCCAATATAGACTATATATATATATTTCTATTCCCTTCAACTATTTTCATACTGAGAAAAGTTTCATCAGTTACAATTATCGTTTTTCTATGTAGGAATGTAAACAGTTCAACTTTGATAAGTTCCTTATGATTCCTTTTCCCTGTTTACCTTCTCTTGTTTCTCCTGCTTCTTGTTTCTGAATGTCAAATTTTCTATTCAAGTCTGGTTTTTCCTTCAAGAATACTTGAAAGTCCTCTAATCCATTGAATGACCATATTTTCTCCTGAAACATGATACTCAGTTTTGCTGGGTAGGTGATTCTTGGTTCTAATCCCAGGTCCTTTGACCTCTGGAATATCATATTCCAGGCCCTTTGATCCCTCGGTGTAGAAGCTGCTAGATCCTGTGTTATCCTGATTGTGTTTCCACAATATCCAAATTGTTTCTTCCTGGCTGCTTGTAATATTCTCTCCTTGATCTGGGAATTCTAGAACCTGGCTATAATATTCCTAGGAGTTTTCTTTTTGGGATCTTTTTCAGAATGTGATCAGTGGATTCTTTCAACCTCTGTTTTGCCTCCTGGTTCTAAAACATCAGGGCAGTTTTCCTTGAGAATTTCTTGGAGGATGATTTCTAGGTTCTTTCTTTGATCATGGCTTTCAGGTAGTCCAATAATTTTTAAATTATCTCTCCTGGATCTATTTTCCAGGTCAGTGGTTTTTCCCATGAGATATTTCACATTGCCTTCTATTCTTTCATTTGTTTGCATCTGTTTAACAGCATCTTGATTTCTCATAAAGTCACTAGCTTCCATTTGCTCCAGTCTAATTCTGAAGGAAAGATTCTCCTCAGTGAGTTTTTGAGATTCTTTTTTCCATCTGGCAAATTCAGCTTTTTAAGGCATTCCTCTCCTCATTGGCTTTTTGAGCCTCTTTTGCCATTTGAATTAGTCTATTTTTTAAGGTGTTATTTTCCTCAGTCAGGCTGTTGACTCTCCTTTCATACTTTTCTTGCATCATTTTCATTTCTCTTCCCAATTTTTCCTCCACTTCTCTTATCTGCTTCTTAAGGTCCTCTATGGCTTGTAACCAGCTTGTATTTTCATTTGAAGCTTTTGGTGCAGAAGTTCTGACTTCACTGTCTTCCTCCTGTTCCATGCTTTGATCCTTTTTGCCCCCCAAATAGGTGTCTAATGTTGAATTTTTCTGTTTGTTTTACTTCCTTTGCCTGGGCATGTTGCCACTCAATTACTTGACTTTTGGGCTTTTTGCCACAGTAGGACTCTGCTACCAGCCAGGGGAACTTCCGTCCTGAAACCAAATTCTGGGGTTTCTCAGCTGCCGGAGGTATTAGTTGGGTGCCCTCTTTGAAGCCTCCACACACTCTGGCAAGCTGGGGAAACAGCCCAGGACCTCCACCCTTGACCGCAATCCAGATCCAAGCAGGTTAAAGCAAGAGCGACTACCCCCAGACTGGTTGCCTGGTCCCCCTACAGTCTGCAGGCCAGGGCCTGAAGCTGCAAAGTCGCAGCTGCTACTCTGCCGTGTCTCAGCGGCTTTTCGCCCCAGGGGAAGAGGCCAATGCACTCCCAACCACTGGATACCAAAGTCCACACTGCACTGACCTCTCACTTTGTCCTTATCGTCTGTGTATTGATAATTCTCGAAACGGCCACAGCTGCTGGTGATCTGGAGTCCCTCCAGCTGGGGCTGGTCAGGTCACCCTGGGGCTAAAACTTCTGGCTCATGGGGGGCCTGGGCTCGGCTCCCAGAGTGCTGGGCTAGCCACTTCCTGCTGGGCTGCCAGGCTGTCCTCAGTGTGAGGTTAGCTTCTTTGTGTCATTTTGTGGGTTCTGTAGCTCCATAGTTTATTCAGAATCCCTTTTACATGAATGGGGGAAGGTGAGAGCCGGAGCCCCACTGAAGTCCTGTTTTTACTCCGCCATCTTGGCACTGCCCCCAGTAACTTTTCTTACTAACTAAATGACAAATGACATTTTTAATGAATTAAGTGAAGCAGGTGTGGTAAACACATCACTTAGAGTATTTATAGCAGGAGATAAATTCAGTATTTTATGATTTAATCTCTGATTTTAGTATATATGTGAATAGGTCCTGAGATGTACATTACACATGAGAGTATACTTGTTTTCTTTCTTTCTTTCTTTTTTTAAAAGCAGTTGGGGTTAAGTAACTTGCTCAAGGTTACACGGCTAGTCATTATTTATGTGTGGGTGCTCATTTTCTGAGGCCAGATCCAATCTCAGGTCATCCCAACTCTGAGGCTGGCACTCTTACTCACTGAGCTACTTGTTTTCTTTTTAAATAGTAAGGCATTTTTATTCAAATTATCTTTTTTATTTTTACTTTGTCTTGATTTCCTATTATATCTTTCTTCCCTTCCTCATTCGGGGAACCATTCATTATATGATTGCATGAATACAAAAACATTTATTTGGTATTTATTATGTGCTTAAATACTGTCCTCAGTCCTGGAGATACAAATACAAAAAAGATAGTCTTTAAGGAGCTTACATTTTAATGGATGAAACAGCACCCACAGGAGTGGTGAACCGGGAAGAGCACTTTGGTTTCAGCAATTATAAAAGGTGGGGAATAGAGCTAGAGAGTAGTAGAATGATGTCATTTACTTTTAGTCATCTTTAAATCTGAATTAAATGGTTATTTAACTCCTAAGCTTTATTTATATAGTATGTGCTGACTTAATGCATTAAATTATCCTGAAATCTGAAACATTTCTTTTTCTATACTTTTCTCTAATACTCCTTCCTTTGTGCTTCTGCCATTTTCTGTATTATATAAGATTTTAAAGCACTTTAATCCTATCTGCATATTTACTATTTTAAATTTTTTTTAGCATTATACAATAATTTCTGTCAAAAAGTCTGTGTAGGAGGGCATTATCCAACTTATTCAGAGAGGTGTGATTAGATGATGGATTGATTCTACTCATCTATTTTACAATAAATCTGTTAATGGTTCTTCCCTATGGACCAAGTGTTTTGTTTGATAAGATAACCTGATCATTTTATCTGCCTTTTAAAACTAGTATGTCAGAGCTTAGAAGAAAGTAGAAATATATTTCACATAAGCTGTTTAAACTAACATAGTAATTGATATAATAAAAGAATGAAATGGATCAAAGCTATAGTTTACGTAGGGTTGTTATCATAAATGTAGTTTAGAATCTTTTCCATGTATCAGTCCTTATTCTTTCCCATCTTTTTGTCAGCTATCAAGTTTTACCCTTTAGTAACTCTTATTTAACATTTTAAAAATAAGATTCTCCTCCTTTGTCTTATATACTACTATGTTCTGAAATAAATGTATTCCTTAATTTTAATTAAATAAGCATTTTGGATTTGGAAAATTTGTGATATAATTTATAAGATTGTCCTAGACTATATGATTTGTTAGGGTCACCCATTAGACAAATAAGATATTATAATGTAAAAATACATAAGAAAAGGAGGGGAAAGAGTGGGGAATATAGATAAGAATTGTCAAATTTAATCTGTAGAACCCCTGTGCATAAAAAAAAATTCTGTCATCTGGAGGAAAACAAAGGGCAAGTCAGTTCAGTTCATGGAGCATTTATTATGGGAGATAGCAGTGACAGCATTAGAATGAGCACTGGTGATCTGGAGTCATTTAAACTGCATTAAACCCCTTCCTCTACTACTTAATACTGCATTATAAAAGTCATTTAAACTCTCTGGCTCTCAACTTATCTTAGAAATGAGTAGTTGAACTAAATGATCTTTCAGGTATTATCTGATTATACATCCTGTTCTCATATGTGCAGGACAGGGTGGTAGGCACTGAGAATAAAATACTGGGCCTGGAATGAGGAAGTATGACCTTCTTAAGTTCAAATCTGGCTTTAGACACTTATTAAGTGTCTAAAGTAAGTGTCCTGGGTAAGTCACATAACCTTGTTTGCCTCAGTTTCCTCATCTGTAAAATGAAATGGCAAACCATTCCAGTATCTTTGCCAAGAAAATCACAAATGGGGCCACAAAGAGTTGGACATGACTGAAAACAATTGAACTACATTAGAAACCACACAACCTATAGATGTTCTGCTTAGAGGTAATATAAGCACATGCCGATAAGCATTTGCATTAGGAATAAAGGAAAAATCCAGACAAAATCTTGTAAAGAAATTCAAGAGGAGAATGATCATTTTCTTTATCAAAGTTCAGTAAATAAATGAATGAAAAAGCTTTTATTAAGTGCTTACAGTGTACTAAAAACTGTACTAAGCCCAAGGATACAAATAGAAAAACAAGATAATATTTGTTCTCAAGTAGCTCGCCATCTAATTGGGGGAGGGCTTAGCAGCTAGATAGCCAGAAAGATCTGGCCTTCTTTAGGGAGTATAGTAAACATGATGAGACCAGGTGGACTTTAGATGAAATGACCATGGAGATGGTAAGGCCTGGTGTAGTAGGCTGGGTGATATAGCATATCCAAGTGCTGGACTTGTTAGAGGTGATTGGTTTGACTCTTGCCTTAAACCTTGTGTGGCTCTTGAGTATATCATGTAACCACAGAGGACCTCAGTTTCCTTATCTGTAAAATGAAGCAATTAGACTTGATGGCCTCTTAAGTCTTTCCCATCTCTAAATCTATAATCCTAAAATCCTGTTATCTTATTAGAAGGATTGTAATTGGCACCTCCCTGTTCATCCAAGTGGTATGAGTAGCCATGTCCCTAATCCATGTTTGTTGGGAAGGAGATAGTGTGCCCAAGTGTCAGAGTGGAGTAGGGAGTTCCATTGTTAGTATGGAGACATTTAGCATCTAACTGGAAATGGGATTCTAGAGGCTAAGAGAAATTGGGCAGTTAAATTTGGAACAGGGGTAAGAAAGGGCTCTTTTTCACTCGTATGTTCCTTCTGGACCCTCTGTGACTGGTTGAGATCAGAGGAAGGGAGAGGGAACAGGGAATGAAAGACTTCATTGAATAGGAGGCAAGTGAACTTGCTCCTTAAAGGAAGAAGAGGATTTCTTTGAACTAGTAAAGATGACAAGGGAGTATGTTCCAGAAATGAGAACAGTCTGCATGAATGTAGAGAGGTTGGAGATTGCAGGAGGATAAGGAACAACTAGAAGTAGCTCATTCTCACTTAAAAATATTTGTGCTTAAAGGAGACTAGGATGACATAAGGCTGGAAAGGTAATTTGTTACCACTTAGTTGGGCAGGGGAGGAGAGAAGACTCAAACAGGAAATAAGAGACACAGGCAGCTCATCCTTTTTTATTAAGAAAATTTCCTGAGGATTTGAATATTCAGGGAAGATTGTGAACATCACAGTTAATTGAACAATTAAAAAACACATTAGACATTACTACAATCCACAGCTAGGTGTTCTCTGAAGAGAAGACATTTCTTAGAATCATACTAACTGACTGTCTGAGCAATTCACTTGCTTTTTTCTGGATCTTAGTTTCTTCATCTGTAAAATGATCTTACCGGATCCTTCTGCCTCTTACATTCCATGATTTTACAATTCATAAAAAATTATTCAGCACCTACTATGTGTGGAACACTTTATAGTAGATACTGGGGGAGATAAAAAGTTTTTCTGGACGTGATTCCTGCCTTCATTAGACCTAATAATTTAAGAGTTGTATGTGATGCATATACAGATAATGTTAGATAAAATTAAATGGAAGTGCATTAGGGAAGCATAAAACGAAGTAGCTGGTCACTTGGGATGCTATTGTGTGTGTGTGTGTGTGTGTGTGTGTGTGTGTGTGTGTGGCGGGTAGGGGTTGGGACTAAAGACTGACGGAGAAGGAGGAGCTTTTCATTTAGGCTTTTAAAGGCTGGACAGGTATTCAGACGACCATTAAGAGGTAGAGGGCAATCCAAAGAAAAGCAGTGTTGTAAAGCAAAAAAAGTGCTCTTGCCTTATTTGGAGTCTGATGACCTGGGTTTTTATCCTGGCCCTGACACTACCTATTGCCCTTAGAGACAACTAACTGAAATCTTTCTGGGCTTCAGTTTCCATGTCAGTAAAATTAGGAGCTTAAACTAAGGTTCTTTCCAGCTCTGATTATCAGAAGTTGAACCTGGAAATGAACTAGGTTTTGTAGGGCCCCAGATAACCAGATAGAGTAGTTTACATTGAGAAGCCAATGAAGATTTTTGTAAAAAGATGTAATATGACAAGACCTATTGAAAAAAGATTAGGATGGGCTAGAGCAGGGGTAAATGGATTGGAGGAAGAGTATAGATAGGAAGATCTTTTAGTAGGTTATTGTAGTCTAGCCAGATTGTACTATGAGTTTTTGAATGAGGGAGGGCAATGTGAATAGTACTGATAAATGTAATAGTACTGATAATAGTACTGATAAATTATAGTAGTACTGATAAATTATAGAGGTACAGTCAACAGAACTTGCTAACTGATTTGATATTAGAGATAAAGAAATAAAGAATCAAGATAACCACAACAATTCTAGTATCGGAGACTAGGAGAATGGTGGAGCCAATAATAGACATCCTCAAGTCAGAAGTAGAAATATGTATAAGGAGAAAGATAAATTAGGTTTGAGGTGTAGTATCTAAATAGTGATACCTAGTAGACAGTTGTTGACATGGTACTGGCATACAGAGGAAAGATCTTAGTATACATTTTGAAATCATCACATAGAGGTTATATCGCCAAGGCTATATTCACAGCACCAATGGTGACTATGAATATGCTGGCATAGTTCTGAATTACAAAAATATAACAGACTCTCCATATAGAAGACAGAAGCAAAACATTATTCAGATACCAGAAAGCCAAATCCCAACACCAGAAAACTGAATCCATCTTAGCAACAAAGAATTTAATATACCATATCACTGCAGGAAGCAACACCATCCCAAGGCTTTCCCCCTGCTCGGGTCTTCCCACAAACATTCACAGTCCTAGCTCTTTTCTTGCCTGTGTCCTCTTTCTTCCTCTTTTCTAACTGCTTTGACTCATTTCCTGCTCCATTCCTTCCTTCTCTACCAGTTCAGCAAAGTCATCCCACCACAGGCTCCATGTGATTATATTCAGCCTTTTAAGGGTCAGGGAAGATCTTCAAATTTTCATAGGCCTATTAAGGGGCAAGGAGGATCTTCAATTCCCATTACCATTACAGAGATGAACCTTGAAGACATGAGTCAATGAACTATTCAAGGAGAGATTGTGGAGAGAAGAAGGCAAGGGACAACTCTGAGAAATGTTCACTTTAAGTGTTAAGGAAGAGCAGTAAAAGAGAGAGGAGGAGAATGAGGAGATTGTGGTGCCTCTGAAATCAAGAGAGGAAGAAATTGGTTATTGGCATTAAGTTCCATAGAGAAGTTGAGGCAGAGGACTAAAAAAAGGGCATTATAATTATTGATGATGGGAACATCAGTGACATTTTGAGAAAATAGTTTCTGTAGAGTTGTGGAGTTTGGAAGATTTAGAGAGAGATTTGAGACAATGGGTGGTGAAATGTTAGCATCTCAGGATAGACAGCTTTTCCCCATTTGCCTGGGAAGGAGAACAAAGGGGCTGTCTACATAATTTGGTAGAAGAACCAAAGGAATGGGAACAAGCCCGTAGTGGTGAAGGGATTGAAGATGATGAGAGGAGAGGAGATTGTTAACTGAGCTAATAAATTCATTTTATCCTATATGTAATGGTAATGTCACAGAAGGTTTTTGAGTAGAGATTGGGGGTGAGCAGCAAGCATTTATTAAATACCCGCTCTGTGCCAGGCACTGTGCCAAGTGCTTTATAAACATTATCTCATCTGATCTTCAAAACAGTCTTGGGAGGTAGAGGCTATTATTATCCCCATTATACAGATGAAAAAACTGAGACAGAGGTTAAATGACTTGCCCAGGGTCACACAAGTACTGAATGTGAGAGTGGATTTGACCTTAAGTCTTCCCAACTCTAGGCCCAATGCTTTATTCACTGTGCCACCTACCTGCCTCTGGGAAATATTATTATCAGATCTCTTTAATAGGAAAGTTATTTTGTCACTTATTTGAAGACTGGACTTGAATTAGAAGAAGGCAAATTAGTAGGGTTTTACTTTGGTCCAGGTGAGAGGTAGTGGCAGTGTGAATTATGGCAGTGTGATTGAAAATGGAGAAAAGATCCTGAGACTTGAGTTCAAGTTCTGGCTCTTCCACTTGCTACTTATTGGACTTCGGTTTAAACTTTCTAGGTCTCAGTGTTTTCACTTGTATAAAATGAGTTTGAACTACATTGCCTTAAAGGTCAATTTCACCTCTCAATCTATGACCCAGTTTTCTTTGATTGCAGAAGCCTGACATATAATATGAACAGGGTTTCTGCCAAAGCTTTTTCAGAATTGGGTGAGCTGCTTTAGGAGATTTCCTTCTATTCAGGGGCCTTTAAAGTAGAGCTTTGATGGCACCTGCTGGGAAATGTTGTAGAATAGATTCAATGCTTTAAGTTAGATTGTCTGTTGGACAAGAATTTTTCTGAGATTCTATGTGAGGTTTAGCAATTTGACTTAAAATATTTGGATCTGACTATGGTTAATAATTCCCTAATTTTTATTTCCATATTTTAGTTGTTTTCAGATAAATCAGTTTAAATCTATCTATTTTCTTTTGTGGTTTATGACTATACAACTGCATAAGTAAATAATTGTTACTTTATATGCTGTGTATTATATAGAATGAAGAAGTTTGGGAAGCATTGGTCTATCTAATTGAATTTTCTATGTCATTAGTTTGCTTTAGGTAAAAAAGAATGATAAGAAATGAATGCTTTATTTGTATCAATTACAAAATACTGATAATTCAGTTATTAATTCAACAAGATTTTATGGAAGAGCTACAGTGTGCTTATGCCATTGGAATTGTGGGTGTTTGAAGTAAGGAGAAGACAGTGTATCTGCTCTGACTTGGAGTTTACTAGGGGAGATGAGCCATATGTATGTGAAACAGTTGATGAATAAAATCCAAGTGAGCTTCTCTAACTGAAAGACAATAGAATTCAGAGTAAGGGAAATGTCTATGTGATTAGCATAATCTGAAAAAGTTTGATTGTGACAGTTAAAACCTTTCCCCTAACAAAACTGAATAACAAAATAAGTTGTTGTTTTTTTTTTAAAGGGTTATGGACTTAGATGGGATAGCAACTTGGTGGCAAAGACAAGGGAAGAGAGGGACAAAGACTTTTGACAGGCAGTCTGAGGAATCTGTACTTTCGTGAGAAAGGAGTTTTCTGAAAATGAAACCATGTGAAGACTTGGTATGTCAGTGGACAAAAGAAGAAAGAATTGTGAAAAATAGTGTGACACAGACAGGCAAGTACTTTTAGTTGAGTGCAGTAGATAGTATGGAGTTTTCTAAATGGATTTGTGTACCTTAACAATTAATATCTATTTGCTCCTTTTTGTAGTTTTGAAAATATTTCTTTCCACTTAGAAACAATATGACAGTGAGCTGAGAACTGGATTTGAAGCCAAGAAGACTTGGGTTTAAGTCTTGCCTCAGACACCTACTGGCTGGGGGATCTTAGGCAAGTTATTTAATTTCTCAATGATCTAGACAACTTTCTAAAACTATAAATTGTAGCGAATGTTCTTTGCTATATTGGTAGAGGGAATTTCCATGTCCCGGTGTTCTCTATATCACTGAAATCATAGATTCAGTCCCCTTCCCTATCTTTGCCTTTCTGTTTAGTACATATTACTTATATTTCAATATATCAAGACCTATTAATTTCATCATTGTGGTTATTTCCTCCATTGACATAGATTACAGCCCCTTTTAGAACATTAGCCAATCTAAACTTAGCTAGGCTGGTGCTGGAACAACAGACATATAGGGCTGTCAGACAATAGACACACTGAAGATCGTGCTCAAAGTCTTTCTGACTTGGTAGAAAGTGCCTGAAGTTATGTTCTACATCATAGATTTTGAGAACTTAGGATCTCTTCTATACCATGATAAGGCAACATTCTTGGTGATGATAATTAACCACAAACTGACAACAAGAACCAAATAAATAATCATAACTATTTTAAACATAGCCTTTAAAAATGACTATATTTGACATCACTTTCACTGTATAGATTTGGTGTAAATAGCTCTTTAAAAGCACTTATTCAATCTGGTGCATTTAGCAATAATTACCACTTGATATTTATAGTTAAAATAGTGATACTAGAGAAGCCCAACCCTCCCTTTTATCTCCTAGTAGTTGTTTCAGTGATAGAATATGTACCTTCATCCGGAAGGCAGTTGCAGAAAAACAGATCCATCTGATCCATCCAGTCCAGAATGGCAAGAAATGGTAGCCTGAAGATCTTGGAGGCTATCAGAAAGAGGCCCTAATAGATGAAGGCAGAAAAAGCTTTTGTCAAAATATACCATTACTTTATATTAAAAACTATAGCAAAAAAATGACAATTCCTTATTATAGTGAGTAGTATATCACTCAATCAATCGATAAACATTTACTAAGAGCCTATGTGTCAGGCACTGTGCTGATTGGGGATATAGAAAGAGGCAAAAGACAGTTCCTGCCCTCAAGAAATTTATAATTTAATGAAGGAGATGACACGCAAACAAATACATTCAAAGTAAACTATATATAGGAAAAATAAGAAATAACTAATGGGGAAGGAATTAAGAGGGTTTGGAGAAGGCTTCTTGTGAAAGGTGGGATTTTAGTTTGGATTTAAAGAAGCCAGAGAGGTCACTAGTTGAGCAGAGGAGGGAGTGTGTTCCAGGCAGGGGGACAGCCAGAAAAAGTGCCCATAGTTGAGAGAGCCAGGAGGCCATTGTCACTGGATTGAAGACTATGTGTCAAGGGATTAAGATTTAAGAAGACTGGCAGGGTAGGAGGAGACAAAATTGTGAAGGGCTTTGAACTTCAGGCAGAGCATTGTGTATTTTCTCCTGGAGGGGGTGGGGTGGGTGCATATATCAGGATCAGACCTGTGCTTTAGGAAAACCACTTTGTTGTCTGACTGGAGGATGGATTGGAATGTTGAGAGATGTGAGGCAGGCACATCCCCCATATGCATGAGGTGATGGGGGCCTGTCCTAGAGGGGTGGTGATGTCAGAGGAGAGAAGGGGACATATTAGATTGTGCAGAGGTAAAATTGATAGGTCTTGGTATCTATCAGAAACTACCATTATCCATAATGGAGAAATGCTAGAGGCTTTTCAAATGAAATAAGAGATGTAGCAAGGAGGTCCATTCACAACACTATATATTTGATATAATCCTAGAAATGACAGCTGTAGCAGTAAGTCTTGACTTAGTGCTCAGGTGCTCACATGGATCTAATTATGATTATGAAGTTTCCTCCAGGGATTTGGATCATAACCCATCTTCCCTGGTCATCCTATGCAACTCTTACTTGTTTTCTTCCACAAGCTTACCCAAGGAGGTTCACCCAGTGTGCTCAAAACTTTCTGTGTTTTTGTCCAACATCATCAGGGTATCAGTAGAACACTGGCTGTCTACCTGTCATCCAGGAGAAGGCAGAATGGAAGGGAAAAGAATAAGCATTTATTAAGCACCTGCTGTATACCAGGCACTGTGCTAAATGTTTTACAAATATTATCTCATTTCATCCTCACAACAACCTGGGAGGCAGGTGCTATTATTATCCTTATTTTACTGATGAGGAAAATGAGGCAGACAGATGTGAAATGCCTTGCCCAGAGTTACATGGCAACATGGTGATCCATTCAAATACAGCAAGTAAAATAAATTAAAGGGGTCACTGCCTGCCAACCCCTAGGGAGATAGACCCTCATATAGATAATATGACTGGATTTGATAAAGCTGGATATGAACTACTTTAGGCCCAGTATACTACATAGCTACCTACCATGTTAAATTTAATAATGATGTAATTAGTTAACATTTATATAATACTTAAAGGTTTGCAAGATACTTTTACGTGTTTTATTTCATTTGATTCTCACAACAACCCTTGGAGGTAGTTACCATTATTCTCCCTATTTCACAGGTGAGGAAACTGAGACAAAGAATGACTTGTTCAGTTTCACACAGCTAATATCTGAGGCATAACTTGAACTCAGCTCTTTCTGACTCAAAGTTCAGTACTCTCTACTCTATCACCACCTGTCTCTAATAATATGTACTTAAAATATTTCCAGACGGTAGAGAATTAGGTTTTATATACATGGCACTTTTTTGTTGTATTTTTTTTTTTTTGGAGGGGGGAAGGTAGGGCAGTTGGGGTTAAGTGACTTGCTCAAGGTCACATGGCTAATTTTTGTGTTAAGTATCTGAGGCCGGATTTGATCTCAGGTCTTCCTGACTCCAGGGCCAGTGCTCTATGCACAGCGACACCTAGCTGCCCCTATGGCTCTTTTTAAAAAACTCCTTTCTATATAGAGAAATGTTCATATATATTGAATAGTTTTGTCATATTTATAATGATATAAAATAAAATTTAAAAATAACCACGTGCATTTTATAGTATAAATTTGCAAAAGTTTGCAAAACACTTAAACATTAATTCATTGAACAAAGTTAATTTTATTTTTCTATATTTGTATTTATCAGCACGTTTATATTGTATTACTATTTTTAAGGCATGGGGTAAAATACACTGTTGGGTTATTTTCTTCTGCCTTGGGCGTCATCTTCAGATTGTCAGATAAATTTCCATTACCTTGTTATTCTAAATTGTAGGCAGTCAAGAGAACAAAAAGATCACAAATGCCTGTTTTAGTCCCATGGGTAAGTCTGCAATTTTAATGGCTAGGAAAAAGTGGAACCCTTACAATAGTAAATGTCATAGAAAGTGTTTCTGTCTCTTATAGTGAGGTGTTTTTTAATGCATCATACTTCTGACAACAACTTTACCTAACACTTAGTTTTCGTATCTTTTATAGTATAGCCAAATTGATATTTCAAATTGAAAGCATTTTGAATTCCATTTCCTTTGAGAAATTTAAAAAGAAAATTTATATAAAAAGTTGTGTAATAGCTATAGATATAACACCAAGTTTTTTGGTTTTTTTTTACATTCTTAACTTAATTATTCAAATTTAATTTTCAAATCCTGTGTGACTATTTTTGGAGAAGAGGATTTTGGGGTGGGGAGGGGACTTGAGAGATTATATACTTTTACATCTCTTGTTTTCCAGAACTGTGTCCCAAAGGGAGGAAATGACGTGCCTATAATTATGAAAGGCCCTAAAATTAGCTTGTACTTTCCTGTTAATGTGTTATATCTCCCTAGCCAAATATAAGCTACTTGGGGGCAGGGACGTCTTTTTTGGGAAAAAGGGGTCTTTATATTCCCGGGGTATACACGCACACTCACACACATGCATACATACACATTCAACGCACTCACTGAGGCAGAATGTGAATTTATGTATTCTGAACTGTGTTTTGTCCCCTCTTTAGTGTATTTCCTCTCTATGCAAAGAGTGTATAAAGTTTGGAAAGAATAAACCACTTTGCCACTTACAATTCTGAGACAAAAAGAAATCTTTTAATGCAATTATAGTATATCTGAACCTTTCAGACTTTGCTTATTGTCTTTTTATGTTACCCGTTACCCATATACTAGGTTCACATGTGAATATTTACCTTTCAGTGGACTCAGTTTTTTCTTCTGAGGAATGGGGTTTTATGATGATCTACAGGGGTTCAGAGAATCACTAGAATGTGTAGGGCATCACCAGGTGTGAGAATGTTCATCGTTGAGTGGAAGGTGCCACTCCTTTTCCCAGAGGAGGCTGGAGATTAGACTTCAGACAAGTGAAATAAGGGAGGGATGGAAGGCCTAGAGTCAGTCCACTGACTTTCCTTTTCCCTCAAGGGTCAGGTGCAGCAGGAGATGGAAAGCCTGAGGTTCAAAGGAAGCTTCTTTCTCTGTGTGCTGGAGGTTCTCCACACCCTGTTGGGAGATGAGGCTAGCAGCAGAAAGCGAAAGTTGCCTTTTCCTGGCACAGATGAAAAACCTGTTGGACCTCATCTCCTTCCCTCTGGGAAAGGTGTAACAAGAGGTGGAAGATGGTCTATCTGAGGAAGGTCTTTCTTCTCCCTGTGTGTAGGAATGGAAGTGAAGATGTTTTAGCTCTGTAGAAACATACATAAATACATACTCTGTAGAAACTTGTATAAGAGATGGGCAAACTTGAACAGAACATGTAGGAACTAAGAGAACAAATAAAACATGGGCCTGAAACAGGGGGGAATAAAGAGAAATGAAAGGGAAAGAATTTTCATTGATTAGAGGAAATATTTGTCATGAGAATGTCACTTGTTTCCATACCACTCCCATTTTTATTCTTGCTCTTTCCTGTTGCCTGAGGGATATAGCAGCAAACAGGACATAATGTTAAGGTGAAGGAGATATAGAAAGTTACACATAAAATTTCACCCTGTTTCAGGGCAGAGGCTCATAGATAAGAGATTGGGAAAAGCACTAATTGTCAGATTGGTTTAGTTATTTAAAAGTCTTACCTTTTTAGTTGAAGTAATTCACAAAGGTCCTTTACTGTAGAGATTTCAAAAACCTTTAGAAAAGTTTTAAAAATTACAAATCATTTCATCCAATTATATACATATATATGTATGTATGTATATGTACATATTTATACATCTTTTTGTGTGTGTGCATGTGAATATATATATATAGTTCTTGGCTTTGGTGGGGTGCTGTTTATAATAACCTCTGCTTAAAAACTTTAAAATGCTTCTATCAGGGCACAGGTTGAATTTGGTGGGAAGGGATGATACTTAAGGGGTGAAGTTATGAGGTGAGAGGGGAAAGTGGCAAGAGAAGATGGGGAGAGACAGGGTAGGGTAAACTGTCTCATGTAAAAGAAGCAAGGGGAAGTGGCTGCAGGGGAGGGGAAGAACAGGAAGGCAAAAAGGCAAAACCATATTCTCATTGAATCTGGCTCAGGGAGAGAATGATATACATACTAAATGGGATATCTCACCCTGAAGGAGAGTAGAGGGAAGGGGGGTGAGAGGGGGGATGATGGAGGGGAGAGTATTCTGGGGGAAGGGAGGTTGGAAGTACCCACTGTGGAAAAGGGACAGGATCAAAGTAGGGAATGGACCAGGTGGGCGTGGGATGGGTGGGAGGGAAATATAAGCAGCCTTTTACAATATATCTACCATGGTAATGTTTTGCATAGCTATACATGTACAACACATACTGAATTGCTTATCTTCCCAGAGGGAATGGGTGACAAGGGAGGTCTTAAAATTAAATGTTTCAAATTACATAAATACCATTATTAATACTATTTTACATGTAATTGGGAGATAAGATGTTCAGGCATTGGGGCACAGAGACTCACCTCGCCCTAATGGTAAAGTCGAAGGGGGTATGGGAGAAGATATGGGAGAGAGCAGATTGGATGAGGGGATATTTTGTGGGACTGCTATTCTGGGGTGGTGGGTAGGGGAAAAATGGGGAAAAATTGTAACTCAAAATCTGGTGGAAATGAATGCTGTAAACCAGAAATTAATAAAAGCACTTGTTAAAAAAATGCCTCTATCATAATTTCATTTTCCCATTGATTTTGGTAAACAGCATTTAAAGATGCACTTTGAAGTATATCAGGTGGTAGAATGGTATATACTTGAACAGTGCTTTATCTTGACCTACTCTATAATATATGTTAGCTCTGTGTAATAAATGATTTTAAATAATCTTAAAGAGAGCTTTTATAAGAACTTAAAAAGTAAAACCATTTAGGAACATCTTTTTTTTTTTTTAAAGCAATTGGGGTTAAGTAACTTGCTCAAGGTTACAGGGCTAGTCATTTGATTTATGCGTGGGTGCTCATTTTCTGAGGCCGGATCTGATCTCGGGTCATCCCAACTCCGAGGCCGACGCTCTTACTCACTGCGCCACCTAGCCGCCCCTTTAGGGCAATTGGGGTTAAGTAACTTGCCCAAGGTTACACGGCTAGGTTTTTGTTTGTGCGGATTAGGTGTCGGAGGCCGGCTCCGAACTCAGGTCCTTCTGATTCCAGGGCCGGCGCTCTATTCACTGCGCCACCTAGCCGCCCCTAGGAACATCTTAAAAGAGTAATTATCTGAGGTGCAAAAAGAAGAATTGATACAGAGGAATTAGATGGGGGAGGAGGGCTGGTAGTTTTGGTAACCTACTTAAATTGGGAATGAGTTTTAGAGGGAACAATTATATATTTATTTAGAAGAGTATGATAGTCTTCTAAATTCAGAAGAAATAAAACAATAGGGGCATAGGGAGGGGTGGAGAGGACAAGGGAAGGATCTTTAGGGGGGAGGGGGGAATAGGTAAAATAGGGACATGGAAGGGTGTTTAGATTTATGGGAATGGGAGGATAGGGCAGGGATTCTTGGAGGGGGGTAGGCAAGTTATAGAATGGCAAGGTAGTAGGTAGAAGTAAAGTAGAGGAGGCAGGAAGGATAGGAAACAAGAAATAATCATACATAAAAAGTTAGGAGTAGAGTAGATTTGGGAAATTACATGTCTATATATGTATATGTTTATGTATATATCTATAGCTGTAGAGAAACATCTAAACTTTATTGTAATCTTCTGGGCGGAGATTGAGGGTGGGGAGAAAAGAACAAAGTAAAAAAGTGCACAGCAGAGAACAAAAAAAAAACACTCACAAGAAAGCAAAGATGAACAATTCTCAGCACGAATATTATTTATCATATAGACTTTCTTGAAATGAAAATTGTTACATATTTGGAATCCTCTCTTATGTTCTGCAATGCATATGCCATACTTTTTTTCTTTCTAACTTTTTATTTAATTTAAGGTCATGATATGTTTTTGTTTCTTTTCTCTATTCTGTATTTGTGTTCTGTTGTTTGAATCTAAAATAAAATTTTTGGGGAAAAAGAGCTTTTAGGGGGAAGGGATTGACTGTAAAAGTAAATATGTACCTATTTTTTTCTTTTAAAATGACTTTCCATAATCTGATTGCAACTTAACTTTCTTTTTTAAAAAAATTAATTTATTTACTTTTAGTTTACAACATTCAGTTCCACATTCCCTTGAGTTTCAGATTTTCTCTGCCTCCCTCTCCTCCCATGGCAGCATGCAGTCAAATATAGGATCTACAAATACCTTCACATTAAACATTAGTTAGGATGTAAAGAACAATTATAAGGAATGGAATGAACAATGGGAAAGAGGAAACAAAACAAAACAAGAAAAAGAAAGAGAGCAAGTAGTTTGCTTCAATCTGCATTCAAACTCTGTAGTTCTTTCTCTGGATGTGGACATCTCTTTCCATCATGAGTGTTTGGGAGTTGTCTTTTAACCTTACATTGCTGAGAGGAGCTCAGTCTATCAAAGTTAGTTGTCACACATATGTTGTGTCTGTAACTGTGTACAAATTTCTCCTGGTTCTGCTCTTCTCACTCAGCATCAGTTTATATAAGTCTCTCCAGGTTATTATGAAGTCTCTCTGCTCCTCATTTCTTATAGCACAATAGTATTCCATTACATTCATATTCCACAACTTGTTCAGCCATTCCCCAGTTGATGGGCATCCCCTTGATTTCCAATTCTTTGCCACCACAAAAAGAGCTGCTATAAATATTTTTGTATATATGGGTCCTCCTCCTAATTCTATGATCTCTTTGGGATACAACCCTAAAAGTGGTATTGCTGCGTCAAAGGGTATGCACTTTTTTATAGTCCTTTGGGCATAGTTCCAGATTGATCTCCAGAATGGCTGAATCAGTTTACAACTCCACCAACAATGCATTGGTGTTCCAATTTTTCCACATCCTCTCCAGTATTTATCATTTTCCTGTTTTGTCATCTTAGCTAATCTGATCAGTGAGATGTGGTACATCAGAGTTCTTTTGATTTGCATTTCTCTAATCAGTAGTGATTTAGAGCATTTTTTCATATGCATATAAATATCTTTAATTTCTTCTTCTGAAAACTGCCTGTTCATATCCTTTGACCATTTATCAACTGGGGAATGACTTATATTCTTATAGATTTGATTCCGTTCTCTGTATATTTTACAAATCAGGCCTTTATCAGAGACACTGGTTATAAAAATTCCTTCCCGATTTTCCACTTCCTTCTTAATCTTGGTTACATTGGCTTTATTTGTAGAGAAACTTTTCAATTTAATGTAATAAAAATGATCCATTTTGAATTTTATAATGCTCTATAACTCTTGTTTGGTCATAAAATCTTCCCTTCTTCATAAATCTGACAGGTAAACTATTCCTTGCTCTCCCCAATTGCTTATAGTATCAGTCTTTATACCTGTGTCGTGTACCCATTTAGACTTGATTTTGGCATTCAGTGTTAGATATTGATCTATGCTCAGTTTCTACCATGCTATATTCCAGTTTTCCCAGCAGTTTTTGTCAAATAGTGCGTTCTTTTCCCCAAAACTAGGGTCTTTGGGTTTATCAAACAGTAGATTACTATAGTCATTGACTGCTGAGTGTTGTGTACCCAGTCTATTCCATTGATCCACTACTCTATTCCTCAGCCAGTACCAAGTAGTTTGGATGACTGCTGCTTTATAATATAGATTAAAATCTGGTATGGCTAGGCCACCTTCCCTAGCATTTCTTTTCATTAATTCCCTTGGTATTTTGGACCTATTGTTCTTCCAAATGAATTTTGTTACTATTTTTTCTAGCTCTCTAAAGTAATTTTTTGGTAGGTTGGTTGGTATGGCACTAAATATGTAATTTAATTTAGGTAAAATTGTCTTTTTTATTATAATAACTTGACCCAGCCATGAGCAACTGATGTTTATCCAATTAGTTAGATCTGACTTTATTTGTGTGAAAAGTGTTTTGTAATTGTGTTCATATAAGTCCTGGGTTTGTTTTGGCAGGTAGATTCCCAAATATTTTATAATGTCTATTGTAACTTTAAGTGGGATTTCTCTTTCTATTTCTTGCTGTTGGATTTTGTTAGAAATAAATAGGAATGCTGAGGATTTATGTGGGTTTATTTTATATCCTGCAACTTTGCCAAATTTATTTTATTATTTCAAGTAGTTTTTTACTTGATTCTCCAGGATTCTCTAAGTATATCATTATATCATCTACAAAGAGTGGTATCTTAGTCTCTTCTTTGACTAATTTGATTCCTTAAATTTCTTTGTCTTCTCTTATTGCTACTGCTAACATTTCTAGTACCAAATTGAACAAGAGGGGTGATAGTGGACATCCTTGTTTCATTCCTGATCTTATTGGAAATGCTTCTAGCTCATCCCCCATTACATATAATGCTTTCTGATGGTTTTAGATAAATGCTACTTATTATTTTAAGGAAGACTCCCATTTATTTCTATACTCTCCAGTGTTTTTAATAGGAATGGGTCTTATATTTTGTCAAAAGCTTTTTCTGCATCTGTTGAGATAATCATATGTTTTCGGCTAGGTTTCTTGTTGATATGCTCAATTGTACTGATAGTTTTCCTAATATTGAACCATCCTTGCATTCCTGGGATAAATTCTACCTGATCAAAGTGTATTATTCTTGTGATAAATTGCTATAGTTTTTTGTTAATTTTTTATTTAAAATTTTTGTATCTGTATTCATGAGTGAAATTGGTCTGTAATTTTCTTTCTCTATTTTGTCTCTTCCAAATTTAGGTATCACTACCATATTTATGTCATAAAAATAATTTGGTAGGACTCCTTCTTCAATTTTCCCAAATAGTTTGTAACGTATTGGAGTCAGTTCTTTAAATGTTTGATAGAATTTGCTAGTAAATCCATCTGGCCCTGGAGATTTTTTCCTAGGGAGTTCATTGATGGCTTATTCAATTTATTTTTCTGAGATGGGGGTTATTTAAGTAATTTATTTCCTCTTCAGTTAATCTGGGCAACTTATATTTTTGTAAATATTCATGTATTTCACTAAGATTGTCAAATTTATGTGCATATAGGTGGGCAAAATAGCTCCTAATTATTGTTTTAGTTTGCTTTTCATTGGAGGTAGATTCACCCTTTATATTTTTGATACTTGCAATTTTGTTTTCTTTCCTTTTTTTAATCATATTGACTAAAGGTCTATCAATTTTTTTTCATAAATCCAGCTCTTCATTTTATTTATTAATTCAATAGTTTTCTTAATTTCAATTTTATTAATCTCTCCTTTGGTTTTCATAATTTCTAATTTAGTATTTAATTGGGGATTTTCAATTTGTTCTTTTTCTAGCTTTTTTAGTTGCATGCCCAATTTATTGACCTCCTTTTTCTCTACTTTATTCATATATGCATTCAGGGGTATAAAACTTCCTCTAAGAATTTAATCCCACAAGTTTTGGTATGTTGTCTCATTATTGTCATTCTCTTAAATGAAGCTAATGATTGTTTCTATAATTTCTTGTTTGACCCATTAATTCTTTAGTATTAAATTATTTAGTTTCCACTTAATTTTTAGTCTGTCTCTCCATGACCTTTTATTGCATATAATTTTTATTGCATCATGATCTGAGAAGGATGCATTGAATATTTCTGCTTTTCTGCACTGAATTGTTTTAAAACCTTGCCTGAGGTTTTTATTCCCTAGTATATGGTCAGTTTTTGTGTATGTGCCATATACTGCTGAGAAGAAGGTATATTCTTTTTTATCCCCATTCAATTTTCTCCAGAGGTCTATCATATCTCTAAAATTTTATTTGCCTCCTTTACTTCTTTCTTGTTTATTTTGAGGTTAGATTTTTCAAGTTCAGAGAGGGGGAGATTGAGATCCCCCACTAGTATAGTTTTGCTATCTATTTCTTCTTCTACTTCCCTTAACTTCTCCTCTAGGAATTTGGATGCTATACCACTTGGTGCATATATGTTAAGTAATGATATTCCTTCGTTCTTGATGGTGCCTTTTAGCAGGACGTAGTTTCCTTCCTTATCTCTTTTAATTAGATCTGTTTTTGCTTTTGCTTTATCTGAGATAAGTATTGATGCCCCTGTGTTTTTAACTTTAGCTGAAGCATAATGTATTCTACTCCTGCCTTTTACCTTTACCTTATGCATATTCCCTTGTCTCAAATGTGTTTCTTGTAGACAGCATATTGTAGGATTATGATTTTTAATCCATTCAGCTATCCTCCTCCATTTTATGGGAGAGTTCATCCCATTCAAATTCACAGTTATGATTACTGTGTCTTTCCCTCCATCCTATTTCCTCCCCTGTTTATGTTTTCATTTCTTCCTTCTCTCTTCCCCTCCTTAAGAGTTTGTCTTTTTACCACTGCTTCTCTCAGTATTCCCTCCTAATGCACCTCCCTCCCTTTACCTACCCTTTCCCCTTAGTGCTATTTCCCTCCCTTCTAACCACTCCCTTTTTTCCCCCTTTGCCTCTCCTACTGCCTGTAGTGCACAATAGATTTTTATACTTAATGGAGTATGTTATTCCCTCCTTGAACCCAAACTGATGAGAGTAAGTTTCATATAGTGCTCCTCTCCCTCCTTCTTTTCTCTCCACTAGAATGAGTTTTTGTGTCTTTTCACATTAGAATCCTAAACTTAACTGATTATATTGATCCCTCCTTGAACCAGAAGCAATGAGAATAAAGTTCATATGATGTTCATCTCCTTCCCTTCTTCCCCTCTACTATAATATGTTTTTATGCTTCTTTGTGTGGCATAGTTTACCTTTTTCTGCCTCATACTTTTCTCCCATTACAATCCCTTTTTACCCCTTAATAAGGTTTATCATCATCAGGTTAGTTCATTTATACTCACACCCTCTATGTATATCCCTTTTAAATGTTGCCATAATTATATAAATCTCTATATTGATAGATATCAGCTTCCCCTATAGGGATGTAAATAGCTTGCTCTTAATTGAATCTCAGGTTATATGTGTGTGTGTGTGTGTGTGTGTGTGTGTGTGTGTGTGTGTGTGTGTGTGTGTGTGTTCCTTGTTTACCTTTTTATGTCTCTCTTGAGTCTTGTATTTGGAGATCAGATTTTCCATTTTGCCATGGCTTTTTCATTAGGAAAGTCTGGAAGTCCCTTATTTCATTGAATGACCATCTCCTTACCTGAAAAATTATGCTCAGTTTTGCTGGCTAGTTGATCCTTGATTGTAGTCCAAACTCTTTTGCCTTACAAAATATCATATTCCAATCCCTCCAGTCTTTTAATGTAGAAGCTCCTTGTTCCTGTGTGATCCTGACTGTAGTTCCATGATATTTGAATTGTTTTTTTCTGACTCCTTGCAGTATTTTCCCCTTGACCTTATTATTCTGGAATTTGGCTACTATATTTCTTTTTTTTTTCCTATAATTTCTTGTTTGACCCATTAATTCTTTAGTATTAAATTATTTAGTTTCCAATTAATTTTTAGTCTATCTCTCCATGACCTTTTATTGCATATAATTTTTATTGCATCATGATCTGAGAAGGATGCATTTAATATTTCTGCTTTTCTGCACTGAATTGTTTTAAAACAATTTTTGTTTTCAATTTGGGGGTCTCTTTCAGGAGGAGTCCAGTGAATTATTTTGATGACTATTTTACCCTCTGATTCTAGGACTTCAGGGTAGTTTTCTTTGATGATCTCTTGGAGGATGTTGTCCAGGCTGTTTTTTTCATCATGGCTTTCAGGTAGATCAATAATTCTTAGGTTATCTCTTCTGGATATGTTCTCCAGGTCAGTTGTTTTTCCAATGAGATAGTTTACTCTTCTAATTTTTCAATCTTTATGTCTTGTTTAACTGATTCTTGATGCATCATAGGGTCCTTAGCTTTGATTTGACTGATTCTAATTTTTAGTGAATTATATTCCTTGGTTAGTTTCTGAAGCTCCTTTTTTTGGGAGGTATTTTCTCCAGTTAGATTTTGAACCTCCCATCCCACTTCACGAATTTTACTTTTTAAAGATTTGTTTTCTTCAGTGAGATTTTTTTTTTATTCTGGCCAGTGTAATTTTAAAATAATTGGTCAATTTATCTTCTACCTCACTAATTTGGCTTTTAAAATCTTTCTTGAGCTCTTCCAAGAATGCTTTGTGGTCTTGATACCAGTTCATATTTCCTTCCAGGGTGGATATAGAGTTGATGGTGTGTCCTGAAAGTGATTCTTCTTGTTCACAATAAAAGGATTCAGTTGTCTTTGTTTTTCCATTTGCAAGTTGCTTCTTTACCATTGTGATTGCCTATTTCCTGGCTTTTAAAGTGGATTTCTGCTTCTGGGTACAAAGAGTCTGACCTGTACTTCTCAAACTGGGAGCTAGGGGTCTGGTTGTTGACTTTTGTGTGCTGTAGCCTCTGTGTATCTAGACTGAGGCCAAGGCCAGGATTTTCAGTGTTTCCCCTGGGTTATCCTAAGACTTACAGAGTAACATGTTGGTGAAAGGTAGTCTGGCCACTTCAGGTTTCGGGCTCTGTGCCCTGGGGCTACAGCTCAGGCAGGCTCAACAGCTGGTGGCTGGCAGAGCTGGTGCCTGCAGATTCCCCTGGTTGTGCTAAGACACACCTGGGCTTTTGTTGTTTGTGCTTGCTGGCTCCATCCCTGAGGGCTTCTGCTGGTCAGCTGAGATGGGGCTTGTTGGATGCCTACCACCCTTCCCTTCAAGTTCACCAAAGCTTTAGTCACACCCTTCTTCTAGGACTCCCAAGCCATCTTGGCTCTTGGAAGTTCAGGTAGGCTATTTTTAAACATCCAGTCTCTGGGCTGATTGCCACAGGAGAAGCTGCTGTTGTTGCAGCAGCAGGCCCTGCACTTTCTCTTACCCAGCTCCAACCAATCCTCCATCTAGTGAATTGCCCTTGTAGAGGGTGAATCCTCTGGCTGGGGCTCACTCTCACTCTGCTGTTGTCTGCTCTCAGGTCTGTGCTGGTGCAGCCCCAACATGCTCCTCGATCCCCCTGCCCAGTCCTATGTGGGCACTTTCCTGGACTGGGAATCTGCCACACTCTGTCACCCGATGGAATCTGTCACTCTAAAATCCATTCAGATTCACTTTTTAGAGGTTGCTGATGAAATTCATGGAGGAGTTATGGTGAGTTCCTTCACCATCTTGGCTCCGCCCCTACAGCTTAACTTTCTAACCTCACATTATATTCTTCTTCACATATATTACATTTTAGTCAAATTGGAGTACTTACCTTCTCCTGATTTCTCTTTCTCAGTCCCCTCACCATAGATAGAAATGATACCTTCATCCTTAAATAATTTATAACATTTTGTTTGGTTTTCTACCCTTCATTTCATCTCAATCTGCCTCATAGTTATTCTCATGCTATTATTATAGTTATTTGTATTCATGTCATTCTATACAAAATCTTTATTCTGATGCATGACAAAAATCCAGGGTTTTTAAGGCTATACCAATGGAACACAATTTCTGTCTGGTTTTACTAATTTTGAAAGTCTTCAGAGAAGCACACAATTTTATTCTTTATGATCTGCATAGATAAGTACTGAAAAGGTCGTCATCAGAAGGTTTTCCTCTGTATAATAAATTATTTGGTCCTTTTGAAAGAAATTAGTTTGACCACTAACACTAGTCAAAGATGTTTACCCTATCCAAATTATAATATGTAGCTGGGATGAGACCATTGATTTAGCCATTCATTTTATATAAAGTATGTCTGTTATGGAGAAGTAATTAACTTAGTCTAGGATCAATTAGGAAGAGCCCAAACTACATTAAAATTGAGAAATCAGTCAGTACTTTCAGTGAGCCAAAGCTACTTCCGGCCCCCCAAAAGATTTTTCTTTAGCACTAATATTCCATCACCATATCTAGCATCAAATTACAGAATGTAACAGTCTTTAAGAGTCATAATTTCAAAATTATTTTTACATGGAACTGGGGAAAAATAAAATAGTAAATTAACAATTTTTAAAAAAGCATCACAATTTCAAGTGTCCAAGGGACAACAGAAGGCTATACCCTATGGAATATATGGATAGAGGTTATGGTATGATACCAGTAATTACTTAAATTAAAAGAGATGATGCTAAAAAAAAAAAACTTCTAAGATGAAATATTTGACTAGAAAGGAAGTGGGACTGGTTGCCTAGGAAGACTGAGTGTGACAGACAGCTTTGTTGCTGCTCTGGTATTCTTAAGAGTGTAAACAAGTTGGAATCGGGCTTCTGGTGTAAAATTGTATCCATTGAAGATTTATGGGAAGATAGAGATGAGAACTACAGTGTGTGAGAAGGCATTGAGAGAACTGCCAACTCAATCAGTGGGATGGAAGCAAGTAGATTACAGATCTACTTTAGTAATACGTACTTTAAACTTGAATTAGAATGTAAAATTATTTAAATTATTTATGCTTAGTATGAGGGTGCCTTGTTCAAAGTAGGTGCTTATTAAATGTTTTTGAATCTGAATTTTTAGATAGAAAATCATGCTGTTGTAATTGAATTAAGATGGGATGTGAGAACTATCTTGTAATAGTTACTTAAAATACCACGAAGTAGAAAAAAACATAGAAAGGGAGTTTTTAGCCTATATTTAGGCTCACTTTGACATTGGACAAGGCCCATAACCACTGTTGTTCTGTTTCCTTATATCTGAAAATTGAGTTAATGACATATGTGAAATGCTCAAATATAAAATCTTACACCCCCTAAAGTTATCTTACATCTCCCTAAAAGTGATACCTGTTAATTTCAACAAAGCTTAAATAAATCAAGCTTATTGGAGAAATTGTTACTTTCTTTAATTCAGTTTCTGTAAATTCAGCCAAAAACCTGTTACAAGAGAAACAGTTTGGTTTTTCCAATATGGAAATGTCAGTGCTATTATGTGTTTAAAAAGTGATCCTTATATGGGTTATAATATTATTTTGGACATAATGCCATCATAAATTTGTTGGAGAAATTTACAATCACATGGAAATTTTATAACAGGTAGGTGGTGCAATAGATAGATCACTGGGCCACAAGTGGAAGATCTGAGTTCAAATTTGGCCTCCAACACTTACTGGCTGTGTGACCCTGGGCAAGTCAGCCTCTGTTTGCCTTAATTTCGTTAACTGTAAAATGGGCATAACATCAGCACCTACCTCCCAGGGTTATTGTGAGGATTGACTGGGGTAATAATTGTAAAACACTTAACACAGTGCATGGCACATAGTAGGCACTTAATAAATGCTTCTTCTATTCTTTAATAAATCTAAGTAAAGGGTAGATTGCCTCATAAAGCTGTCATCTGTTCAATAGTAACTATTTCTATTCTAATAGTATCAGTCCATTCCTGACTTAAACCATCTTTATATGTGTTTAAGCTTGTTCATTTCTAAAATCATTTTACAGAAGCCAGAAAAGAAGAAACGTGTACAAATATTTGCCTGATGAGGGTATATTACAGCATGTTGGCAAATCACTCATAATGCAAATGCAAGGAAGTATCTGTTGAAAGTTTTGTCAGAAGTCAAAGCCTTGATAGTTGATAACACCAGGAAGCAAGCTCAGCCACAAAGAACTGGATCCAGCTAAGTTCAGTGAAGTTGTGCAACTGGCAGCAGAGACTTGAAGGGGCATGATCCACACTGGCCATCATTAGGGCAGAGGATCCTTTTAGAAATAAGGCAAAGGCAGCACAGTACACTCTATATATGGCTCAGTGGACACAGCATTAGACTAGGTGAAACCAGAATGATCTTGGATATACTGCAGTACACATTTACCAAGCTTTTGGCTCAAACATTCTATGGGACATTGTTCATTCGTGGGAGGTCCATTTTGTGTGACCCAACTCTTTTGGTGTCATGTCATAAATGTGGATCAGCTTCAATAAATTAAATGTACCAAGTCCTTAACACTATGCAAAAGCCTAGGAGGCCTTCAGTCAGTATTTGTTTAATAAATGATACGTTCTGGACATTCATTTTAGGGAAAAGTTATAGCAGTGAGCAAGAAAGCTTTAGTGTAAAGATACTCTACCCACAGACTGAATCTGGGAAGGCTTCATATGCAACTTTTGCTTCTCGTGTTACCTGCAGATTTAAACTCTAAGTGACTGGAGGATTTTCTAAACTTGTGGGACTTTAAAAAATTATAAATTTTATGTCATTTTTTGATGATTAAGAACTAAATATTGAACAAGTAAAGATTACTATTTTAGGGAAAGTCAAAATAGAGACTGATTCAGTTGCAGAGATGACTAATTTATACACTAGCCTCACATGATTCAGGATGTGTGTATGACTCAATCCATTAATACACTAGGCTCCCATGATCTCTCCTCCCAATGAAATAATGGTTATCAAGCAATAATAATTGAAGGTGGAGGCATTGGCTTTGCCCTATGGTAGTAAAGTGACATACTTAGAGCAGTTGTGTCTGTTTAAAATATTAGGTTAAGAAATAAGGTGTGAGTATTATTTTAACAGAAATAGATAGAGGAAAATTTAAACTATTGTATCTTATCTTCAGTATGGGAGAACTCAAATTCTTAGGCAACTGTATTTTATTTATTTATTTTGAACAACTGGTAAATCTTCAAACTGATTGGCCAATAAGAGATATATCTTTAATGCTTAATTTTTCTAGTTGTCTTCTAGCCTCAATGTTTTGATAATGCTTGCTTAATAATATAATTTAAAATCTGGAAATGTCAAGCTCCCCCATCATTTCTGCTACTTTTTTCATTGTCTCCCTAGATATATATTTGACAGGTAACTGAAATATCTAATAAACTAATAAGGATAGGAGAAAGAGGAAACTGCTTGTGTTTATTTGCCAAGCCAGGTTTGATAGAGAGAGCAGCTACAATGAAAATAAAAGAATGGCAATTCAGACACCAAGAATTTGTGAGACAGTTCAAGAAAGGAAGGAGCAGCAAAAGCAATGGCTTGAGAGGTTTATGTACAAATGCCCTAAGTATATGTAACAAGCAAAACGAACCATCTGTCCTAATGCAAGGAAGCATGTTTATTCTCACAGGCATCACTTAAATTGATGGGATGTAACCCATGAATGGATATACCTCACTCAAATAAAGCAATTATATATATATATATATAAATATATATATATATATAAAACTCTATAAAGCTCTATATAAGAGTCCTATCTGCAACATTCTTTGAACAGAGAGCTGCTGTATGCCGGCTACTTCTTTGGGCCAGGCTAGTTATTTGGGCTAAGGATTGAAATGCTATTGTACACTTGTTGACCATGTAAAATTTAATAAAATTAGATTTAGTTAACAGTAAAAAAATGGAAAGGATACAATCAATAATCCAAGTATATACTGTTCTTCCTTGACTCAAATATATATAGTGCTGGGTAGAATTTGAGTAGCTTTGTATATTCATATGAGGAAATCCAAGCCACAAAAGGGGAAAGCTTAGTGGAGAGTATCTGGGTGAAGATTGCTGGATCATAGATTTAGAGTTGGAATGGGTGTCAGAAGGCATTTACTCTAATTTCATTTTATAGATGAGGAAACTGAGTCCCGTGAAACTTAATTGACTTGCCCAAGCTCAGATAGATAGTAAGAATCAAAGTCAGGACCAATGGAGGGAGAAACAGAAGCAATTTTGTTAGCACAGTATACCATAACATTACCTGAACAAAGGAAGAAATAGATGAGCATGGTCAACAGATCATAGACCTGGCATAGAAGCATAGTAGTTGTGGCATATTTCATCTTCATCATTTTATAATGCAGCTAGTGGTGCAATAGAGAGAGCCTTGGACCTTACGTCTGGAAGATCTAAGTTCAAATGTGTCTTCAGACACTTCCAGCCGTGTGACTGGGCAAGTCACTTAACCTCTGTCTCATTTTTTGCTCAACTGTAAAATGACAATACTAATAGTACCTACCTCCCAGGATTATTGGGAAGGTAAAAGTGAGACAATGGTTATAAAGTGCATTACAAATCTTAAAGTGCTAGATGAATTATCTATTCTTATTCTTATTATTTCATTTGTCTACACATTTATTCATGCTTTCTCTCTTTGCCAAAAGCAAAGCAAAAATGATAATTTTATCCTTGAAAAGATAGAATTGGGGTGGCCAAGTGGCACGGTGAATAGAGCACTGGCTCTGGAGTCAGGAGGACCTGAGTTCAAATTTGGCCTCAGACATTTAACACAAAACTAGCTGTGTGACCTTGGGCAAGTCACTTAACCCCCCCACTTGTCCTGCCTTCCTCCAAAAAGCAAAAAAAAAAAAAAAAAGAAAGAAAGAAAAAGAAAGAAAGAAAGAAGGAAAGAAAAAAGAAAAGTAAAGAAAAGATAGAAGAACTAACAAGGGAAAATTCTATACTGGATCAAATTCTTACTAATGGAGGAAATGGTTATTGAGGTAGGAATGATTTAGAATTTTTAGGAAAATGGCTACTCCCTCCTAGAAATGGTGATAAAGGAAAGGAAAGCAGGACATAATCTACCATACATCTTAACATCATTGGTGGTAAGTTAATATTAGTAGACTAATGTCATATATACATATGTATATGTATAACAGATATTTTAAATATATATATTTGTGTGTATGTATATCAAGAAGTTTACACACACACACACACATTTCAGAAATTTTTTTGTTTGTATCATTCTTATACCAGTGAGTACTGGATGGAATGCCTCTTGAACATTCAGCTAAATGACTAAGCTGAAATACAAACAATAGTTGGATAGTGTCCATGGTTTTTATTGTTCCTCCTTTTGGTTGAACTTATGATCTCATAGGTGAATGAAATTCCTAGTGTGGGGAACTTGCCAATGCAGAAAAACAACTCTTACGACATATAGTTTTAGGAAGTTGCCTATGATATTGAGATATTAAATACTTTTCCCATGGTCACACAGCTAATATGTGTCATAGGTAAGACTTGAATTCAGATCTTCTTGACTTCAAGATTAGCTTTCTGCTACGTAACACTGACTTTCTGGAATCTGTCCATGGTTATAAAACTATTTCAAAAAGCATAAAAAGCAGTGTCATCCATGTTGCAAGGTGGGGAGGTGAATCTAAGTCTCCTTCCTTCTAGTATAATAGTTCTCATTCTATTATATTATGCTGCTGTTGGTTGATTTGGTTGATTTAACTTGATTTTTTTTGTTAAGTAAATTGCTTGCTGTATTTTGTTGGAGATTATATTGCAATATCCTTTAGCATAGAACCTTTAGCATTGAAATTGTCAGACGTGCTTACCCCCACTCCCATATTGTAGGAGATAAAGGGTTAACTGTGTATAGCAGTCACCAAGAACAAGAAAGAGGAAGAAGTGCTTGTCAGAGATAAATATGTATGCTGTTGGCCACGAAAGATCCAGTTGTGGGGAAAGTTAGCTGGTAGCATTGGATTTGGGAGCAGACAGGAGCCAGACCCAACTGGATGAGTTGTTGAGAGAAGCAGCAAAGATGATTAAAGACTCAGAATGGAAGCCAGAAGCTAGGAAGTAAGGGAGCAGCCAGAAGCATAATAATTTGTTGGTTGTGATGAAGGCAGATTGCCTTGTTGAAAGAGCTCCTATCTGCAACATTCTTTGAACAGAGAGCTGCTGTATGCCGGCTACTTCTTTGGGCCAGGCTAGTTATTTGGGCTAAGGATTGAAATGCTATTGTACACTTGTTGACCATGTAAAATTTAATAAAATTAGATTTAGTTAACAGTAAAAAAATGGAAAGGATACAATCAATAATCCAAGTGTATACTGTTCTTCCTTGACTCTATATTAGCTACCCATGCAGTGTCTAATCAGAATGACAACCTGCTTAGCAGTGGGAAGTCTGGGAAGTCCACCAAACTTCAGGATTACTATAGAGTAGGCTTATATGGCTTTGGGGAGAAGGAAACCACACTAGTGGCTCAAGCCCTAGTCTCTGGACCAATTAAATCTTAAGAACAGGATCTATATTGTCATCAATATGGGTAGTCTCACCAGGCTAGAGGCAGCCCTGCTCTGCTTTCTCCTTCTACATGAATCTTGTCCATTTTTTCCCCCCATAGATTCTCCATAAAGGATCCTCTCAATATGCTGAGAGACTTCCTCTGGATCTGGTCAAGTTCTGTGGGTAATAATGGAGTACTTAAGTCTTCCCATCTGTTATCTATTTCCCATGCTATAGGTGTAGTCCAGCTTCTTTTCCAATCATTTGTTTCCTTTATGTTTTCTGTTATGCTACTTCTTGTGCATAGACCATCATTATAAATATGTCAAAACCTACTTGCACCTTCCATGTGTCTTAGAATGGAAGCTTCTTGAGGGAAGGGACTATTTTTCCTTTTTTTTTGTTTGTTTCCCTAATGCTTAGTACAGTGCCTTGCACTTAGGGTGCTTAGTAAATGCTAGTTGTTTTATTGATGTCTTTTATTGTGAGGACAATATGAGATATCTCTGACTCTTTCTAGATCTTCAGGCTTCGACCTCCATCCTGGCTGTTACATCACCTTTCTTTGTTACGTCTGGTTTTGGCTGAACTTTGAGCTTTTGAACAAAGCTCAAGCATTGTTTATACCCCTTCCTCCTTCCTGCACATGCTTGTTGGCTAGTTGCAGCTGTGCTTCCACAAAGACCACTATAATGATTGAAAGCCATACTGTATTTCCAGAAGAGCATTTATATTGAAAAAATGAGTCTCTGGGACTGGTAGCAGCTTGAGATCATTAAAAATACTGTATAATTTTCCAAATAAACTCTTCCTTTCTCAGCCCAACTCCTTGTCCTTCTTTAGTGTCTTTGCCTATAATATTGATGTATTGATTCTGTTAATGGGCTATCTAACAATATGTTAGATATTGTTAAATAATTGTTTAGGAAATTAACTGTCTAAACAATAGACATTTTTTCTTCCACTTAGTTTTCCTATATGGATTGTTAGATTGATTTCTTTTGAGTAATTCTGGTCCTTATTAAGGGGGCTCTGTAATGTTCAGGATCCTATTTCAGTTGTACAACATTATATGCAAATGGGGGCAGCTAGGTGATGCAGTGAATAGAGCCCTGGCCCTCTAGTCAGGAGGACTTGAATTCACATTCAGCCTCAGACACTTGACATACTTACTAGCTGTGTGACCTTGGGCAAATCACTTAACCCCAATTTCCCTGCCTTCCCCCCTCCAAAGACAAAAAAACCAAAATTTTTATATGCAAATAGGAGCCTCTTGAGGATCTTACTAACTACAAGAAACTCCTTTTCCATTAGAAAAGCATCTTTCACAACAGTGGACAACAATCAATAAGCATTTATTAAGCAACTACTGTGTTCTAAGCATTGTGCTAAGCACTGAGAATGCAAAGAAAGGTAAAAGATAGCCGCTGCCTCTGAGGTGCTAACAATCTAATAGGGGAAAGAACATGCAATAACTCTGTAAAAACAAGTTATATCCTGGATAAAAAGAGGAATTAATAGAAAGAAGGCATTAGTGTTAAGGGAGATCAGGGAAGGTTTCCTATAAAATGTGAGATTTCAGCTGAGATTTGAAGGAAGCCAGGAAGAAGAGATAGGGAGGGAGAGCATTTCAGGTATGGAGGATGATCAGTGAAAATGTTGGGAGTCATTTCAGGAATGGCAAGGAAGCCAGTGTTACTGGATCGCAGAACATGCTTTTAACAAAAGCATATCTTTTATACTTTGCTTAATAATAATTAGATGGTCTTTGAATGGGATTATTTTTTTTGATTACAGATATCAAGGATTCTTTTATGATTTTAACAGATGATTGGGAAACTCCTTGTAGGAGAACAGGCTTTAAGGATGTATGTTGTATTACTAAATTAAATACTTTTAAGAGTCAGTGTACTATGATAGAGTCCCATTCTCTGGGTTAGGAAGATCCAGGTTCAAATCTTGAGTGTGTATGTATGTGTGTGCTTAGTTGTTTTCAGTCATGTCCAACTCTTCATGATTCCATTTGAGGTTTTCTTGGCAAAGATACTAGAGTGGTTTGCCATTTCCTTCTTTAGCTCATGAGGAAATTGAGGCAACAAGTGATTTGCCCAGGGCCACAGAGTTAGTAAGTGTTTGAGGCCAGATTTGAACCCAGGAAGATGAATTTTCCTCTCTCTAGGGCCAGTGCTTTATCCACTGTGCCCCCAGCTGCCCTATGGGTTCAGATCTTACCTCAGACAAATATGTGACTCAAACTCAAGACTCAGTCAATAAACATTTATTTAGTGCCTGCTATGTGCCAGGTACTGTGCTAATCACTTCTTATAAATATATATCAAGGAACTCCCGGTATGATGGAGGAATATAACACATAAAAAGAAGCTGCAAAGGGTATGGAGGAATCCTGGCAGCAGAAACATGATGAAATGCAGGCAGGCTGGGAAATATCTTATGGGGCTTAAGTTCCAGTGTTCATTTCATCTTGTATGATGATGAGTTTATGTAGATCATGAAGTCCAGAAGAGCAGGCAGGTAGGAAATGATGAAGTTAGTGACCTGGCTGCCCTCCTTAAATGGTAGAGTATCTGGGAGGAACTCTTTCTTGTCCACCCTCCACAGTCTGCAGTCAGAGAGAGGGAGGGGCCCCAGGGTCAGGAGTTGCTGAGAAGGTGTGAGTTTCTGAGTTGATTTCATCTTACAGAATGATGAGTTTCTGGAAATAATGAAATCCAGGCGAACACCTGGGTGGGAAATGTTATATGGCCAATCATTTAACCTTGGTTTCTTGACCTGAAAATTGGGGTGATAATACCACCTATCTTACAGAGTTGTTATAAAGATAAAAAGAAAATTTATATAAAGCATTTTGAAGGCTAATATTAAAGTATTATGTAAATGTAAGTTATTATTATTACTAAAATGAACATAGGTTCTTCTAATTTCTGAATCTTTGTGCAACTGTTAAGATGTGATCTGGTATAGAATCATTTGTAAAAGCCTACTTGTTCCCTTCTCATATTTTCTTCAAGGATATTCTTTTGACTTATATATAGATTATTCTCATAAAGTACTTATTAAAAAATGAGAAAGTAGGTACACGAGTTAATAGTAATTTATGTTCTCTCAATTCCCATTTGAGATAGCTTGTAAAATGGCCCCTTATAGCTTTGAGGCACAGATTTCAGTGGTGTGTATTTGTTCTGGTCCTGATACTCTTTCTGCCTTTCTCTCTGTCCATATAACTTTTTCTCATGCAGCTTTTTTGGTACCAAAATGCCAGATGCTGTGGTTCCTCTGTCTTTAATGTTGAAAAAAAATTATAGACACACTGATGAATTTGTGTCTCCTTTTCTCCTATTTGTTGCCCTACTATTTTAATCGATGAATTAAGCTTTCAGGATAATGCAACTCATTTGAATTTCACGATACACATTCTCTAGGGTGGTTTTTTCTACTTTCATTGCCCTGGTATTCATGAAATGTTCAAAGAATCAGAAGATGCCTGTCATGTATTCTGTAGACCTGTCTATGGAGAATTTATGGAAGAGGATTGAATGAAATTAACCCAAGATCAGCTGTAATCTGTACCAGTAGAGGGAGTTCCCACATCATTGAAATCATGAATCCAACTAACTGTTGGATACTACTTTATTTCTAGGATGTTAAATAAACTGTCATATATGATATCCCAAAGTATTTTTATATGAGTATAAGCATATGAGTATTTTCCCCCTCAGTAAACAGTCTCTCTAAACAGTTACAGAATCAGAAGCTTCTTTAGGTCTTTAACTCATTTGGAGTGCTATGTCTTATATCTGGGGCTCTGTCTTACCTGGGCACAAGACAGTCTGTGATCTAATCTTTCTGTTTTGTTTTAAATATCTATCATTCCTATGAACTGTTCTAAACTTGTTCTTAGAAAGTGAACTGTCCACATGAATCCTTTCTAATTTTTTCTCCTTTAGTGACCCACAGGATAGTCAATTAAAAGTAAAATTATTTTTTTTTCTTTAGGATTTCATCAGTTTTCTTTTAAGATATAAACAGAGAAAATAAAATCTTTGAAAAAGAAGAACGTGAAAAGAAACCCCATTTTGCAGCATTGAAATAGGTAGATGCCTAGTTGAATAATTTTCAAGCAGTCATTTTGATAGTGAGGCTACATTATGTTCTCTCCAAAGTATAGCTGTGCTAGCTGTGACATCAGGCTTTCTTAGATTTCTTCTATGTACCTTATTTGTATTCTTTACAGTAAGCCCCTTCTGATGCCAAGAATAAAAAAGAACCATGCAGAATTACTCATAGGTCTGGGTATTAAGATTACTAGCCACATTTCATGTAGATTGGTACTTCCTCAGAAATTGACTAGGGTTAGTATGTGGACCAAAGAGATAAAAGCTAACATTTTCTCATTCAATTCTAGGGGACTGAAGTGTATTTTAATATGTTGGTGTCATTCACTGACAGATTGCTACTGAATATTGATTTCAGCTATTTCAATCATTTATTAATTGCTTACCATGCAACAGGCAATGTGTTGAGCATTAGGGATATAGAGAAAGGCAAAAAACAGCCCCTGCCTTGAGGGAACTTACTGTCTAATGAGTGAGACCACATGTGGATAACAAAATATATACATAATAGATGAAAGCAATCTTTATTTAGATCTGGGAGTGGTTGGGGACCTGGAAAGGCCTTATGAATTAGGGCTGGATATATAGAACTCTGAATCATCTGCATAGAGATAATAATTGAAAAGAATTATGTATTGAATCAGAATTTTAATTTTACTTTTACCAACTGTACCTGACAACCTTAAATTTTGTGGAGATCACCAGTGTGGGTAAAACAAAGAAACCAAACAAGAGAAAAGGGAATTTTAATTTTTTTGACATTTTTTTTTTTTGTTTCTCCAGATTAAATTGTTCCTTTTCTCCCAGAATTGTGCTTACAAAATTGTAGGAGACTTTGAGATATTACTTTAAAAGAACAAAAACCTTTTATCTTCTTATAGAATCTCAAGTAAAACATCTAGTAGATGAGAATCAGTCTTTTAAAGATCTGAAGCGATTCCAAAAGCTCTCTCTCTTAACTTATTTTTTTTTTTTTAAGCAATTGGGGTTAAGTAACTTGCTCAAGGTTACACGGCTAGTCATTATTTATGCGTGGGTGCTCATTTTCTGAGGCCGGATCTGATCTCGGGTCATCCAAACTCCGAGGCCGGCGCTCTTACTCACTGCGCCACCTAGCCGCCCCTTTAGGGCAGTTGGGGTTAAGTAACTTGCCCAAGGTTACACGGCTAGGTTTTTGTTTGTATGGATTAAGTGTCGGAGGCCGGCTCCGAACTCAGGTCCTTCTGATTCCAGGGCCGGCGCTCTATTCACTACGCCACCTAGCCGCCCCTTAACTTATTTTTAAAAAATATATTGATGTCTTTTTATTTACTTTTAGTTTACAACATTCAGTTCCACAGTCTCTTAAGTTTCAAATTTTCTCCCCCTCTTTTTCCTCCCTCCTCCCCTCCAAAGTGGCATGTAATCAAATATGGGTTCCACAAATGCCTTCACGTTGAACGTTAGTCTTGTTTTAAAGGATTATAACCAATGTGCTGAACAATGAAAAAAAGGGATAAAACAAAACAACACAAACGAGAGAGAGCAAACAGTTTGCTTCAATCTGCAGACTGTAGTTCTTTCTCTGGTTGTGGATATCCCTTTCTATCATGAGTCTTTTGTAGTTGTCTTCTAACCTTGTATTTCTGAAAGGAGTCCAGTCTGTCAAAGGTAGTCATCACACATACAGTGTGTCTATAATTGTGTACAAAGTTCTCCTGGTCTAACCTATTGAGATGTTTAATAACCCTTGCTTCCCACAAATAGTTTCTGTAGCTAACTTAAAGTGAATAAAGACATTTATTAAGCATTTACTACATGTCAGCTACTGTGCTGAATACTGGAGATACAAATTCAAATGTAAAAATCTCCTGCACTCAGTAAGCCTACATTCTGATGGAGGAGTGAACAATACATATAGGGAAATGATGTTTATGGAAGGGTGATTTGAGTAGAGTCTCAGATCCAGAAATGGAAAGCATTGGGAAGATAAGAGGCCCCAAATTCAAGTGACCGAAGAAATGAGGTAGAAAGTGTCTAGGATGAAAATGAGAACTTTCTGTTCCCTGGCAGTTGAGCTCAGATGACTTAATAGCTAAGCCTTAGCTTCTCCTAAATTTGATCTCTGGAGGTTGGGTTTGGAGAGTGGGCTAATGTTATCAAGAGGTTGGAAAATTATTAAAAGGAAGAAAGGCATCAAAAAACAAAAGAATAGGCCACAGATACCAAATCATAGAATATTAGGAGTGCCTTAAAAATCATCTTGTTAAACTTCCTCATTTTAGACATAAAGAAACTGAGGCCTAGAAAGGCTAACTGACTTGCCAGAAGTCACACAATGAATCATTGAGATGATGTAGATGACAGTATCCTTTTTGGTGACCTTGGGCAATTTATTTAGGATTTCTCAATCTGATTTCCTACTTGGGTGGAATGAAAAAGTTATATATTATTCATCCACTTTGATTATTTTTTATGAGAAGCACCATATTACATCTTAATTATATACAAAGTAGAAATTATAGTAGAAAGACAGAAGTTAATCCATTATGTAATATAAAAACTGACAGTCTTTTTTATTGTATTAAGATCAATCAGCCTCTAGCCATACTTCCATCAAGTAGGGCTATGGAAAATATAAACTTAGAAAACAGCCTTTTTAGGGATAAAGGATTTATAAACTAATCCCTAGAAGATGGCCCAGCATTTAGCACAGGGGTGGAACATAGTAGCTGCTTAATAAATGTTTATTGATTATTGATTCATGGAGCAATTGGTATTGCTCAGTATTAAAAAGGAAATGCACAAGGATTTAATAATGGCCCTCAAGTAGAAGAAAAATTTCTATATATGGTAACTAATTGTTCTCTATGGAGGAAACAGATTTAAAATTACAGTATTAAGAATTTAGGTTAGAGCCTTCTGGCAAGGATGGTAACATGAAAGATTCTAGCCAAGCTCAGCTTCCCTAAAAAATGCCCCAGCAAGAGTTTTTTAAAAGGGCACCAGAAGGAATAAAGATTTAATATATCCTAAGAGAAATAGTGAGACTTTTTCTAATAGTAAGGGATCAGACAAATACCATTCTATTGTGTGCTGATCTCCTGGGCTGGCCTCTTCCCCCTTGCAGGGGCCCCTTCCTTCCTGCAGAAGCCAGGGAGACACCATTTCTTCTTGTTTCCATCTGTCTCTTGGCCTGACCTGCCTTCAGGGATAGGAGAGAAATACTTTCATTACTTCTCATCACTGATCCCCTAATGATAATAACTTTCCTGAACTCATTTAGCAATGATTAACAAGTTGTATCTTCTTCATCTCATTTATCCTGAATCCTTGACTATTATCTAACAAACTTGTTGTTACTCTCACTACCCACTTACCATTCCATTCTCCCCTCAAGATGTTGCACTCTAAAGCTATCCACCCTATCCAATATGATCTCTGGAATATGCTCTCAGTAGGTAATAAAGTTGCTTTCATCTTAAATCTTTTCCTTTCCTATTCCTTTAATCTTTTGACTCTCACTGAGACCTGGCTCCCCACCTTTGACATAGCCTCCCTGGCGATCCTTTCCAATACTGGTTGCACTTTCACTCTTTCCTCCCAACTTCTTGCTCAAGGGGGTGATTTGGAATACTTCTTGCTCCTTATTGCCTCTTCCAGGCTCTTTCTCCCTCCATCAGTCAGTAACTTCTCCTCCTTTGAGGTTCATTCAATCCATATCTACTATCTAATTAAAATTCTTGTAGCAGTCATCTACTACCTTCTAGGACATTCCCCTTTCCTTGAATTCAGTCCGTGACTCACAGCCCTTCCTAACTCCTGTCCTCATATTAGGGGACTTCATCCTGCATATTGATATACCCTCAAGTGCCCTTACCCTCTACTTTTTTACCTTTCTTTTTTCCCTTGACATACCCTTCCCACTAACCTTAGCGACCCATGGAGAGGGTCATACTCTTGATCTTAGCATCCCTATAAATGCTCACTTCAATGTTTATGAACTCTGGAATTTATCTTTCTCTGTTGTCATGCCTGCCACCTCACTATCTGCCTTGCAGCCCCAAACCCTATTCTTCACCCTCACATTGACCACCAGTCTCTTGACTCTTGAGTGTTTTCCCAGGCTATCTCCCCTGCACTGGCTATACCCTTCTTCTTTCCTAACCATGACATCTTAGTGAACCAGCTCAGCTCTACACTGCTTTCTTCCCTTGACTCCCTTATTTCCTTATTCTGTTTCCAGTCTTACCCAGCCAAGCCTCAGCCTGGGACAATTTCTACCATCTGTTGCCTTTGCTCCTACTCATCCTCTGCTCCTCTACATATTTCATGTGCTGATGAATGAAGCTAGAGAAAGTCATAAAACCCTGCTGACTGGATGCACTGCCAATGTGTGCTATCTCACCTAGGCCCTTCACTGTGTCAAACCTTACCTCTTACACTTCCCTAGCTGACTCACTATCCCATGTATTACAGTAGGTCTTCCACACCTTTTTACCCCTCCTTAAATTTTCCATAGCTCTCCTTGCTACCTTCTCAGCTGAAAAGCTTGCCTCATTTTACTGAAAAAATTGAGGCCATGCATCAAGAGCTTCCTCTTCTTCCCTCTTCCTCAGCTCACATATCCCAGATGCCTTTTGCCACTATGTATGCCTTTATCCATTGCCTTACATAATGACTTTACAAAGAGAAACCCTTCTCTATTCACAAGAGATCCCATTCCATTTTGTCTTCTCTAGCAGATTGCCCGCTCTATAATACCTACTCTTTTATTTATCTTTAATCTTTCCTAATCTGCTGGCTACTTTGTAGCTTCCTATAAACTTGCCCATGTCTTTCACACCCTCAAAGTATTCATCCCCATCCATTCCCATTAGTTATCATCCTGTGTCTCCTCCTTTTTGTGGCTAAATTCTTTTCAGAAGGCCATCTGCAATAAGGATCTCAACTTCCTTTCCTCTCATTTTGTTCTGAACTCTCTACAGTTTGGTTTCCAGCTCCGTCATTTGACCAAAAGTCCTCTCTCCAAAGTTGCCAATGATCTCTTAATTGTCAAATCTAATGGCCATTTCTCAGTCCTCATCCTTCTTAACCTCTGGAGACTTTGATATATTGATCGTACTTTTTCTTCATTATACTTTTTTTCTCAAACTTTAATGATGTCACTCTTTCCTAGTTCTACTATCTGACCACTCTTCAGTCTCCTTTGTTGGATCTTTATCCAGGCCATGTGCACAAATCATGGGTGTCCCACAGGGCTCTATCCTGAACCTTCTCTTCTTCTATACTATTTTACTTGGTGATCTCATCAGCTCCCATGAATTCAATTATCATCTCTGTGTTGATAATTCTCTTACCTACTAATTCAGCCCTAGTCTTTTGCCTGACTTTCAGTCTTGCATCTCTAGTTGCCTTTTAAATCTCTTCAGTAGAATGTTCTGTAGATATCTTAAACTCAGCATGTCCAAAACAACTCATTATGTTCCCTCCCCAAGCCTTCACCCACTCCCAAACGTTCATATTGCTATTAAGGGTATCTCTATCCTTCTAGTTCCCCAGTCTTGCAACATAGGCATCATCCTCTACTCCTCTACATCTTTCATTCCCTCTTCACCCCCCACCATAGCCAGTGTGTTGCTGAGCCCTATTAATTTTGCTTTTGCAATATCTCTTGAGTATATTCTTTTCTCTTCTCTTAACACTCTAATGCAGGTCCTTATCACCTCAAGCCTAGATGTAGTATTGCAGTAGCCTGCTATAACAAACCCCTCCCCACTCTAGAATATCCCCCACTCAGCTATCAAAGTCATTGTCCTAAAAGTCATTGTTCTAAAGCATGGTCAGACCTTCTCAACCCCTCCCACCCATCTAAATTCCAGTGACTTCCTATCACCTCCAAGAGCAGATATAAAATCTTCCATTGGCATTCAAGTCTCTTTATAACCTGCCCTCCCCCTTCTTTCCAGTCTTCTTACACTTTCCCTTCCCAAATTTCCATATATGCTGCAATCCAGTGACACTGGCCTCCTTGTAGTTCCTACAAGATACTATCTCCCAACTCAAGGCATTTTCATTGTCTGTCCTCCATGCCTAAAATTCTGTCTTCATCACTGCTTTCTGGCTTCCCTCAACTCCTAGCTAGAAGTTCTGCCTTCTACTGTAAGCCTTTCTTGATCCTTCTTATTTCTAATGCCTTTCCTCTGGTGATTGTTTCTAATATCCTGTGTGTATAGATTGTTTGTACTTAGCAGTTTGCTTGTTGTCTCTCCTATTAGACTGTGAACTCCTCAAGAGTGGGAATGGTCTTTTAGAACTGTCATTTACCTTTCTTCATATCCCTAGTGAGTTTGGCACAGTATCTGGCTCATAGTAGTCTCTCAAATATTTATTAACTGACTGACCAGGTAGATATGGAAGCTAAGAAGACAGTGAAGTCAAAAAAGCCTCACTCTTGGTTAAATCTGTGAAACATACTGGAGCATTTAAAAAAAAAAAAACTTGGGGCAGATGGACTCAATTTCCATAAATATATTTTCTGATGATAGGGTATTTTAGTGCTAGTTAGCTATCAAAATGTGTCTTACTCTTTTTTTTTTCAGGTAAAAGATAAAGATTACCTAAATCTAACACCAGATCTAAAAGCATTAGTTGAAGAGAAGTTAGTGGCTTTGAAAAGTAGCAACACAGAAGAAGCCTTGAAAAAAGATGACAGACTTGTGCAGTTTCGCAAACAGCTGAGAGACGCGAAGAAGCAATGTAAGTGTCTTGAAAAGTTATTTTATAAACTTTCCAATACAAAACTGGACATTGAGAGATACTTACAATTCAAATTTGTAATCAGTTTTATCAGAATTCTTAGTTGACAGAATTTGCAGATCTCTGACTTTATGAGACCACTTACTCAATTTACTGCTGCCTTTTGAACTAGTTCTACTGTATTTTTATCTCTCTTTTTCCTTTCATTTGAGAGCAGTTAGTTGATATCTAGAAAGTTAAGGACTTCTTAAGAATGTTAAGAAAATTTCTCAGCTTGCTTTTTTTTAGTCATCCTAACTCTCTTTTGTATTTGCATTTTAAAAATATTTTTTCTTTTAAATTTATTTATCTTTAGTTTACAACATTCAGTTCCACAAGTTTTTGAGTTTCAAATTTTCTCCCCTTCCCTTTCCTCTGCTATACCACCCCCCATGGTGCCATACAATCCGATATAGGTTCTACATATACTTTCACATTAAACATTAGTCAAGTTGTTATGAAGAATTATAATCAGTGGGTTGAGCAACGAGAAAGAAGCAAAACAAAACAAAACAAAAAAGAGAGAGAGGAAGTAGTTTGCTTCCATCTGCATTCAGACTCCATAATTCTTTCTCTGGATATGGATATCTCTTTCCATCATAAGTCTTTTGGAGTTGTCTTATAGCCTTGCATTGCTGAGAAGAGCCTAGTCTATCAAAGTCAGTCATCACAGATATGATGTGTCTGTAATTGTGTACAATGGGCTCCTGGTTCTGCTCCCCTCACTCAGCATCAGTTTATATAAGTCTCTCCATGTTATTATGAAGTCCATCTGCTCCTCATTTCTTATAGCACAATAGTTTTCTATTACATTTATATGCTACAACTTGTTTAGCCTTTCCCCAATTGATGGGCATCCCCTTGATTTCTAGTTCTTTGCCACCACAAAAAGAGCTGCATATGTACATATGGGTTCTCCTTCCAGTTGTATGATTTCTTTGGGATACAGCTCTAGAAGTGGTATTGCTGGGTCAAAGGGTATGCACATTTTTATAGCCCTTTGGGCATAGTTCCAAATTGCTCTCCAGAATGCTTGGATCAGTTTACAACTCCACCAACAATCCATTTGTGTTCCAGTTTTCCCACATCTTCTCCAGCATTTATCATTTTCTTGTTTTGTCATGTTAGACAATCTGGTCAGTGAGATATGGTACCTAAGAGTTGTTTTGATTTGTATTTTCCTAATCAGTTGTGATTTAGAGCATTTTTTCATATGATTATAGATATCTTTAATTTCTTCCTCTGAAAACTGCCTGTTCATGTCCTTTGACCATTTATCAATTGGGGAATGACTTGTATTCTTATAAATTGGACTCAGTTCTCTGTAGAGGCTTTTATCAAAGGCACTGGTTGTAAAAATTATTTCCCAATTTTCTGCTTCCCTCCTAATCTTGGTACATTGGCCTCGTTTGTACAAAAATTTTTTAATTTAACATAATCAAAATTATCCATTTTGCATTTCGTAATACTCTCTATTTACATTTTTATAGTTTCTGAGTAGTCAGTGAACATTTATTAATAGCTAACAGTAGTTACTATCTTCTAGGATCAGGTGTGGAACCTGTGGCCTTGAAGCAACATGTGACCTTCTAGGTTTTCAAGTGCAGCCCTTTGACTGAATCCAAACTTCACAGAACAATTCCTTTTATTAAGGGCATTGCATTTGAGGATTTAGAGGATCACATGGGACCTCTAGGCTTCAGGTCCCCACCCCTGTGCCACTGTGCTAATTGGAAATACAAAGGAACATGAAAAACAGCCTCTTCCCTCAAAGAACTCATGTTTGAATGGAAGAGAAAACATACAAATAGCTATATTGAAAGAGCTATATTCAAAGTAAATGGAAGGTAATCTTATAAGGAACTTGTGTATGTGTCTATATGGTGAACGGGCAGATGGAATCTAGAATGGTATCTGTACAAGGTGGAGTTTGAACTGAGTCTTGAAAAATATCAGAGAAGCTAAGAGATGGAAATGAGGGGTATTCTAAGTATGGATAACAACTAGTGAAAAGTCCTAGAAATGAGAGGGGAAGTGTCATATTCAAGGAATTGCAAGTAGACCAATGTAACTGGATCCTAGGGTTCATGAAGGAATGAAAGGTGTAAGAAGGCTGGGAAAGTAGGAATTATTAAATGCCAAAAAGAGCAGTTTACATTTCTTCCAAAAGGTTATAGGAAGCTATTGCAGAAAAAAATCATCTTGGCATTTGGGTGGAGAATGAATGGGAGCTAGGCAGTTAGTCAATAAGCATTTATTGAACGTTTCTTTTGTGCCAGGTGCTGTATTAAACCCAGATTAGTATGTGTTGGGCACTGTGCTTAGTGATGATACAAGTACAAGCAAAAAGAAAAGCAGCCCTTGCCATCAAGGAGCTTACATTATAAAGGGGCAGACAGCATATAAGTAGGGCACTGATGTGGGCGGGGGAGAGGAGGTATCTAAGAAGGCGTTACTAACTTCAGAGAGTGAAACATGACTGATATGGAGTCCTCCTCTCCACCCCCCCAACAGAGGCTTTACAAAGGGGGAGGAGCCCACAAGTGCAGAGTTAGGCAGCTGAAGCATGGCGGTAGGGTCAGGAGAATCAAGGAAGTGGGAAGTGGGAAGAAATCAGGAGTGTGAAGACATTTGGAAAGGGAAATTAGAAGACTTTGGCAGTAAGTTAGGCAAGAGGTGAGACTCTAAGACTAAGTTGCAGAGAGGGTGCTGATTTGCTTTTGTAGTGGGAATTTCTTTCTGTGGAGTTCCATAAACCAATAAAATCATAAAATCTGTTCCTATCCTTCTTATTGAAGCTTTACTCCCTCCTCAATAATGGGGTGCATATTTATCTCTTTAGGAGTTATAGGTGAGCAAGGCCTTTTTATAGTCTTACATTCCCACCATCTATTTAATTTTCATGCTATGTAAAAGAGTGCCATTGCATAATTTTAGGCAAAGATTGACTTCATGTATTTATTTGTAATCTGTGATATCTATTTTGAAATAGCCTTTTACATATAAACATTTTCATTAAACTGATGCTGACATCTTAGAAAAGGATTAAGGAAGCTCTTGTCTATTTAACAAAGAGCTTAAGTTTCACAATTTCAAATGTTTTGCAATTTTAAAGAAACCTTTACTTTAACTTTAGATTTATATGATAACCATTTTTCAACTGTATGTTCTTTTTTTTTTTTTAAAGCAATTGGGGTTAAGTAACTTGCTCAAGGTTACACGGCTAGTCATTATTTATGTGTGGGTGCTCATTTTCTGAGGCCGGATTTGACCTCGGGTCATCCCAACTCCGAGGCCGGCGCTCTTACTCACTGTGCCACCTAGCCGCCCCTTTAGGGCAATTGGGGTTAAGTAACTTGCCCAAGGTTACACGGCTAGGTTTTTGTTTGTGTGGATTAAGTGTCTGAGGCCGGCTCCGAACTCAGGTCTTTCTGACTCCAGGGCTGGCACTCTATTCACTGCGCCACCTAGCCGCCCCTCAACTGTATATTCTTAAATTTAGTTTCTGTTCATTGTTATAGTACTCTACAATTTGTTTCACCCAGATGGTCAGTGTTATTGTAATTCAGTTGTGGTTCTTAAATGTGCTAGGAAATTTGCCTTTTTCCTGTTTATAAAGATAATGTTTTACTTCAAGGGCCAAGGCATTTCATTGTACTTAGTGATTTTCAGATGTTATATAATATAAACTGAAGGTCATATTATCTGGAAATTGGAATTTCTTCCCATTCCCTTCACTGCTTCCTTCTCTTTTTAATGGAGGTTTACTCATAATAAGGTATGCGGAACATGTGGGCAAGTTTTACCTCAAGAGCTACATCTTCTGTTTCTCTTCTTCCTTCCCTTTGATTTTATGTTCTCTCATCATCTTTTCCCCCTCCTCCTCCTTTTTTTCTTCCTTACCCTCTCTCTTTCTTTTTCTCTCTTTTTCCTTCTTCCTTTTAAAAAGGGAAAACTAGTGATTTTTAAAATTATGTATACAAAGAGAAGCATTTTCCAGTTCTGTGGATAATAGAAATGACAAACAAGTAAGACAGTAATGTTCTTTTATAGTCTTATCTGGAATATATTTTAAAATTTAAATTATTTTATAAAACTTCCAATTTTAGTGCAGTTTTCTTTAGTATAGGCTAGACTGACATCAATCATCTTTTAGGAAGTCTAGTCCTTTATTTTTAATTATAAATTGATTGTTTATATCCATTAGCACAAAAAATACTTCCATTTCTGTATTCCATTGAAGATGCACCTTTCTCTTAATCAACACTTTCTTTCTGAAGTGATCAGTATTCCACCTTTTGATGTTTTCCATTAAGCTTTTTTTTTTTTTTTTGAGGAGGGAAGGCAAGGCAGTTGGGTTTAAATGACTTGCCCAAGGTCACACAACTAGTAAATGTCAAGTGTCTGAGGTCGGATATGAACTCAGGTTGTCCTGACTCCAGGGCTCCAGTGCCCTATTCACTGTGCCACCTAGCTGCCCCCATTAAATTTTTTTTAAAAGGTTGACACCTATCAGTCATAAAGTAGTCATCAGATAAAGCATCTACTGTGTGTGTAAGATATATGTAAATGTGTGTAAATGATATATGCAGTTATGTACATATTATGTTATTAAATTAATTACCCAGTAATTTATTTTGGTAAATTATATTTGACAAATTATTTAGATAAACAAAGCTGAATAATTGATTTAATAAATATATGATCTGGCAGAAAGCAAGCTAAATGTATAAAAGTTTGGAAAATAAGATCCATGAAAAAAAGATTAAAGCTTTAAAATTAGAATAGTATAATGGAAAGAACACTGTCCCAGAACTCTTACTTAGGATTATAGTTAAAGAGCCACTAGAGATTTGAGATATCATCCATCATAACCTCATTTTACAGAAATGAGAAAACTGAGGCCCATGGATTAGAAAGGATTTGTTCAAGTTCATTCAGCTAGTGAGTAGAAGAAATAAGATTGTAATTGAAGTCCTTGGATTCCAAATTCAATGCATTTTCTACTGTATCACATTAGTCCTGTCAGTATAGGTTATGTTCAAGTGAGAAGGACCTTGGCTCTTTAATCTTGGCTCTGCCACAAATTAGCTGTGTTACTCTGAGTAAATCACATCTTGTTTCTAAGCCTTATTCTTGTTTATAAAATGAAGGAATTGGACTAGATTTTAAACAAAGTCCCTTCCAAGCTTTAATCCTCTGTGATTCTCTGACCTACTGTAGCCCAGAGAATAGAAGAATATAGACGGGCATAGTTTGTAAAGATGATTACAAAATAGAATAAAAATGAATTACTTTAAATTTGCCAAATAGATATCCAGGCCAGGCATTGTAAATTAGTAGTAGTGTTAAATGGCCTCCAGTAATACTGATGTGATCTTGCCTGCATTAAAAGAAGGATTTTGACCATATTATTGGAAGTGATATTTCTATTGCATTCTGTCCTGGTCAGACCAAATATGTAATATTCATATGCCTAGTTCTGCATATCTTTAAAAAGATCTTGCTAAGGTTGTCCAGAGGAAGATGACCGAGGTTTTCAGAATACAGGTATCTAAAACTCTGTGACATAAGCTTCAGTTGAAGGAATTCAGAATGAGAAGAAAAGCCATAGGAGAATATGATAATTTTCCTCAAATATTTGAAGGAGCGATATGTGTGAATCACAGTATCTCACAGCTTGAAGGTAGCTCAAGTAAAAAGAGCAAACTACATCCCAAATCAGCCCATTATGTGTTTGGACAGCTCTTATTTTGGGGAAGTTTTTTCTTACATGAAGTTGAATTTGCACCCCTCTACATCCTACCTGTTAGTTCAAGTTCTGTTCTGTAGGGTCAGGCAGAATGTTTACTCTTCTCCATGACAATCCTTCAGGGACTGGAAGTGGAGGATTCAATCATGTTTAATTATACTTTACTTATAAAAAATTTGCTCAAAGACTAAAAAAAAGGGCTTGATGTTTGCATATGTGTGTGTGTGTGTGTGTGTGTGTGTGTGTGTGTGTGTGTGTGTGTGTGTATTTATTTGCTTTTTGGAGGGGGGAGGGCAGGTTAAGTGACTTGCCCAAAGTCACACGGCTAGTAAGTGTTAAGTGTCTGAGGTCAGATTTGAACTTAGGACCTCCTGACTCCAGGGCCAGTGCTCTATTCACTGTGCCACCTAGCCATCCCCTGAATATATTTTTAATCTCATTTCAATTAAGTGTGAAAAAATACCTTTTGAGCTGTTACTCTTATTCCAGGTGTGTATTGATCATCATATGGATAGGGATAGGAGATGTACTAGTAATCTCACTGGTGGAGGGCACTACCAAGCAAGGAAATTCTTTCCAGCAATGTTGTCTGCCACTTTCTCTGTGAACAACAGTTTTATGCAGTTACTTAGAGCACTGAGAGGTTAACCAGTGACTTACCCAGGGTCAGTATGTGTTAAGAACTGATCCTGGACCCAGATCTTCCTGGCCTCAAGGCCTACTTCTACAAGTACTTTACCATGCTGCCTTTGAGCTCTTCCTCAGTAATAAATTGGGGTCAGCTAGGTCACCACCCATCTATGGTTAGAGTATTGGGCCTGGAGTCAGGAGATCTAAGTTCAAATCCAGTCTAAGACACTTACTAGTTATATGATTTTGTGCAAATCACTTAACCTCTGTCTGCCTTCATTTCTTCTTCTGTAAAATAGGGATAATAATAGTACCTATATCCCAGAGTTTTTGTGAGGATCAAATAATAGAATATTTCTAAAGCTCTTAGTACAGGGCCTGGCACATAGTAGGCTCTGTTTTAACTGTTATTATTATTTTCTTATTATGTATATAGCAGTGTAAGGAAGCATTATAAGAGATAAATTTAGCATATTTAGCAAATTTAGCTAAATTAGCAAATTTAGCATGTTTAAATTTAATATAGTAGGCACTTATTTAGTGCTGATTTATTGGAGTAAGGGTCAGCAAGAGGGTGGTGACAGTAGCAGAAGAGAGAAACAGGTGTATTAGAGGTGTTATGAAGGCCTTAGCAACAAGTTGCATATGAGAGGTGAGAGTGAAGAATTGATGGTGACTTTTGACACTAGGTTGTAAGCCTGGGGAACTGGGAGGATGGCAGAGCCCTTGACAGTAATTGGGAAGTTAGGATGGGGCAGAGATTTGGGGGGAAATACAATGAGTTCAGTTTTCAACACGTTGAGTTTAAGATGTTTATGCATATAACAGCAAGCACCTTATCATACCCAGGATGGCTTCTAGCATAGGTTCTTTGATCTGCTTTTCTAAAGGAAAGTAACTTCAAAGGCCTTAACAATCTTACTTTAATCAAACATATAAGTGTGTGTGTGTGTGTGTGTGTGTGTGTGTGTGTGTGTGTATGTGTGTATATCATTCACTTAGTTCAGGGGAAAAAATAAGCACCCTGAACTTAAGAAAATGCAAACAGAAATTACAAGTAGACAAAAAATACAGAAAAAATAATGTAATTCAGCAGACCAACAGACAGGGCTTCTAACTGTCTGACTATTACATACATACAATGTTAGTTACCAGAGAGAGAAGCACCAACATCTGGGTTTTCAAAGCTGAGGGGGCTCAGTGGCTGCCCAGAATCTCATCTGGCCAAATCACAAAATTCTTCCCATGTGTGGGTCCCAAAGCAAAACCTCATGTCAGGGTATATGTAACCTTCTCCAGGGTCAGAAGACATCACAACTTTTGTCACCCTCTGCTTAATTACAAAGTAACAAAATGTGTGCCTTCCTGAAAGACAAGCCTCTCCTAAGCAAACTTCTCTTGTTGGGCTCCAAGTGAGGCCCCTTAGGGGCAGGGAAGATCTTCAAATTCCCTTACCATTACAATGGGCCATCTAGTTTGAGATAGCCAATAGAGAATTGGAGACTCATTGGTATAGAGATGATTTTTGTCCTAGGAGCTTATGAGATCACCAAGTGAATGAAATCACATGAATGAAGAGAAGAAGGACTCCTATTAATGGGTGTGACATGGATGATGATCACTTAAAGGAAACAGAGAAGAAGCAGTGAGTCAAGTGGGAGGGGAAGAAGGGGAAATAGTGCCAAGAAATGTGAAAGGAGGGAGCTGTTGGTATCAGAGGCTGCTGAGAAGTCAAGAAGGATGAAGTATGAAACATGGCCACTAGATCTGATATTGAGAGACTTTGCAGAGAACAGTTTCAGTTGAATGATGAGGAAGGAAGCCAGACTGTAGGGAGTTAAGGAAGTGAAGGTAGCAATTGAAGGTGGCCTTCTCAAGGAGTTTAGCCACAGAAGAATGGAGAGATAGAGGAGGATAACTAGTGGAATGGACAGATTAAGTGGGGGTATTTTGATCACGGAGGAGACATGGACCTATTTGTAGGCAGTACAGAAGCAGCCAGTAGACAGAGATAGATTAAAGATGTCAGAGAGCATGAGTAATAGAGCGGAGCAGTCAACTGGAGAAGATACTGATGGAGTGGGATCACATGTGCATTTAGAGGGATTTACCTTGGGAAGGCAGAGGGCTACTTCATTATGTGAGATGGGTGAAGGAGGAGATGGTATTGGAAGGCATCTTAGTAATGTGAAATTTTATGTGATATGAGGAGGGGAGAGTTTTTGGTGTGAGCCTCAGTTTTTTCAACGAAATATGAGGCAGAGTTCTCATGAGAGGTTTGAAAATTAATGTGTATTTTTTTTAAAAGGCACTAGACTGAGTGTAAAAGTGAATCACTTAGGGCAGTATAAAAGGGAGTGCCCTGCTGAGACTATGCAATATAAATTTATAGTGGGCCCAGGCAACATGGTTTCATGATTTTCTTCCACTTCATTCAGTAGCATGTAAGTAGAATTAAGAGCAGTGGTGTTTCCAGACTCTTCTTGAAGACCTACTTTACGATTTTTGGTCTCTTGAATAATTACTCTTTCTAGTAGCAGTGATGATTCATTGATGACCAAGATAGTAGGTTTATTTCAATTTAATTCAACAAATATTTATTAAACCTCTGCTAAAGACTACCTGACTTCAAATAGTGTACATACATTTTAGAGGGGGTGGGTTAATATTACCATAGATTATAAGGGGTTTTTTGAAGGCTATTTAATTACATTTAATATGAACCCAAGCAAGTAAATACAAAATAAGTACTTTTAGGAGGAAAAGAGTAAAAACAACTGGGAGGATCATCTGTGTTGTGTTTTGAAGACAGTTTGGGATTGCATTGCAAATATGAGGGGCCACTTGTGCAAAGGCAGAAGTAGAATTTGGAATGTCATGGATTAGGCCAGCTAGGGGACAACAAAGAATGATTGGACAAAGTGGGGGTTGCCTTGGTCATATCATTTAACTTCCCTGGGCTTTGTTTTCTTTTTCTTTCAAAGTAGAAGGATATACTAAAGAGTCTCTGAGCTGTAGTCTATATCTAGAGCTGTTATCTTAATATGAAATGTTTGAAAAGGTGGGTAGCAGCCATTGTGTGGAAGTCTTTAAATGACATACTAAGGATTTTTATTTTTATTGTAGATACTATAGGGAGTCCCAGATTTCTGAAGAGGGAGTGATGCATGTGTGATGTGATCATGTGATCAGATCTATATTATAAGAATATTAGTTTGGCAGCTGTTTGAAGCTGTAATAGTCCAAGTAAGAGTAAGTGAACTAGGTTAGAAACTGTGAGTAGAGAAATTAAAATAAATGGGAAAGAGGTTATGGGAGTAGAATTTATAAAAAAAACTTGGCAGCTGATTGGATATGGAATAATGAGGGAGAAAGAAGACCTAAGGATAATTTTAAGATTGCAAATCTGGCTAACTGGAAGACTGATAGTGCTATCAAGAGAACTAAGGGTATTTGGAGGAGAGATAAGTTTTTGGGAAAATATAATGAGCTCTGTTTTGGCAGTGTTGAGGTGCAGATGCCTATAGGACATCCAGGGGTTAATATGTAGCAGTCATTTAGTTGGTACTATGTGATTGGCATTCCACAGAAAATTAAGTTGAAATATACAGATTTGAGAATTATCTACATAAAGATGATAATTGAGTCCAAAGATGATACACTCACCAAGGGAAAGAATATATACAGAGAAGAGAACATTTCACAGGAAAGAGTCTTGTAGAAATATAGATCTGCCTTAGAAATCATAGTAACAGCTTCAGAAAACTGTTGAATGGTGTTTATAGTTATGACTCAAACTCCTTGTATTGATTCTTTTTTCTGCATTCATTTTTTGCTGGAGGAAAAAAATAAAACCAGTCAATCAATAAACATTTATTAAGTGTCTAGTACCTGCCAGGCACTGTGCTAAGCACTGGAAAAAAAGAAGTAATAGAGAAGTGAATGCTGTTATATGCATATAATGATAATGCTATATATAAAAGGATATTATATGCATATAATATACTATGGAAGGCTCTCTCAAAACTATAAATTTATATATTTATTACATTCAAGAAACTTATTGTGTAGATGGGGACAATACTAGTGATGGATTTCTATCAGTATTTGAAATATCACAAGGAAGAAGTTACTAAGTAACTTTACCTTTCTATGCCTCACTTTGGTGGGGGGGCTTTTTGGAGAGGGGAAGGCTGGGCAGTTGGGGTAAAGTGACTTGCCCAAGGTCACATGGCTAGTATGTGTTAAGTGTCTGAGACTGGATTTGAACTCAGGTCTTCCTGATTCCAGGACTGGTGCTTTATTCACTGTGCCACCTAGCCACCCCTATGTCTCAATTTTTGAATCTGTAACAATTAAAAATTTTTTTTAACAATTTTTTTTAAAAAAGAAGAGTTTAATGAGATGACCTATAAGGTCCTTCTTGCTTTCAGTCCTTTAATTCTATGTATAAACTGTTTTTACTTAATATAAATTTGAAGTTGAATAAACCAAACAAATCAAACCATTCCAATTTTGGCAGTATATTCCTAATTTTGCACCTATAGTCCACTACCTCTGTGATAAGAGGTGGGAGTCATGCTTCACTGTCAGAACTCAGATATCTTGATTTTCTATCACATTGTAATGAGAATCATTTAACATATTTTCCTGATTCCCTTTACTTCACTTTGCAATAGTTCATACTAGACTTTCCAAATTTCTCTAAATTTCTTGTATTCACTATTTTTTGTTATTTTAATCTGAACCTGAGATTTCATCAGTACAGGAAACTCCTAGTACCTCTACCAATCTATATCACCAACTCATCTGTAAGTTACAATCTTAAATGATTAAGTGATTTGTCCATGGTCACATGTAGTATGTCAGAAGCAGGACTTGAGCCCAAGTATTCCTGATTCCTCTGTCTGCTTCTCCATTCTGTTGCTTATTGTGTCTTCTGATGAAATAATATTCTATTTACATTCCTTTATTGCTAGTATGTACAAAGGACTGTTTAAAATTTATAAGAAAAAAACCCAACAAAACCATTTCTCAGTTGTCTAAGAATATGAACAAATAATTCTCAGTGGAAGAAACCCAGGCTGTGTATTGCTATATGAAAAAAAATGCTCCAAATCACTAATAATTAGAGAAATGCATATTACAGTAATTTTGAACAATTCTGTCTCACACCCATCAGAATGACAATGATAGCAAAAAAAGGAAAATTATAAATATTGGAGGAACTTAAGGAAAATAGGTATTTTGTAATCAATTTACTTAATTATTTTTAGTTTTCAACATTCATTTCCCCAAGATTTTGAGTTACAAATTTTCTCCCCATCTCTCCCCTACCCCCCACCCCAAGATGGCAAGTATACTGAATACCCCTGCCCTGAATCTGCCCTCTCTTATATCCCTCCCTTCCCCCAGCTTCCTTCCCCGCCCCCCCCCCCCTTATTTTCTTGTAGGGCAAGATGGATTTCTATACCCCATTGCCTGTGAAAATAGGTATTTTGATGCACTGTTGTGAATCTGTGAATTGAGTGCAAGCAATCCTGAAAGCAATTTGAAATTTTACCCAAAAAGTCACTAAGCAATGCATGCCTTTTGACCCTGTTACTATTGCTATTCCCATTCCATTAGAGACCAAAGAAAGGAAGAGTCCTTTATATTAAAAAAATACTTATAGCAGCAATTTTTGTGTACACAAAAGACTGGAAACTTAGGGAATGCCTGTCAGTTGAAGAATGACTGAATGAATTGTAACAGATGAATGTGATAACTTACTGTTGAACTGTAAGACATAAGGAAATAGATGATTTCAAAGAGAGAGGAAAGACATATAAACTGATACAGAGTGAAGTAAATAGAAGCAGAAGAATCATTTATACTATAACATCAACAGTGTAAAACTGCACAATTTTGAGGACTTTTATAAATAAGTAAAGAATGAAGTAAGATTTTTATAAACAAGTAAAGAATGAAGTAAGCAGGAGAACAGTTTACACAATAACAACACTGTATTTGGAAGCTGTGAGAACTATGATTGATACAGTGACCATTCATGGAGCCAGAGGACCCATGATGAAGTATACTCTCAATGAAAGAGAATTAATTGATTTAGGGAAGAGGAGACATATCCAAATATATGTGTAGGTGTACTTTTTAAATGTTTTTTCAGCTTTTATTTAGTATTTTATTTTCCCCCAGTTACATGAAAAAACAATTTTTAACATTAGTTTTTAAAACTCTGGATTCCAAATTCTCTCCCTCACTCCCCAACTCCCTCATTGAGAAGGCAGCAATTCAATATATATTATACATGTGTGGTCATGCAAAATATATTCATATTAGTCATGTTTAAAAGAATAGAGAAAAAAACTCAAAAAATAAGGAAAGTTAAAAAGAAGTATGCTTCAATTTATAGTCAGACATCATCACTTCTTTCTCTGGGGATGGATAACATTTTTCATCATAAGTCCTTCAGAGTTGTCTTGAGACATTGTATTTCTAAGAATAGCTAAGTCATTCGTTACTGATTATCTTACATTATTGCTGTTACTTTGTCCACAGTACATGTCACTTTGCATCAACCTATGGAAGTCTTTCCATGTTTTTCTGAGAGCTTCCTGCTCATCGTTTCTTGTAGTACAATAGTATTCTGTCATAATCACATACCACAACTTGTTCAGCCATTCCCCAAATGAAGATTATCCCCTCAACTACTGATTCTTTACCCCCAGAGAAGAACTGCTATATGTTGTTATAGGTCTTTTTCCTTTTTGTTTTTTATCTCTTTTGGGATATAGACCAAGTAGTGGTATTGCTGTGTCAAAGGGTGTGCATGGTTTTATAGGCCTTTGGGCATAGTTTCAAATTGCTCTACAGAATGTTTGAATCAGTTCACAATTCCACCAACAGTGCATTCAAGTTTCAATTTTCCCATGTTCCCTCCAACATTTGTCATTTACTTTTTCTGTCCTATTTGTCAATAGATATAAGATAGTACCTCAGAATTGCTTTAATTTGTATTTCTCCAATCAATAGTGATTTAGAGTATTTTTTCATATGGCTATAAATAGCTTTGATTACTTCATCTGAAAATTGATAGTATCTTATGATCATTTATCAATTGGGGAATGGTTCTTATTTTTATAAATTTGACTCAGTTCTCCATATGTTTGAGAAACAAGACCTTTATCAGAGAAATTTACTTCAAACATTTTTTCCCACAGTTACTGTTGCTGACTGTATTTCCTTCTATCCTATCCCCCTTCCCCTCATTCAGTCTATTCTCTCTCTCCTTTTACCCTCTTCCTCCTCAAAAGTGTTTTGCTGCTGACTACTTCCTTCCCCAGTCTGCTCTCCTTTCTATTAACTCCCCACCCCCTTTTCTTATCCCCTTCATCTCCTACTTTCCTGTAGGGTAAGTAAGATAGATTTCTATACTCAACTGAGTGTATATTATTCCCCTTTGAGCCAGTTATGATGAGCATTCACTCCCCCTCTTCGCCTCCATTGCAAAAACTTTTTATTGTCTCTTTTATGTAAGATAGTTTGCCTCACTCTATCTTTCCCTTTCTCTTTTTCTCAGTACATTCCTCTCTTCCCCCTTAATTTTATTTTTTAGATATCATCCCTTCATATTCAATTCACACATGTGTCCTTTGTTTATATATGCTCCTAATAACTACCCTAATAATGAGAAAGGCCTTATGAGTTACAAATGTCATCTTTCCATGTAGGAATATAAACAGTTTAAAGTTACTAAGTCCCTTATGATTTCCATTTCCTGTTTAACTTTTTATGCTTCTCTTGAGTCTTATATTTAAAGTTAAATTTTTGGGGGCAGAGTCAAGGTGGCAGAGTAGGAACCGGACTTCCAGCTTCCACCTTCAACAATCCATGTAAAAGGGGACTCTGAATAAACTTTGGAGCTACAGAACCTATAAAATGATACAGAGAAGCTAACATCCCATTGAGGACAGCCCGGCAGCCCAGCAGGAATCAGCTAGCACAGAGCTCTGGGAGCTGACCCCATCTGGGCTGGAACTGAGGTTTTAGCCTCAAGGCAACCTGACCAGCGCCAGCTGGAGGGACTCCAGAACACCAGCAGCTGTGGCCATTTCCAGACTTAGCAACACATAGATGCCAAGGACAAATTGAGAGGTCAGTGCACTGTGGACTTTGGGACCAATAGTGGGGAGAGTGTCAGCTTTTGCCCCCCAGGGCAAGAAGCCACTGAGATGCTTAGGCACAGCCGCACCACATTGCAGCTTCAGCTACTGGCCTGAAGACTGTAGGGGGACTGGGTGACCAATTTGGGGGGTAATCGCTCTTGCTTTAACCTGCTTGGATCTGGATGGTGGTCGGGGTGGAGGTCCTGGGGTATGTAACCAGGTTGCCAGAGTGTGTGGAGGCTTCAGAGAGGGCACCCAACTAATACCTCTGGCAGCTGAGAAAACCCCAGCGTTTGGGACGGAAGCTCCCCTATCTGGTGGCAGAGCCTTACTGTGACAAAAAGCCTAAAAGTCAAGTAATTGAGTGGCAACATGCCCAGGCAAAGGAATTAAAACAAACAGAAGAATTCAACATTAGACGCCTATTTGGGGGGCAAAAAGGATCAAAGCATGGAACAGGAGGAAGACAGTGAAGTCAGAACTTCTGCACCAAAAGCTTCAAATGAAAATACAAGCTGGTTACAAGCCATAGAGGACCTTAAGAAGCAGATAAGAGAAGTGGAGGAAAAATTGGGAAGAGAAATGAAAATGATGCAAGAAAAGTATGAAAGGAGAGTCAACAGCCTGACTGAGGAAAATAACACCTTAAAAAATAGACTAATTCAAATGGCAAAAGAGGCTCAAAAAGCCAATGAGGAGAGGAATGCCTTAAAAAGCTGAATTTGCCAGATGGAAAAAAGAATCTCAAAAGCTCACTGAGGAGAATCTTTCCTTCAGAATTAGACTGGAGCAAGTGGAAGCTAGTGACTTTATGAGAAATCAAGATGCTGTTAAACAGATCCAAACAAATGAAAGAATAGAAGAATCTTTCCTTCAGAATTAGACTGGAGCAAGTGGAAGCTAGTGACTTTATGAGAAATCAAGATGCTGTTAAACAGATCCAAACAAATAGAAAGAGTAGATCTAGGAGAGATCATTTAAAAATTATTGGACTACCTGAAAGCCATGATCAAAGAAAGAACCTGGAAATCATCCTCCAAGAAATTCTCAAGGAAAACTGCCCTGATGTTTTAGAACCAGGAGGCAAAATAGAGGTTGAAAGAATCCACTGATCACATTCTGAAAAAGATCCCAAAAGGAAAACTCATAGGAATATTATAGCCAGGTTCCAGAATTCCCAGATCAAGCAGAGAATATTACAAGCAGCCATAAAGAAACAATTTGAATATTGTGGAAATATGATCAGGATATCACAGGATCTGGCAGCTTCTACACTGAGGTATCAAAGGGCCTGGAATATGATATTCCAGAGGTCAAAGGACCTGGGATTAGAACCAAGAATCACCTATCCAGCAAAACTGAGTACCATGTTTCAGGGGAAAATATGGTCATTCAATAGATTAGAGGACTTTCAAGTATTCTTGAAGAAAAAACCAGACTTGAATAGAAAATTTGACATTTAGAAACAAGAAGCAGGAGAAACATGAGAAGGTAAACAGGGAAAAGGAATCATAAGGAACTTATCAAAGTTGAACTGTTTACATTCCTACATGGAAAAACGATAATTGTAACTGATGAAACTTTTCTCAGTATGAAAATAGTTGAAGGGAATAGAAATATATATATATATATATATATATATATATATATATATATATATATATATATATATATATATATAGTCTATATTGGAGGGCATATGGGTGTATGAATACATATGTGAATGTGTGTATATATGTTTACAGATATACATAGATAGAGGGCACAGGACCAATTGAATAGGAAGGGATGATACTTAAAAGGAGAAATTAAGAGGTGAGAGAGGAATATAATGAGAGGAGATGGAGAGAGATAGAATGGGGTAAACTATCTCATATAGAAGAGGCAAGGGATAATGGTTACAATGGAGGGGAAGAACAGGAAGGCAAAAGGGAATGGATCAACCTTATTCTCATCGAATCTGGCTCAGGGAGGGAATGACATACACAGTAAATAGGGTATCTCACCCTACAGGAGAGTAGGGGGGAAGGGGATTAGAGAGGGGATGATGGAAGGGAGGACAGGCTGGGAGGGAGGGAAGTTAGAGGCACCCACTTTTGAAAAGGGACAGGACCAAAGTAGAGAATAGAATAAGTGGGAGGTGGGATAGGAGGGAGGGAAATATAATCAGTCTTTTACAATATATCTTCTATAGTAATGTTTTGCATTAGCTATATGTACAACCTATATTGAATTGCTTACCTTTTCAGTAAGAGTGGGTGATAAGGGAGAAAGGGAATGAATTTGGAATTCAAAGTTTTATAACCAAATGTTTAAATATACATATACTATTATTAATACTATTTTATAGGTAATTGTGAAATAAGAGGAGGGGATATTCTGGGGCACTGCTATTTTGGGGAGGTGGGTAGGGGAAAAACAGGGAGAAAATTTGTAACACAAAAACTGGCAGAAATGAATGAAGTAAAACAGAAGTTAATAAAGCATTTGGGAAAATTTCCATTCAGCTCTGGTCTTTTCATTAAGAATGCTTAAAAGTCCTCTGTCTCATTGAATTACCATTTTTCCTCCTGAAGGATTATACTCAGTTTTGCTGTGTACATGATTCTTGATTGTAGTCCTAGCTCCTTGACCTCTGGAATATCATATTCCAAGTCCTCTGATCCATTAGTGTAGAAGCTGCTAAATCTTGTGTTATCCAGATTTTTATTTCCACAATACTTGAATTATTTCTTTCTGATTGCTTGCAATATTTTCTCCTTGACCTAGGAACTCTGGAATTTGGCTACAGTATTCCCAGTTTTCCTTTTGGGATCTCTTTCAGGAGGTGATTGGTGGATTCTTTCCATTTCTATTTTACCCTCTGGTTGTAGAATATCAGGGCAGTTTTCCTTGATAATTTCTTGAAGTATGGTGTCTGGGCCCTTTTTTTTTTTTTAACTTTCAGGTAGTCCAGTGGGGTAGATAGTGGTCTGTAATTTTTTTAAAATAGGTATTAGGGAGTGATGCAGAGGTGATACATTGCATGCACTTTCAGATGAAGTAATTGTATTATTAATTGTTTTAATTTGTTATAAAGAGACCTCTTGTGAAATGAGAATAATCTGTAAATATTTGTAATGTCAAACAAAACATATAAACAAAACTTAAAAAAAAAAAAAGAAAGCAAAACTAGTACCCGCATTGACTAACATCTTTCATGCTATGCTGAATACTCTCTTGGTTTGTTTTTAAATTACAATTAAGCAGTTTCTAGTAGAAGAAAAAAAAACATTTATATGACACTGTTTCCTATTAGATGGGTAACTACTTTTCAATTATTATAGAAAATGCTACTATAAATATTTTCTTTATATAAGACTCTTTTTTTCCCTGTATTTGATCACCTTAGGGAATTTAGATAGTGGTAGAACTGCTGGGTGACAGTCTTATGACTTTTCTGGTATAAATCCAAATTGTTTTCCAGAATGCTTAACTCCACCAACAATATATTAGTATGTCTTTCTTCTAATAGCCCTCTTAAGCATTGATCATTTTCATCTTTTGCCATTCCAAATCTGAAAGATAGGAAATAAAACCTCAAAGTTGCTTTTAATATATAATCCTTTTATTTCCTCTTATTATTTGATTTGGAGCATTCTTTCATGTGATTGGGGGGGGTCTTTTTGGAGGGGGGAAGGCAGGGCAATTGGGGTTAAGTGAATTGCCCAAGGTCACACGGCTAGTATATGTTAAGTGTCTGGGTCAGATTTGAACTCAGGTTCTCCTGAATCCAGGACCAGTGCTCTATTCACTGAACCACTTAGCTGGCCCTCTTTTACATGATTTTTGATAGCCTGAAATTATTCTTCTGCAAACTGTTCATATCTGATAAGGAATGTTTCTTATTACACACACTCATGTGTACACATGTATTTATGTCTTTCATAACAGACCATTCTCAGAGATATTTGTTTCAATGATTTCTCCTTCTCATCAACAGTTTGCCTTCCTTCACTATTAATTTTTGTTTATGTTTAAGGTAGCTTGATGGCACACTGCTGGGCTTAGACTCAGGAAGACCTGAGTTCAGATCCAGCCTTAGCCTCTTACTAGCTACGTGATCCTGCCAAGTCACTTAACCCTTGTTTGCCTCAGTTTTCTTGACTGTAAAATAAGGATAACAATACCATCTACCAGGGCTGTTGTGAGGATCAAATGAGATAATTCTAAAACACTTTAGCACAATGCCTGGCATATAGAAAACTATATAAATTTTAGCTATTATTATTATATGAGACATTTTAGCTTTATGTAATAAAATTATGTATTTTATCTTGTATGGTTATCTGTCCTTTCTACTTACACAACATGCTTCTTCTCATATTTGTCTTCTCCTTTTAAAATAATGTGCTTTTTTATGTTTAGGACCGTTTGGAGCTTATTTTGTTATGTGGTATAAATTTTGATCTAAACCTTATTTCTGCTAAACTGTTTTCCAATTGTCACAGTAGTTTTGGTCACAATAAAGTGTCCTTAGCCTAGTAGTTGATATTTGAGGCTATCAAGCTTGATTTCTTTTCACCCACTCTGATTTGCATAAGTCATCGATCTTATGCCCTCTCTCTTACACTTGCTTCCCTTGCTATATGGAGTATTATGCTCTCCCAAACTATATTAAGTTTAACTTAGAAAATTTCTCCAACAATCAGTTCTTTTTCCAATTTCAAATGGAGAGTGCTATTTAATATGCTAATAGGCCATAATGAGGCCATCAGTTAGATAAACAAAGCTTATTGGTTGTGATGGAAAGTTACCAACAGGGGAGGTCTAGGTTACTAGTTGTCCTAGAACAAGGGTGGGGAACCAGCTGCCTCAAGGCCACATGTGGCCCTCTGTGTCCTCAAGTGCTTCCCTTTGACTGAATCCAAACTTCACAGAACAAATCCCCTCAATAAAATGATTTGTAGGATTTGTTCTGTTAAACTTGGACTCAGTAAAAAGGCTGCACTGACTGGTCTAGAAGGCCACATGTGGCCCCAAGGTCATGGGTTTCCTACCCCGTCCTAGAATATGTTGATATCAGACCTCATTGCTAATATGAGGACTGTTAGTCTTTACCTCTATAAGCTTCCCATCACCTCATTTCTAAGTATTCTATAACAATCACTAAAGTATTGAATAGTGAAGGGGTTCTGAAAGAAAGCAGTAAATTAAAATATGGGAAAAGGGGGGAGGCAACAATTACTTTGAATACACTGTTAGTCCAACTATGGGGCATACTCTTTTGAAAGGAAAAGCATTTCTAGGCATGCTCTGAAAAGTAATCCCAATTATAGACTACATTCAGGTTTTATACAAGATAGATTGGAGCTAGAGGTGGGATTGTAGCTTATATTTAGAACAGTAAAGAAGAGATGAAAATATTTTTTTAAACAAATGCTTTATTAACTTCTGTTTTACATCATTCATTTCCACCAGATTTTGAATTACAATAATTTTCCCCCCATTATTCCCCTACCCAACCTCCCAGAATAGTAGTCCCACAATATATCGCTTCCTCCAATCTGCTCTCTCCCATACCTTCTCCCATACCCCCATCGACTTTTCCATTAGAGGAAGGTGAGTCTTTGTGTCCCAATGCCTGCACATCTTATCTCCTATTATAAGCAAAAGAGTATTAATAATAGTATTTATATATATTTGAAACATTTAATGTTACGACCTCGAATTTCAGATCCATTTCCTTCCTCCCTTGTCACCCATTCCTTCTTGGGAGATAAGTAATTCAGTATATGTTGTACATGTCTAGCTATGCAAAACATTATCATAGTAGATATATTGTACAAGGCTGCTTATAATTCCCTCCCACTCATCCCACCCCCCACCTGGTCCATTCCCTACATGATCCTGTCCCTCTTCTATAGTGGGTACTTCCAACCTCCCCTCACCCCAAGGATGCCCTCCCATCCATCATCCCTCCTCTCATCCCCCTTCCCCCTATCCTGCTGCAGGTTGAGATATCCCATTTAGTATGTATGTCATTTTCTCCCTGAACTAAATTCAATGTGAATGTGGTTTTGCCTTTTTAGCCTTCCTTATTCTCCCCCTCCTTTGCAACCACTTCCCCTTGCTTCTTCTACATGGGATAGTTTACCCTACCCTGTCTCTCCCCATCTCCTCTTGCCACTTTCCTCTCTCACCTCATAATTTCATCCCTTGAGTATTCTCCCTTCCCAACAAATTCAACCTATGCCCTCTATCCATATATAACTGTAACCATATACACACACATTCACATATGTATTCATATGACCACACCCCCTTCTTCCATTATTTTCATAGTGAGAAAGATATCATCAGTCACCGTTATTGCTTTTCCATATAGGAATGAAAATAGTTCAACTTTGATAAGTTCCCCTTGATCTCTCTTTCCCGATTACCTTCTCAGGCATCTCTTCCTTCCTGTGTCTGGATGTCACATTTTCTATTCAATTCTGGTTTTTTCCTCAAGAATGCTTGAAAGTCCTCTATTCCACTGAATGACCATATTTTCCCCTGAAACAAAATATTCAGTTTTGCTGGGTAGGTGACCCTTGGGTTCATTCCCAGTTCTTTTGCCCTCTGGAATATCATATTCCATGCCCTTCGATCCCTCAGTGTAGAAGCTGCCAGGTCCTGGGCTATTCTGATTGTGTTTCCACAATATTGAAATTGTTTCTTCCTGGCTGCTTGTAGTATTTTCTCCTTGATCTGGGGATTCTGGAACCTGGCTATAATATTCTGGGAGTTTTCTTTTTGGGATCTTTTTCAGGAGGTGATCTGTGGATTCTTTCAACCTCTATTTTGCCCTCTGGATCTAAAACATCAGGGCAGTTTTCCTTGAGAATTTCTTGAAGGGTGATTTCTAGGTTCTTTCCTTGATCATGGCTTTCAGGTAGTCCAATAATTTTTAAATTGTCTCTCCTGGATCTGTTCTCCAGGTCAGTGGTTTTTCCCATGAGATATTTCACATTGCCTTCTAATCTTTCGTTTGTTTGGATCTGCTTAACAGCATCTTGATTTCTCATAAAGTCACTAGCTTCCATTTGCTCCAGTCTAACTCTGAAGGAATGAATCTCCTCAGTGAACTTTTGAGATTCTTTTTGCATCTGGCAAATTCGACTTTTTAAGGCATTCTTCTCCTCATTGCCCTTTTGGGCCTCCTTTGCCATTTGAGTTAGTCTATTTTTAAGGTGTTGTTTTCCTCAGTCAGGCTGTTGACCCTCATTTCATACTTTTCCTGCATCCTTCTCATTTCTCTTTCCAATTTTTCCTCCACTTCTCTTATTTGATTTTTAAAGTCCTTCTTAAGGTCCTCTATGGCCTGCAACCCGCTCATGTTTTCCCCTGGGGCTTTTGGAGCAGGGCTTCTGACCTCACAGTCCTTTTCCCACTCTATGCCCCCAAAATAGGAGTCTAGGGTTGCATTTTTCTGTTTCCTTTGCCTTGGCATGTTGCCACTTGATTGCTTGACTTTTGGGCTTGTTGCCACACTATGGCTTTAAGGCCAGATAGAGGAATTTTCGTCCCGAACGTGTGGGGGGCAACTTCCGTTTCTGGCAAGCTGTAAACCCACCCACAACTTCCACCCTAGATCACAATCCAGATCCAGGGAGGTTAAAGCAAGAGCGATTACCCCCCAAGACTGATTGCTGGATCTCCCCACGATTTGTAGGCTGGGAGCCGGAAATGCCTCTGAAAACTACAAAATGGAGTGTCTCCTCAGCAGCTTCTAGCCCCCAGGGGAGGGAGCTGACGCATTCCCCAAATACAGGTCCCAAAGTCCATAGGACACTAACCTCTTACTTTGTCCTAGGCATGTCTATGTTGATAATTCTGGAGTCGCCACTGCTCCTGGTGTTCTGGGGTTCCTCCAGCTGGCTGCTGGCCCTGCCGCCCTGGGGCTAAAACCTCGGCTCACGGGGACCTGGGCTTGGCTCTGCTCCTGCGCTCTGCACGCTGCCGGCTCCCAGACCACTGCGCTGGTCCTTCCTGCAGGGCTGCTGGGCTGTCCTCAGCGGGAGGTTACCTTCTCTGTGTCGTTCTGTGGGTGCTGGGGCTCCAGAAGTTGTTCAGAGTCCTTTTTTACATAGTTTGTGGGGAATCTGGGGGCAGAGAGGCTTGGAGGAGCTGTTTCTACTCCGCCATCTTGGCTCTGCCCCCCTACTTCCCTCCTTTCTTGACTGTGACATTGGCACTACCATGACTTTTGACTCGAAACCTACGTGTCATTTTTTTACTCCCATTGTTTCCCTTGTATCTGTACTGTCATTAAATCCTCTTACGTCTACCTTTGAAAAATATCTTGTGATATGGCTAGGTCGCTCAGTGAATAGAGCACTGGCCCTGGAATCAGGAGGACCTGAGTTCAAATGTGGCCTCAGACACTTAACACAAAAACTATCTGTGTGACCTTGAGCAAGTCACTTAACCCCAATTACCCTCCAGAAAGCAAGAATAAAATAAAATAAAATAAAAAAGAAAAATATCTTGTATCTGTCTTGCAAATAGATAAAAATGTCTTGTTTTTATCTTTTCCTGTACATCTTTCAGCCCTGAGGTGCTACTGACAAATGCTGTTTGCTTCTGGTCAGGCTCCTTCTTCCCCAAGGTCCACAGATATATGTGTGTGTGTGTGTGTGTGTGTGTGTGTCTTCTTAAGCCATACTAGGCTGGATAAATTACTCATAGTGACTTCTTTTTGGCTTTTCTGATCAGAATTTGGTCTGGTGCATTTTCTAGGTCTTTATGGAGGGAGCTGTGCCTCCTCCTACTCCATCATTTGACTTTGCCTTCTCACCTTACGTTTAGAAGTCAATAAATATTTATTTTAAAAGTCTGTATGCAAAAACGATTAAAATGCTGGACTTGAAGTCAGGAAGAAGTGGATTCAAATGTCACCTCTAACTTTTAATAGATAGATAGCAAGCATTTGGTAAGAACTTTCTATGTGCCTGTGATTATGCTAAGCACTGGAGGCAGCACATAAAGGAAAGCTGGAGAAGGGAGTTTGGTCCCTTGGTAGTGCAGTATAGAGATGGCCTGCATGGTGAAGAGAGAGCTAGAAAGTTCACCTCTCTGAACCAGGGGGACTGAGGAACAGACTTCAAGGCTATGGTGATGAAAATTGAGGATAATCCTAGAGTGCAAGTAGCACGGTGAGGAAATGACTGGGAAGTGTTGTGGGGATCTGGTTTTGGGTGAGATGAGACAAAAGTCAGTCAACAAGCGTTCATTAGGCCTTTATTTTGTGCCTGGCAATGTATTAAACACTGAGGATTCAAAAAAGGAAAAAGAAATGTTTGCTTTCCAGCAACTCACAATCTGGAGGAGAAGATGCCATGCAAATAATTACAAATACAAGACACAAATAGAAAAGGTGGAACGATATTTGAGAGTTCCCTCCACAGTGGCAGTTTTGGGGGTAGGGTGGATTCAGGAAAAACCTCCTGCTGAAGGTAGGATTTGAGTTAAGTTTTAAGGAAACTAGAGAATCTAGGAGGTAGAACTGAGGAATTAGAGCTTTCCAGGCTTGTGGTATAGCCAGTGAAAAGGAAGAGGCAGAACATGGAATATTATTTGCAAGGACCTGCAAAAAGACCAAGGTTTCTGGAAGATAGAGTATGTGGAAGTGAGTAAAGTATGAGAAAACCAGAAATGTAGGAAGGGATCAGGCTGTGAAGAGCTTTAAAAGTAAGACAGAGGGTTTTATATTTGATTCTCGAGGCAAAATAGAACCACTAGAGTTTATTGAGTAAGGGAATGAAGTGGTAATGACTTTATTGGGGGAGGCCGCTGAGTCATGTGGCCAACAGGATGGAGGACTTAAGAGAGATTTTCTCCTTGCCTCTTTACCTTTCGTATATCTCCAAAATAGAAATTGTGAACAACAGATAAACCAATTTCACCTGTCTCCATGATATACAATATGAAGAACCCTAATGAGGCAGCTACCAATGAACTAATAGCAGAAAAGACTAATCCCTAATTTCTAATACACTCACTCAGTACACTTTCTCCCACTGGTCTCTATGCCTTGGCCAACTGAGACCTTGCAATAGCAGCTACTCTAAACCCGCTGAAATGGAAAGTGGGAAGTATATTCTGCCTGAGACAGCAGTAACAGTATGGCACTGTGCTATACTGTTATAACATTCCACCGGGCAGCTGATCAACAGAGAAACCTGGGTCAGAATACCAGCTTATGTATGGGGATCCACTAGACTTAAAGGAAAGAAGATTGGTATCCATATTAGGCCAGTTCTGTCCCCCCAGAAGTCACTTGGCAGAGACATGCCAGTGAAACATGAATTCCTCAGCATGGAGGAAGCTGGGATAGCTTTGAGGTCTAGACCCCCAAGGGAAATGCCATCAAAGTCAGAAAGTAAGCAATATTTAAATTTCAGGAAGAAAGATAAAAACTACCCAAGGTTTCAGGAGGAAGAAAACTCAGTTAAATACTATGGCTTCCAGATCACCTAAATGAATTCAGACATATCAGTAAATACTGCAAAACAAAGGAAAATGAATCAAAAACTGGAGGACCCTATAGATTCCAAAGAGAGTATGGTACTATATATAGCAGGATGTTCCCAGATGACTTAAGAAAGAAAGAAGCAAAATTTATGGCCTGCACAGCAGAAATAATTGGCACAATACAAACACTTGAATCCCTGTTGACAATTCTCACGAGAGGAACAAAAGAGGTAACAACTGATTGGCAGTGACAATACACAAAAATGAATGACAGTCTAGAAAAAGAGAAGCAGTAATGTTAAAAAAACAAAACAAAACATGATCTCCATGAAAGCAAAATATGTTGATCTTGAAGAAGGGTATGTAGAGAAAAGTTAAGTATTATAGACCTTATAGAAGAACATGATAGATTTAAAGGGAAGGAAATTTAGAATATAAGAATATATTTGGAATATAAGACTCCTTTATGTCCACTAGAAACTTCAGGAATGAATGGAATTATGTGTTCTGAAGAGCAAAGGGACTCAAGGTACAACCCAGTGTAACATATCTATTGAGTCTGAATTCTTTGTTACTCCTTCTCCCCTCCCACCAAGAAGATATTTAAGAATATTTAGTATGCGTAGGCTTTCTGTCTTTGATTTCCTTGTTGTATATAGCTACCAATGGGATCACTGAATCAAGTATCTTCCTAAGGGGATGCTATATCAGTTAATCAACATGCATTTATTAAGTAATACTGTGTGCCAGACAGTGTGGTAGGGATACTAAGAAAAAGCAAAAATGATCCCTTCCCTCAAAGTGCTTACATTCTAATTGGGGGAATACATAAATTGTCATGTAAAAAATACTTCACAGACCCTAACGTTGCAATTGTGTCTCCCCAGGCCTTGTCCATACTTTCTTAAATCTATTATCATAATTTCTAGTCCTGTCTCTAATTGGAAGGTTCAATCAACAAACATTTATCAGGTGCTTACTATGTGTCAGGCACTGTACTGAACTCTGGGGATATTTAAAAAAGACAAAAACAGTTCCTGCTATTTGAGAGCTTATATGTTATTGTGGGAGATAATATGTAAATAAGTGGGTCTGTACATGATACATACAGAATATTTGTCAGTCTGGGAGGAGATGGCTGTAGTAGCTGGTAACTCTTGGGTTGCGTTTTTAAAAAGATCAGAGGATTCTAAGATTCTGATGTTGGGAGGGAGAGCAATACAGGCATGGGGGTAGCCATTACCAAGGCTTGGAGATAGGAAATAGAGCATTTTGTGTGGTGAATAGCAAGTTGGATAGCACAGCTGTATCATAGAATGCATAAAAGGGAACAATGTGTAATAAAACTGGGAAGGGAAGATGGAACCAGGTTGTGAAGAGCTTAAAATGCCAAACAGATGAGTTTATTTTTGATCTTAGATGTTATAGGGTGCCATTAGAGTTTATTGAGTACAAGGGTGACATGATCAGACTTACAGTTTAGTAAAACCACTTTGGCAGCTTTGTAGAGGATGAAATGGATTGGGGAGTGACTTGAAACTGGGAGTTCTATTAGAAGACATTTTTGGGAATCTTAGTGAAAGGTGATACTGTGTAGAGAGGAGGGAGTATGTGTAACAGATATTGTAAAGAAAGAAATCATAAGATTCAGAGAATTTGTAGAAAGAATATATTTGGGATGGGACATGCCAGATATGTAAGGGTTTTTCCCCCTGATATTGCTAGAATAGAATTTTCTTTCAGACAATACATTGTTGTTCTTTGGTCATTAAAATTGAATAAAGAATTTTTATTTTATAAGGGCAGTTGAAGTTTCGTTTCTATTGAGTAAAATTTTTGTTGTTAGTCATATGTTGACATAAAAGGTAGAAAAAAATCATAATGTGGATACCAGCTGTCAAGAAAGACCTTAATTTAACAAAATAGAGGAAATCCCCATGATAATTCTCACCTGGGACTTTCTACAAGTACATTATACATTTATCTATGGGCTGAAATAATGATAATATTGGGGGAATTTCCTGTTCTGAATCTGACAAATTTAAATGGCATTTTCATTTTCTATTCTACTTAACCCATTTAGATATTACAAACTACTATTAAGAGAAAGAAAGATTAATTCAAAGTAATACTGTAGTTTTATAAAACTAACTTCGTTGGCTGCTGCATTACTTAAACATCATCCCTAAAGCAAAGCACCACAAAGTATTCAGAGTTTGCTCTTTACCTAGTATAGAAATAGAAGAAGAATAATTTAAACGGAAGGACTATTTCATGGTAAGAACAAAAACAGAAAATCAGTTTTGTTTTGTTTAGGTTTTTTCCTACAACACCAACCACATAAAGCTGTTTCCTCTAATGCAACTGTTCTTGTTGGATCTTGTCTAATTTAAATGCCCTTAAGTAATGCAGTTTCAGTCACTTAATTTAAGAGATTGTATCAGAACAAGAATTGTGTTTATTTTCACTGACAAAGAAATTGAGAATTTTAAGTTCTGTTTCATCATTACCTTTTGCTGTGTTGAAATGCTGAAATTTCAATGTAAGACTACCAAGGTTTTTTTAAAAGAAGTGTTAATTGTATAGCTTTCCATTGGAAATTGCAAAGTTTTTGAAGTGGAGGTGAATAAAGAGCACATTCCAGGTATCGAGAACAGACAATCTGTATAAAGACTCAGAGATGAAAGATGGAATTTCATGTGCAGAGAACCTCAAAACCATTTTGGTATTACCAGAGTGTATGTGAAAGAGGGTTATATATAATATGCCTAAACAGACAGGAAACAGGTTGTGAAGGAATTTAAATGCTGAACAAAGAAGTTTGTATTTAATCCTAGCGGAAGTGGGGAACTACTTTAAGTTTATTGAATAGAAGAAGAAGATGGTCAGGTGTGTATTTTAGGAATACACAGCCATATATTGGCAGTTATATGAAAGATATATTTGAGATGGGAAAGACTTAAGGCAGGATGATCAGTTAGAAAACTGTTATAGTAGTTGAGACTAGAAATAATGTGTGTCTAAACTTGGGTGGTAACTGGGGAAGGAGGGCACAGATATGAGAGATGTAGAGGTAGAATGAACAAAACTTGGCAACTGACTATATATAGAATGAAGGAGAGAGAATGAAGAGTGAGGGATGACTCCAAGTTTGCAAACCTGGATAAAAGAAAAGGTGGTGGCACTCTCAAACAGAAATAGGGGGGTATGGAGGATGGTTAGGTTGGGGGAAGAAAAATAGTGGAGTCTGCTGGATTTGTTGAGTTTGAGAATCCTATGTGACATCCAGATTAAAATGTTTAGTAGGCAGGTGGTAATGTGACACTGTAGCTCAGGAGAGAGACTAGGACTGGATATACAGATATACATATACGTATATGTGTGTGTTTATATACATATATATGTATGTATATCTAGGTATAATCTCCATGGTGACTATTCTCACCAACATATAATCTCTATTTCTGTATATAATGTATACGTAGAAATGAATTGTTGGTGTAGCTATCATTTGGTACAAACCACTTGAAAAGTAATTTGGATTTGAGAAAAACTAAGACAGATGTTATATATGCCAAAATATTCATAGCAGCTCTTTTTTGGTAACAAAAAATTGGAAATATGGATGCCCACAGATTGGGAAATGACTGAACAACCTGTGATATATGAATACACAAATGCTTTTCTATATGTCAGGTACTGTGTTAGATAATAGGAACATACATAGATGTAGTAGAAAAGGTCCAAGTCTTGAAGTCATTAGTCTTTGTATCTTTGGTATCTTCCTAGTACAATGTAGAAGGTACTTAATAAATATTTGTTGATTGCTTGATTGGTCTGGATTTTGAATCCTGGCTTAACTTTTCTAAGCCCACAGCCTTTAGCAAGCCACTTAATTTCTCTGTCCCTTAGTTTCCTCATCTATAAAGTAGATAATTCTGTGCTGTCTACTTCATAGGAATGTTATGCAGGAATTGATTTGTAAAACTTGAAACACTATATAAATATGAATAATGTCAGCTCAAGAATCTTACAGTTTAATGAGAAGAGACAGTACCTACTCAAGCAGTGTTCTAATTTGTTTTATAATTGAGTGCATAAATGTAACTGGGAGCCCTAGGGGTGGCAGAACCTCCAGACCATTAGTCCTATTTCTAGTCCAGTGCTCACAGTCATCATTTGGGGAGGATGCGCCTGTTGGGAGAGGGCCAGTCATTCCCACCAGCCACCAACTAGCTGCCAGGCACAGGACAAACAAACCAGCCTACTTGAAGCACCAAGGCATGCTGAAGGAGAAACAGGAGTCAGCCAGGCATAGGGCCACTAGCACCACTTTAACCACAATCAACTCTCAGATCCTGATGGAGACAGCCCAAGACTGAAAAGATTGGGTTGTGACAGATTGTGAAGGACTTTAAACCGTAAATGAAGGACTTTGTATTTGATCCTACAGAAACTACTCAGGTTTATTGGATGGGGAATGACATGGTGAAATGTGTATTTTAGGAGCTGTGGGAATTGCAGTGCTTCTAGCCCAGTGCCATTAGCCATCATCCTCTCTGGAGATGCAGCCTGGCAGCTGCTCCTGAAGACCCAGAAAAGAAAGTTCCTACCACCTGAGTCCTACACACCATGAAATGGTTCAACACCAAAAACTAATAGGATTTTTTTTTCAGTGGAAATGACATTAAAGACGAGGCATTCTCATCTGCTTTGCTGTTGTCCCCAGGGCCATGAGCCTTTCTGTCTGACTTGACTGAAACCTTCCATAGGTATTGTCTCTCCCATTAGAAGGTGAGCTCTCTGAGAAGAGGGCCTGTTAGTCTTTTTTATTTTTATTCCCAGTGTTTATCAGGTAGTAAGGCAACTGGTGGCATAGTGGGTAGAGCACAAACCTGGCAAGTCCTGCCTGAGACATCTACTAGGTGTATGACCCCAAGCATATCACTAAACCTCCATTTGCCTCAGTTTTCTCAACTGTAAAAATGGGCTTAAAGGGGCATCTGGGTGGTGCAATGAATAGAGTACAGGCTCTGGAATAAGGTGGATCTGAGGTCAAATCCAGCCTCAGACATTTGACACTTACTAACTTTGTGACCTTGGACAAGTCACAACCCCAATTGCCTTGCCTTCCCCACTCCAAAAAAAAAAATGGGTATAAAAACAGCATCTACTTCACAGAACTGTTGTTAGCACTAAATGAGATAATTTTTGTAAAAAGCACTTTAGCACAGTGCCTAACACATAATTAGTACCATATAAATACTTGTTCCCTTCCTTTCCCTCCCCCTAATAAGCACTTAATAATTACTTCATTCATTCAAAACAGTTATAGACAAAGTGCTCTAAGAATATTTTGGGCCTACATAATGAGAGAAGGCTTCATTGAGGAGGTGACACCTGAGCTGGGGCCGTGATGGATTAATAGGATTTCAGTACAAAAATGTGGCATGGGGATGAGAGTTTAAGTGGATATATTTCAGGTGTAGGGAAAAATACTTGTTCCAAATTCTTTGGCTCATCTCAGGAACTTTTAGATGTTTCTATGTTGGAAGGGACTAGTCCTCAAGCTTTCCTGGCTTTGAACTTGCAGGTGGAAATAAGTGGAATTAACTAACTGCAGTGGGGGTAGAGAACAAAGCAGTTCTCAACAATTAGGGTAATTTTTTTTCTCAACCCTCACATTCCTTCATTTTGGTGACACATATAAAATCAAAGCTAAAGTGTTCATGCCCTCAAAATGTCTTAGTTTCATTTATGTCCATAGGTGTTATCCTGTATATTTGGTATCTCCATGTGCATGAGGATTGATTTTAAGGTTTATAATTCTTTTTATTTGAAGCAGATAGTCATTTTGTTTTTTTACTTTTTGCCAGGTAGACATGAATGTGCACTGTGGATGAGGCTGTTGCTGGTGTTACTTGTGTTATAGCCGTGCCAGTAGGTGTCTTGTGGGGGGGTGTTTTCAGACTTTCCATGCTCAGATTACCTCTTCTTTGCCTTCTCCAGTTGCTTGTTTACCAACTTTTCCTATTACACTTCCTTTTGAAGTTTTACTTTGAAATTTAGTTGGATATATTTGATTAGTAAGCTAGGTGAACAGCACTGAGAGAGAGAGAGAGAGAGAGAGAGAGAGAGAGAGAGAGAGAGAGAGAGAGAGAGAGAGTGATTTTACTTGTGAAGAATAAGATATGGTCTTTGCTCTCAAGTAATTTAGGACTATTGAAGAAACTAAATAAAAATAACTAAAGGGTAGTTTTATTAACATTATATCAGAGTGTAATTATGATAATATTGATTGAATTGTAATTTTAAGGAATTACTGAGGGACTCAGTGATGGAAAGTAAATTGCTGCTCTGCTTCTTCTTCCTTTGTTATTCTGCCAGTCAAATACAAAAAAAACAAAAAACAAACAAACAAAAAAAACAACCAAAAACCCACTATGCTTTTAGGAGAAAAGTGAGATATTATGGAGAAATTAAGCTTTCCCTGAGTGATGAACCAGATTTGACCAATCCAGGATGGGTTATGGGTTTTTAAAAAACCAGAGCCAAACTGTAAATCAGTAAATGGCATTCTACTAAAGGAACTTGAAGCATTTTAATGGCATAAGACTTTTTAAAGATCCATTAAATGCATACTAGCTACTGCTTTACATTTTTTGCTAGCGTGGGGAAAAAACACCAAGCTTCTAAAACACAACACATGAACTCCTAAACTTAAATGAAAGATGAATCTTAAATGAAAGATTTCCACATAATTTATCTGTAGGAATTATTATTCCTACACCTAATGGTAGCATATATATCATAAACATTGTGAAGAAGCAACCATGGAAACACTTGTTTTCTTGCGTTGCTAAATTTACTCTGGGTTGAATATTAACCCAGTGCCTGGCCGTACTTTAAAAGCAAAAATAGCTTCAGCGTGACTCACTATGAGTCATTTACTGCTAGTCCTGCTATCCTGCCTAAAGCTTGACATTGAACAAGTTGGCAGCCTGTATTGCTACATTTTTTCTAGGAACTCTGAACACATTTCATTCTTGTGAATTCGCTTGTGCAACGATATTAAATAGAGTAATATGTTTATTTTACTTTCAAAGTCAAGTGGATTTGAGAATGGTGAAACTGAAGTATTTTTCTTGGCTTTCTGGAAAAGCTGGATTCTCAGAATTCTCTTGTGGCTATAAGACCACACTTATTACATAAAGAATTAATTTTAATAAGTTCAGAGAGATTAAATTTTAGATGTTTGGGTGGCTGCATAGTACAATGAGAAAAGCAATGACCCTGGGGTCAAAGGACCTAGATTTAGATCTTGCCTCTGATACTACCTATGACCTTAAGCAAATAATTTTACCTTCCTGATCTTAGTTTCCTCATATGCTAAATGAGGGAGTTATGTGAGATGGTCTTTTAAAACCCTTCCAGCTTCAGTTCTATGAGCCTGTGATATTAAATAGTCAAACTGCATAAGTTTGTAAATATAAACAAAACAGTCCTTAGCTGGCAGAATCTATATAAAACTTCTGAAGTAATCTGATATTTTCCATTAGACCATTTAAAAAGCATTTTTAATATAATAGACATCGAGAATAGTTTTCTTTACAGTGGATATGTGACTTGTAAATTTCTCTCATGTCATTAGTGTTATATAATGGGAAGTACATTGCCTTTTAGAGTCAGTTCAAACCTGCTCACAGTACTTCTATTGGCCCTTTAAAGTTATTGCATTCCTTTTTCTAAGCAAGGCATGTGGCTGAGGAATGAGTGAAGAGCTTGTTCACTGACTATGGGAATGCCTATAAATGATCAGTTGATCTCATCAGGGTCAGGAAGCTGAGGATCTAAAAATATATACATATATAAAGATATACATATATGAGGGTAGATTTTCCTTGATGTAATCTCTATTTTAACATGTTTGTATTTAATATTCATAGTTATACAGAGTATAACTTGTACTGTTTCAGCCCTTTTATATTTTGTTGTTGTAGAAACATTACCTTCCTTTTGAATTGACCTGCATTAAAAGAGTTTTCTTGTGATTAGCTCTCATTGAAATGGTCTGAAGTTCATGCTTAATATTATTTTGAAATCATTTTACCATAAAAAGCTTACATTCAAAGTTGTAGTTCTCTTAGCAGAGAATTTCAACATAGTTGCTTAAATTGTATTTCACATTACAACTTATTCTCCACTTGTCTTCATTGAAATGAAAAAGACCTATTACGTTAGAGTCATTTTAAAAAAAAGATTTTGTAAAGTACTTACTCATAATGTATTCTCTGTTGCTAAGTTTTCAGAGTTAGTTATCTTGACCACACCCAAAAGCTCCTTTTAGAATACTAGCAGTCATTCAAATTTAAGCTGTATTATAAATATTTTGCATTAAAAAATCTCACATACTATTTTAAGTGCTTATATGCCTTCAGATGCAAAAGCTATGCAACATATCAGTTATTTGGAAATTAATTATCTGCCAAACCTTATTAATATTTGTTACTCCTACAATCAGTAGCAAAGATGCTTAGGGAAGTATTTCCCAGCCTGGTTACTGTGGTCTACATGGATGCTGTGCTTTCAGTATCTTTAAAGGTACCTTTATTGATTAAGAAAGTAATAGCTGTCTGCCATTCTAGCTTTTTTTTTCCTTCCCATTTTCATATTCTTCTTTGCCTGAGCCTTACACTTGGCTGCAGTGAAGTATCTGCTGTAGTCACACTTTGTAGCTAGACTTTAGAGACCCGTTAGGCAGAACCATAGTTTGGTTTTACTCTTTCCTTTTGACCAACAAAATTCCTATCGGGGTGTGTGCTGGTGATAATTAAGATGGTGGATGAATCACTCTCTGTAGAAGTGAGGCTCCTGGTTCTGCCTCTAATGTCTTGACCATACCCCTTCTCTTAGTCTACATTCCCTGGGCTCTTCATTTCCCTTGTAGCAGTAATTGTGCTAGGAAACAGATGTCATGTAGTGGAAAGAATTGGGGATTTGAAATTTGAGAACCTAGGTTTAAATCCTTTGTCTCCTTTTCACTACCATGTTTGACTTTGGGACAGTCATAGCTTCTGGACCTCAGTTTCTTCTTCTGTAAGATGATGGGGTTGAACTAGAATAGATAAGGGATAAGGACTGGTCTAAATTATGAATGAAAAAGATTTGGGGCTGCCTTTAGTCAGTTAAAAAAAAGAACCACTATCTTAGGGGAAAAGAATGTTTTATCAAATTTTTAATTTAATAAACATTAAGTGGCTACCATGTGTAAATTACTATGCATAGTGTTGAAGATGCAAAGAAAGATAAATAACAAACCCTGCCCTTAAGGAATTTTCAATCTAATGAGGAAGAGGACAAGCATTCAAATAACTATAATACAAAAGAGAGTGAGATATGTGCAAAGAAGTAATACAGACAAAGGTCAATGAGAAATCTGATGCTATATCACTTAGCGACCAAGGGAAGGCTTCATGGAGGAAATATCATTATAATCATAACTGACATATAGTTATAAAATGCTTTACATTTAATTTGATTCTCACAACAATCCTAGGAGGTAGCTACTACTACCTGGTATTATAGATGAAGATACTGAGGCTTTGAGAGTTAAGTAGCTTGTCTGTTGTTACATAGCTAGTTTCAGAGAGGATTTGCACTTAGTACTTCTGGTCTTGAAGTCTGTACTCCATCCACCAGTCCATCTCAATTGGACCCTGAAGGGAGGCACTTAAAGGAATGGGGAGAGTTCATTCCAGGTAAAGGTGATACCCTTAAAGGCATAGAGATGGGTAGAAAGCAGAACAAGAATAAAATAAATAGAATAGTGCCATTTTACTGAAAACTAGAATAGATGAAGGGAGTAGTAGGAGGTGGAACTGGACTAGGTAGGTTGTTGTTTTTGTTGGTCAGTCACATCCAAAACTCTTTTTGATCCCATGGACCAGAATATGCCATTGCTTTTCTTGGCAAAGATACTGGAGTGGTTTGCTGTTTCTTTCTCCAGTAGATTAATACAAACAGAGGTTAAGTGACTTGTTCAGGGTCACACAGCTAGTAAGTGCCTGAGGCTAGATTTAAACTCAGGTCTTCTTGATTCCGGACCAAGCTGCTCTATTCATTGAGCCACCTAGCTAGATTGTAGAGAGTCTTAAATGCCAAAATCAGTTTATACTTTATCATATAGGGAGTAGGTAGCTTTTGGAGGTTTTTTAGTTAAAGTAGTGATCACTATTATTGTTTCCTACTAGAAAAAATTACCATTTTTTATTGGAGATTAGAGAATTTTTACAGCAATGACAATGCAACCGACTTTGGTATCACATATCTACTAGGTAAGTGTTAATGACCATTTTGGAGATTCCCACCATTCCTCCCCTTTAGCATACCCCCTCCCCTAATTGAAGTACTCTGTTGCAAAAACAAAAGTAGTTTCATTGAATAAGCTAAAGTTGAGAGATTTGCCACATATCTAGAGTATCTTTCTTGGGTCATATGTCTTAATCCCTGAAATAAGCTGTGTCTGAGAACTTAATGTTATTACACATTACCTCATATACTAAAATCAGCTCTTAACTCAGTGGCCAATTCTGAAATTCAGATAGGTACATATGAAGCAGTGTCTAGGAACAAATTTAAGATTTTGTTCAAGAACGGTTTTAAAGTCATCTTTTTTTTTTGCCATGGGGGTATAGAGGAGATTTAGTGCAAGGCAGTAAGTAGCTCTGCAACTTTTTCATCCTGTAATTCCACTAAGTAATCCTGTGATTCTGTGCTGGGTATCATGCCTCTCTCCTCCTTACTTCTTTCAGACAACACTTCTTTTTGCAGTCATCACTAATAAATAACTGTTCTGAGCCCTGGTTTCTTTTTTTGTTTGTTTGTTTTGGTGCAGATATTAAAGACTAGACCACAGGAGCATGCTGAAGAAAGGGCTATGGAGGTATATAGAGTTAACCTACCCTGTTTACGTAGCCTGTAGTTTACTGTCATCCTCATGAGGAAATGATCTAAGGATGTAGTAAATATTTACATTAGCATGAGGAAGATGAGCAGAGAGCTTCTGTAGTTCAGATTGCCCTTTTGGTTACTTTTGCTATTTTCTTCAAAACTCCCCATTTAGTTCTCAGTATATTTTGCAAGAAAAATTTTCTCTCAACACAGGAGCATCAGATACTTTATGGGATACAATGCTATACCATTTCTTTTTCATTGTTGTCTGCTCCACTTTTTAGTTGGGACATTAGGCAAGTTCCTTCGCCTCTTGAAAACTTAGTTTCCTCTACCTGTAAGATTAGGGATTGGATTAAATGACCTTTGAAGTCTCTAGTAGAACTTTTTCATCCAGTGGCAATTGTAGATAATTGCCGAACTCTTTGATAAGGTGTAGAATTATGTACTTGTACTAGAGAATTTGCCAAGTTTAAGTCTTTTTTTTTTTGCAGGGCAGGGGAGGGCAATTGGGGTCAAGTGACTTGCCCAAGGTCACATGTCTAGTAAGTGTTAAGTGTCTGAGACTAGATTTGAACTCAGGTTCTCCTGACTCCAGGGCCAGTGCTGTATCCACTGTGCCACCTAGCTGTCCCAAATTTAAGTCTTTTAACTTTCTCTTGTTTTCCAAATATGGATAAAATTTCAGTATACTCATTGCATTTTTATGGTGATACAACCTGGAATTGTGAAAGTAGTCACCTCAGATTTAACAATTAGGCTCTTTTATAGTTTTGGCTCACCACAACTTCTTAAATCTGTTTGCAAAAATAAGCACACACAACTTCCTTCAAGACAACCAGCAATAAGATGTCTCACCTCAAGCTTTTTCTTGGCCCATGAAACTGGCAGATTAAGAATCAAGGTGAAGCAATAGCAATAGAGATATAAATGCATTATTGCTCTTAGGCATTGTAAAGATTTTTGAGTAAATAAGCCTTGTGGACACTGCTCTTTTACTTCTAAGCATGTCAGATCATAATTTATTTATTTATTTTATTTTTTGGAGGGCAATTGGGGTTAAGTACCTTGCCTAAGGTCACATGGCTAGGTTTTTGTTTGTGTGTGTTAAGTGTCGGAGGCCGTATCTGAACTCAGGTCCTTCTGACTCCGGGCTGGCGCTCTATTCACTGCGCCACCTAGCTTCCCCAGATCATAATATTTTTAAAATCATGTTTATACATTCACCACAAAGAAAGTAATTACACAATTATCAAAAGATAAATTTAATCATAGGACATTTACATGGGTCATTTGTAATTGAAGTTGACATAAATGAGGATATGTGATGGGATTGTGGAGAATAGAAAATCTGGAGGTTAACAACTGTTATTCTTGTAAACTAGTTTTCATTATTTTCACTCTGGGAATATTGGGAAGAAGAGGAGGAGGAAGAAGATAGTAGCATTTATATAATGCTTTAAGGTTTACAAATTGTGTTACAAATATTATTTTATTACAACAAACCTAAGAAGTGAGTTGATATTATTATCCCCATTTTACAGATGAAGAATCTGAGGCAAACAGAGATTAAATGATTTAGCCAGGTTCTCGTAGCTCATAGAGTATCTGAGGCCACATTTGACCTCATGTCTTCCTAATTCCAAACCTGCTGGTCTATCACTGCCCCACTTAACTGCCTAGGTTTAGTGACTGGTTCAGGAATTATTGAACACTAGATTAATATTTCTTAGCACTTTTATTTAGTGACACAGAGGAAAAGTCCTCGTGTAGGAGATCTTGCAATAATTTTGATTATGGTAATAATAAGAGGTAGTAGGAGAGAGTGAAAAAATAAATGGGAGAAGTCACTCAATCACAAGAGAGCAGGAATAAGTTAGATTGGGCTGGGGGACACAATAGAACTAAAGAGACACATGGAAGGCTCTTAAGGCTCCTTATAAAAATGAGCACCTTGGATCTCTGCAGAGACCTAGAGCTTACCCCTATCTCTTTCTTTGTTTTTTATCTCATTACCTTTCTCTTCTCAACATTTACTGAATGCCTGCTATGTGTAAAGCACTGTGCTGGAGCTACAGAGAGTAACCCCCCCCCCCCCATCCTCAGAGACATTACATTAGGGTTATGACAGGTATGCAAACAAGTGTAATCTAAGATAATGTGGGGACAGCCCAAGGAGAGATCCATAGAAAGTACTTTAGGAAAATTTGGGCTAGAAAAAAACATTTTGAATTAAGGGAATCAGGGTAGGCTGCACAGAGACAGTGATGCCTATACTGAGCCTCAAAGGAAAAGAAGTGTCATGAAAGGCAGAGATGAAGGAGTTAAGAAGCAGGGGAGAAGGATGGTAGCCTGGGGGAGTGCCCCGGGCAAAAGAAACAGGTCAAGTTCATGCAAGACATAGTCTAGGGGGATTAGAAGTGTGGTTTGGCTTTAACATCAAGTTCAAGTTGAAATAAGACTGGAAAAGTAGGCTGGAGGCTCAGAAATGCTAGCTGAAGAGTTTGTATCTTAAATAAGCAATGGAGAACCTCTGAAGTTTTAGGGTTTTTTGTTTGGGTTTTGTTGGGGAATGACTGTGTTGGAACTGTGTGTTAAGAATATATTTTGGCAACTGTTTGAACCACAATTTGGAGGGAGAGACTGAATGACTTCTAGTTAGAATAGCCTCCAGGTGGGAGACAGTTATAATAGTCTAACTTCCAGGTGAGAGAGAGGTGGTGAACATCTAACCTAGGGTGGTGTCAACATGAACTTTTTTCCTTCTTTCTTTTGTCCACTTTCCCCTGGGCCCTGATCGCCATAGAACTGGGAAAGCTTGGTTATTTCTTGTCCCATCTAGATCACTGTTTTACTGTATGACAGAAAACCATTTGACTCTGTTGGTCCTTAATCTCCTTGTATGCTAAATAGAGGGACTGAACAAGGTGGTCTCTGAGGTCTCTTTCCTAAGTCTATGATTTCTTCTCTCTGGTTCTCAATAACTTTTTCTCCTGATCTTTTCTTTGTAACCTTATGTTTAAGAGCCTATACTGAATTATTTTGCAGTAACATTCCTAATTTCATCATTTCATTGTTTCCCCAAATTTATCGTCAGGAAAAAACCTGCAAGTTTTAAAAATGTAACCCCTGCTGCTAGAGAATGCTGAGGCTAATGGGTCCTTTGAGTTCAGGAGTTCTGAATTGTAGTCAGGCTAACTGATTGGGCGTCCTCTCTAATGCTGGTGCAGTATGGTGAGCTCCTGGGAACAGCGGGATACAAGGTTAAGGAAGTGATAACTGACCCAGCTTGGAAAATTGGAGTAGTTTAAAAGCTTCTCCAGTGTTGAGTGTTGGCCTCAGGACCATGAGTGGCTGCTGTACTCCCAGCCTGGAAAAGATAGGAAAGCCCAGTCTAAAAACTAAAAAAAAAAAAAAAATGTTATCTTTACTAGTCTAAAATCATATGATGGATATTCCTAAAATAATCCTTTTATGTATTTTAAAATATGAGGGCTTCTTTGAAGACTTTGTAGATTGTGATTTGACCCATGGAGTCCTTTTTCAAACATTCAGACTTATTGAGCTATAATGTTGCTTCCTGATAAAAAAAGACCTAGTGTATGATATGTAGATTGAACATTTCTTTACAAATGTCATATGTTGTCTTATTTCTATATCTTTAAATAACTTTCTCAAGAATATAATGAAAAGGTTTATTTAACAACCTTCACCCTGGTAGTTAATAACATTTTAATTTAACAAGACTCAGCTACATGCTTTAGGTTAGTCACTCTAGATTGAGGGAAAATGAAGAGTGTTGTTTTCAGTATCTTTAGTCAGTCTAACTTTCTATCATTGCTATCTAAAATTGGATGATTCTGTACTTTGGGGGAGGGAGAAGAATGAAAAGCAGCTTTAGCTTTATTTTTTCTTGTCAAATTTATTCACCATTCTTTCATCTGTCTTTTTACCCACAGCATCAGATGTAGATGAATATTTGTGAGCAGTCATATAAACAATCACATATTGATGTGGGAAAAGACTTTTCTATATTTTGTTGCTATATGAATAAGAAGCAGAGAGAGGGTCCTTGATTAGCTCAAAATCTCAGCAGTCAGTGATGCAGGTGAATAAAGGAGTGGTATCTTTCTCTAAAAATAGTATCAGGAGTGCTCTGATTGGAGGGTGGGAAGCTCCTTCCAGAACTTCCATTTAGGGATTTCACCCAGTTATCTCCTTCATTTCCCACCAGGCTGTACTCCTCTGGGAAGATCACTTCAGCCCTAGCACCTCAGAAATCTGCTTCTGGGCCCCCTCATTGGAGATGAATGGCTCCTCTTAGGCCCTCCAATTAAGGAGGCCAGGCTTATCTCCATTTCCTACTAAGCTTCATTCATCTGTGCCCCTCCATTATACCCCTGTATATAGTTCCTTCTCTCTCACCATCTTTTCAGTTTCTTTTTATGTATTGGCTTCACCATTATAATGTAAGCTCCTTGAGGATTGGGGCTGTCTTGTTTCTTGTAATTTTATTTCCTGTGCTTAGCACAGTGTTTGTCACGTAGTAAGGGCTTAGTAAACATCTGTTGACTGCTTGACTGACTGATGAGCTGAGGCTGTCAAAGAATGCTATACCCATAAGATGTGTTTGTTGTAGTTTTCTAACTGTGTTGAGCTAAAGGAGTAGTGGTGGTGCAAGAACCCTGCTTGGAATGTGGAGCTAACAACAGTGGACAGAGTAGAGCTGTTGAAGTATTTTACTTCTGGTTTTGGTTTTTCTGCAAAGGAGAATATATGGACTGAAAAGAAGTAAACCAAAACGACCGACAGAGAATTGATATTCTAAGTAAATAAAGAGATTGTAAGAGTGTTCTGAGTTTTCCTTTGATGATTTCAAGTCATCTAGCCTCTATGAAATATATCCTCAGGTAAAGGATTGTAGTTGTAATTGCTGAGCCATGGTCTGCAAGCTTTGAAAGCTTCTGGAGATCCATACTAGGCAAAGGAATGGGGGAGAATGTGTCTCTATTATCTTCTTTGGAGTCAAGCTTGTTCTTGGTAATCCTACAACTTTCATTTTCAGTGTTTGTAATTATTGTTCTTTCCAGTTACATTATTCTAGTCATCTTTTACATTGTTTTCTTCGTTCTGCTTACTTCACTTTCCTACAGTGTATTTTTAAAGAGGTACTTAGAACAGAGAGAAAAGGCGATCACAAGGAGCCAGCATGGCTTCATCAGGAACAGGTCACGCCTTGTTTTCCTTTTTGACAGGGAAATGCTGTAGGTAGCGTTTGATCTGTATTGTAGCGAAGTACTTGATAATCTGTTAAGCTATTCTAGTGCTAAAGATGGAGAGGTATGGTCTAGAGTATGATTGTACAATTAAGCAGATCAGTGCTGAATGAACAGCTAGATCTAAAGAATAGTCATGAATGAAAGAAGTGGAAGTGGAATACCTGAGGGATCTGTGCTTGGTCTAGTGTACTTTAACTTTTATCAGTAACTTAGACAAAGGCATAGCCAGTTTTTATATCAAATTTTCTATGACACAAAAATGTGAAGGATAATGATATACTGGGTGACAGAATAAGGATTTTAAAAGACTTTGTTATTGACATATTGTCTCTCTCTATTAGACTTCGAGCTCCTTGAAGTCAAGAATCGTTCTTGCCTCTTCTTGTATCAGGGCAGTTAGGTGGTGAAATGGATAGAGTACTAGGCCTGGAGTCAGGATCTTCTTGAGTTCAAATCTGGCCTCGGACACTTACTAACTGTGTGACCCTGGATGAGTCACTTAACCCTCTTTGCTTTAGTTTCCTCATCTGTAAAAGGAACTGGAGAAGGAAATGGCAAACCACTCCATTAAAACCCCAAATGGGTCACAAAAGTCAGACATGACTGAACAACAACAACAACTCTGCACTTAGCACAGTGTCAGGCATGTAGTAACTTACCAAATACTTATTGACTGACTGCCTGTCAAAAGGTTACAATACTAGGCAAAAAAAGATGGCAAATGACATAGGGAGAAATATGACTAAAATAGAAGTTGATCTGAAGATCTGAGAGTTTCAGTGGACTCCAAACTCAGTATGAATCTAGAGGTTGCCAGAAGAGCTAATGTGATCTTAGAGTTCATTCCAAGAACCTTTGCATCTAGGAATGAGGAGGTAACAGTATCACTAGATTCTACCTTAGTCTTACCATAGCTATTTGTCCTGTACCACATTTGAAGAAATTTAGAGAGTTCCTAGAGTGTGGTCATGGGCAAGTTATTTAACCCTGTTTGCCTCAGTTTCCTCATCTGTAAAAGGAACTGGAGAAGGAAATGGCAAACTACTATAATATCTTTGCCAAGAAAACCCCAATGGGGTCATGAAGATCCAGACTTGATTGAACAACAACAAAACAAAAACAAAATCTCAGTGAAGATAATCTGAAATGATGATGGACCTTAAGTTCAATCCATATGAAGATTGGTTAAAGGAAATGGAGATGTTTAGATTGTGTAAAAGATTTATGGTGGTGGTAGGGCACAGCACATGGGACATGAAAATGAAAGCCACATTCAAGTATTTAAAATGTCTTGTGGAAGGAAGGATTAGATGTGTTTTTATTTTATTTTATTTTATTTTATTTTATTTTATTTTATTTTATTTTATTTTATTTTATTTTTTTGTTTTTATTTTTGGCCCCAGAAGAAAGATTTAGTAGCAGTGCTTGGAAGTTATAAAAGAAGCACATTTAGACTTAAAATGCTAACCTGTTGTACAATTGTACAATCATGCTCTAGACCATATCTCTCCATCTTTAGACTTAAAAGCTACCCTGCTAACAGAGGGTAAAATTGAAAAGTAGAATGGGATGCCTTGGGAGGTGTAGGACTCCTACTAACGAGGTTTTTAAGAAAAAGGCTAGGTGATCACTTGTCTTCTACATCGTAGAGGAGACCCCTTTTCTGGTAAAAGTTGTTGGTTGATGGCTACGTTTTCTCCAATTTCTAAGATTCTGTGATTCTGTGCATTGGATAGGCTACTTGAAAAAGTACATAGACTTTTAAGTTGGAGTAAAGTGGGAAAAGGAAGGTTTGAAGGAAGATGCATGGTTTAAATTGTAAATAATAAATTGGCACTATTCCCCTTCATAGTCAGCAGGGGGCAGTAGCATGGGGACAGATGAGTGCAAGTTGGCGAAAGTAGCATTTCCCGTTCCCTGCTTTTCTCTACTAAGTACTAATGATGGCAACCTTGTGAAAGAAGATTTATGTCAGCCGTATCCCTGTAGCCTGGCACAAATCTGAGACAGTGAGGCAAAGTATTAAGACACTGATCAAAATTCTAACAGAATTACCCGTTAATCCTAAAGCATGATTTCTGAGACTTCCTTTTAATAGCTATAATTATTGGAAAATAAATGTTTCTTTTGAGAAATCTTTTTGGGACAAGAACAGCAAAGATCATCTCTTATAGAAAAAAAATCTTATACAGTAATCTCAAATATAGTAACATTTCATGTTTTATTGAAAGATATGTTAACTTTTATGGGTATCTTGGAAAAGAGTATTGGACTTAAGAGTCAGAAAGACCAGAGTTCAAATCCAGTCTCTCCTACTGACTGGCTATTTGACCCTAAGCAAGTCCTGTGATTTCTCTGATCTCCAGTTTCTTCACTAATAAAATAAAGGGGTTGTATTCGATGGTCTTAGGGACTCCTTGGAAGTCTGAATCTATGATCAAACCATTTTGGTTGCCTTTCTGTCAATAAAGTAATTATTATATTTCCCCCCCCAACTAATGAATGACATTGTTCTATTGTTATTTATCATTTCAGATTATCTTCACTGAGATTTTGTTTTTGTTTTTGTTGTTTAATCAAGTCTGAATCTTTGTGATCCCATTGGGGTTTTCTTGGCAAAGAGACTGGGGTGGTTTGCCCATTTCCTCTTCCAACTCCTTTTACAGATGAGGAAACTGAGGCAAACAGGGTTAAGTGACTTGCCCAGGGTTGTAAAGCTAGTAAGTTTCTGAGGCCCGAAAATGAGTCTTCCTGACTCCAGTCCTGTTGCTCTATCCATTGCACCAGGTAGTTGGCCCTCACTGAGATATTGATACACAATAATTCCTCAGTAACATCAAAATGCCCTATGATAGCTGAAAATATTAATTAGACAAAAAAAGCCACAAGAGCAGAAGAAGCCCTATAATTTATTGTTCCAAAGATATCTCATATAATAAAATACTATTTAATGTTATATTCTAAATTAATGTCTTTTTCAGTATAGAGCCATAAATGTCCTGAAGACTATTGTACTTTTAATATGTTTAGGCTCAAAGAAATATTTCTAAAGTCTAAAGGTTTCACATCATAAACATTGGATGGTTTAATTCCTTAAATTAGATCATTGCCTTTGTGATGAGTAGTTCTCTATCAGTAACTAGCAGGTAAACAAGATATTTTATTTCCCAATGATTTTTTCATATGATGGTGACAAACTCCATTGCAAAACAATGGTCACATTCCAAAAGTTGCAACCAGGTTCTGGAGGCTTTCATTGCACAATTGATTACTCTGTCATCTGCTTCAGTACAGTGAACTTTTTTAGAAAAGGAGTCCTAAGAATAAAAATTTTCATTTCTGTTTTCAGAAATTTAGACCTTGGACCCATAATGACTTTCAGTTTTTTATCAGTGTTTTGGTTCTTTGGCTAGGTGATCTGGGGGATATCAGTCATCTTTTACTATGACAGTTTTGGGTTGCTGTCAAAACTAAAACACTGCTTCAGTACCCAAGGCCAGGTTTGTTAACATATGACTTTTAAAATTAAAAAATTTTATTTTAGAGTAAGTAGTACAGCAGAAATTGTTTATATTGTTTTCATCATTGTTCATCATTGTTCGTTTGCTTATTTTTCACAATATTATAATTTTGTCCTTAATGGTCAAAATAAAAAATTTTATGCTATGAGATTTTTAGTTTGTTTTGTGGAGTTTTCTTGCCTTAAAATTTGCTCATATTTACAGTTTTACAGTTCATTGTCCCTGTTGTACAGATGAGGAAACCAAGGTTAAGAACTTGTTTTTTTTTTTTTGTTTTTCTTTTTGGAGGGGGAAGGGCAGGGCAATTGGGGTTAAGTGACTTGCCCAAGGTTGCACGGCTAGGAAGTGTTAAGCATCTGAGCTCTATTCACTGCACCACCTCGACACCCTGGTTAAGATTTTTGTGCTAATACATTCTAGATCCTATTTCTCAAAGTCCGTGTCTGTGCCATGCTGACTCTCAGGAGGTGTTGGATTGATTTGCTTGGTGGGAGAAAGTGATAAGATGATATCAATATCTATCTTATCTGCAACTACCAATGAGACAGTGATTTCCCGCTTTGAGCATTATTCCTTGAAGGTGGCCCTGGATTCTTGAAGGCTGTGTATGATATAACAGAACTGTCAGTAGTGCTCCATGTAGCTTATAGAGGAGGAGAGGCAGGCTCTTGAAGTGGTTTAGTTGAGAGGGTGACAGGCTTGGAAGCAGACGACACCAACTGGCTGTGTGACCACGGGGAATTCAGTTTACCTCTCAGCCACACTTTTATTTGTTAGATGGAATAATAATACTTTCCTCATAGGGTTGTTTTGAGGAAAGTACTTTAAAAATCTTCAAAGTATTATAGAAATGTGGGTCATTATTATGCTGTCAGGATAGAAGTAGGCCATATCACTTTGGAAAGCTCTCAGGTAGAAGATAAGAAACAGACTATGACTAACTAACACGGCTAAGTTTGGGGAGGCTCATCACTAGAAAGTGAGCTCCTGGATAATGTTGGGGGAACAAATCTCGTCCATACTAGTGACCTTTAAGATCACTGGAATGTTGCTTTGTTAAATAGCATTTTTTTAAATGAAAATTTTAAACCAAGAACTACCTACCTATATTGTATAAATAAGTTCATTGAAACTTCCCTAAGGCAGTTAAACCAAAAAAAATATGCAGTCTAGTTGTTAATAGTTCTACGTAAGCATGGCAGGAGATCTCCAGTGAAGAACTCCAAGGACCTGTGGTAGACTCTTTGCTGTTAAACATTTTTGCCAGTGACTTGCAGAAAAGCATAGACGCTATGCTCTTCAGATTTGCAGCTGTTCTTCTGAGCAATGTAATGAACTAAGACAATTCCAAAAGACTCATGATGGAAAATGCTATCCACATCTAGAGAGAGAACTATCGAGTCTGAATGCAGATCAAAGTATCCTTATTTTCTCTTTTGTTTTTTCTTTCTCATGGTTTTTCCCTTTTGTTCTGATTCTTCCTTCACAACATGACCAATGTAGAAATATGTTTAATATGATCATACATGTATAGCCTGTATCAGATTGCATGCCTTCTTGGGGAGGGGGGAGTAGAGGGATGGGGCAAAAATTTAGAACTCAAAATCTTATAAAAGCAAATATTAAAAAACTGAAAATAAATTAATTTTTAAAAAATTTGCAACTGAAACAAGGCTGGGAAGGGATAGCCAATGTAGTAAATGGCATAGAGCCTGAAAGGATTTTGTCAGACTAGAACATTGAACTGAATCAAGTGATATGAAGTTCTCCAGGGACAAATATAAAGTCTTTCTTTTGAGTACAGAAATTCAGCTTTACAAGTATTAGGAGAGGGAAGCATGGATATATACCAGGTCTGAAAAAAAAGATGTGAATGTTTTAGAGGGCTTGTAAGCTCAGTATGAGTCAGAAGTGTGATGTAAAAGCCAAAACAGCTAAGGCAATCATGTGTTCCATTAAGAGGGGCACAGATTCCAGGAGCAGAGATGAGTCCCACTATCCTCAGTTCTTACTACCTCACCCCCAGGATTAAGTTCACTTCTGAGCATCGTAGTTTAAGAAAGACACTGGCACACTGTGAGTGTCTCGAGGAGATCAGTGAGGATAGTGAAGAGCTTTGAGTCCATGACCTATCAGGATCCACTGAAAGAAGGGAGCACATTTAGCCTGGAGAAGAGACTTAAGGAAAGAATGGGAGATGTATCTTCTGGTGTAGGAAGGATTGTCTTGGGAAAGAGGGATCAGACTTGTTCTGTTTGGTCCCCCCAGAGCAGAACCCAGAACAGTGGGTGGAAGAGGAAAAGAGGCAAATTTAGGGGAAGTTAGGGGAAAATTCTTAACAATTTGTTGTCCAGAAGCAGAATGAGCCCCTGGAAAGGTGGTGGATTTCTTCTTCTTGGACATCACTATGCCCAGGCTGGATGATCATTTTTTGGGTCTATGTGATAAATAGTAATGATGATAGGTCACAATAATTTGGTCTTTTTAGGTTTGCAAAGCCCTTAAGAAACATCTCATTTGTGATTTTTTTCAACAGCATTGTGAGGTAGGTACGATCCTAGCCCCATTTTACAGATGATAAAATGGGCTCCAGAAAGGTTCAGTAACTTGTACAGAGCCACATCACAGTTAAGCATCTTAGACAGGATTTGAACCCAAGTCTTTACTGACTCACTCCAAATCCAGTCAGTACTCTATCTACCACATCATGCTACTTCTCTTAATCAGTCAACAAGCTTTTACTAAGTGCATACTACATATGTGTGAGGTACCATGCTAGATGCCGGGAATACGAAAGAACTCCTATTCTTACAGAGTTCACCTTCTAACTGGGGAGACAGATCTTTATGTTTATTCGGAATGCACACATATACATTTAGAATAAATAAAATATAATAAATACAAATAAATATAAAAAGGTAAATACAAGGTACTTAGGAGAAAGGCCCCTGTATTACCGTTGGAACAATCAAGAATGCCTTCATGTAGAAGGTGGTGTTCAACTGAGCTGCATCTTGAAGGAAGGAAGAAATGTAGAGAATTGTAGAAAGAAAGTAGTTTGGTTCGGAGTGATATGCAATAAGGCTGGAAATATACATTGTGACCAAGTCATGAAGCATTTTCAAAGCTAAACGAAAGCGTTTATATTTTATCCTAGAGGCAATAAGAAGCCACTGGAGTTTATTGAGGAGTATAGCAATGTGATCAGATCTATACTTAGAGAAAATTGGGAGCTCTGTGAAGTTAAGTTTGGAGTAGAAAGATACATGAGGTAGTGGGAAAACAGTTATGAGTCTGTTACAGTAATCTAGGCAAAAGGTGATGTGGGTCTGCACTGAGATGGTGGCTTTGTAAGTAGAGAGCAGGGGGTCAGATGCAAGAGATGTTGTGGAATGCTACTGGAAAAAGACATTCTTGGATAAATGTATATCAATCCAAATTACCCAGATGTGTATTTTATACACTTTTATCAACATATAGGGGATATTTACTTTAAAGTTTTCTGAGGATTAGGAAATTCAAAACTATTATACTATCAATAATAAGAGTTGTTATGGGAGAACAATGTAGAATATGAAGAGAATAAAGGGAAGGAAAATCATGGCGAAATAAAATCTCACCTACTTCACATGGGCAGCTAGGTGGCCCAGTGAATAGGGGCTGAACTTGGAGTCTGCAAGACCGATATTTAAATCCTGTCTGTGATAGTCTTATGACCCTGTTCAAGTTACTTAACATCTTTCAAGCCTCAGTTTCCTCAGCTGTAAAATAAAAGTATATAATATTAGTACCTACTTATCTCACAGTGTTACTGTGAGGATCAAATGAGATAACATTTGTAAAGTGCACTGTATGAATCCTATACCAAATGAATGCTAACATTAAGTATCATCTTCCACTGTCCACATTTGCATGTATTTATCTTCTTTTCCCTTTACTTTATCATTCTTTCTATTAGGAAAAGGGAGGAAGTAGTTGGGGAGGGAAGGATATGAAAATTAATATCAGCTTAGACTGGTTAGAGAATAGATTAGCTGAGGCTCAGAAAATTGAGCAGAACTGAGGGAGCCTATGGCTTACAGTGTTCCAGAATAAACTGCTAGCTCTGATGCTGACAGTGACTATGTATGATCAAGTTAACAAAATAATTTTCAGTGGCCAACCTTCAATACTAGGGTCTTAAGGCAAATATAAGAAGTAGTTTTTCTTTGGCATCCCAGCCTCCCATTCTACATCTTTCTTCTACCTTAAACCCCTTCTTTTTTACTACCAGGTACTAGTATCCTCATATCCTGCTTTGTCTAGCCTAAAGATATCAAATTTCCTAAGTTTGCCTTCCTAAGAAGTACTCCATGCTCCAAAGTAATTCCTTCTTTCTCTCTGCCTTAATCAGAATGTATAGACAGTGTTTTATAAACCATAAAATGTTATATAAATGTGAGTAGATATTATCCTGACAAAAATCAGTATATGAAAATTCATATCACACCCCCTAACTTTGGGTGTATCCCAAAACTTTGTCCTGGCCCCTCTTTTTGTCTCTATATATAGGCTTTTGTGGGGGGAGAGGGGGTTTGTCACATCAGCTCTGATGGTTCTGCCATCATTTCTACACAGATCACTCCCAAAATCTATATATACCCAGCTCTTGTCTCTCTTGGTCTCTATTACTGAATCACCATATGTCTACTAGATATTTTGAAATGGATCTTACATAGGCTTCTAAAACTTAACATGGTCAAAACAGAATCCATGATCTTAACCTTCAGAGCCATTCCCTTTTTCCATGGAAGGCATCTTTATCCTTTTAGTGACTCAGTTTTACAACTTCAGAGTCATCCTTAACTTTTCACACTTCTTTATTCCTGTATCCAGTCAGATGCCAAATTTTATTGATTCTATTTCCATAGCATCTCTAGTATCTGCTCCCTTTTTTATTCTTATATTACTCCTACCCTTTCCCACTTCAGTTCTTCATCACCTGTACTATTGCATTGGCCTCCATTGCCTAAATTTTTTCCCCTTTCCCATCCATCCTCTCAAAGATATAATCTTAAATCATAGTTAGGACTTTAGAGCAGAGGTATGTCATTCTCCTACTCATCAAATCCAGTAGTTCCCTATTATCTCTAGGACCAAATACATACTTGTATCACTATTTAACGTTTAAATCCCCTCACAAAGTGACTCTACCCTATACACACTGAAGTTCAGCCAAACTAGCCTTCCTATATTCATATATTCTCCATACATGACATTTCATTTCCTTTCTTCATGCTTTTGCATAGGTTGTCCCCCACACCTGGAATGTACTCCTTTACCCCTGCCATTTAAATTCCCAGGCTTCCTTCAAAGGTCAGCTCAAGTGCTGCCTCCTGTGTGTGGATTTTCCTCATTCCCCTAGCTGCTAGTGTCCCCTGTCCCTGAAATGATCTTGCATTTATTTTGTATATATTTTTTCTGTAGGAGATAACATGACACAATGTATAGACAGCTGGCCTGGCAGTCTGGAAGATGTGGGTTCAAGTTTTGTCTACCATACATTCTGTTTCTGTGACCCTCAGCAAGTCACATAATAATTCCTATCACCATATATTCTGTATATATGCATATTCTGTATATGCATAGTTGTACATGTTTTCTTTTGTAGGATATATTCTCCTTAAAGAGTGAAGTTGTTCCACTTTTGTCTCTGAACCCCTAGCTCCTAGCACAGGGCCTGGTACATGGTCATTTAAGAAATGATTGCTGATTGATGAGATTAAGTATGTGCACAGTAAGAAAAGCAGCAGCTGGGTGGCACAGTGAATAAGAGCGCCAGGCCTGGAGTCAGGAAGACTCATCTTCCTAAGTTCAAATCTGACCCCAGATACTAGCTTTGTGATTCTGGGCAAATCATTTAACCCTCCTTACCTCATCTATAAAATAAACTGGAGAAGGAAATGGCAAACCATTCCAGTGTCTATGCCAAGAAAACCCCAAATGGGGTCATGAAGAGTCAGACACAGCTGAAAATGACTAAACAACAATAATAAACACTAAAAAATAAGATTAAATACTTTACAAAATAAAGTTGCCTTTTAAATAGTGCCTTACCTAAGGCATTTAACACAGTTTGTACATTTCTTTTGGCATGAAAATTTTCAGGCATCACATCTATAACCAAAAAGTGAGTTATAATAAAGTAAGTTTCAACTCTTTCTAAATACACTCTACTTTCTGATCCTAATGATTACAAAATACTTGCAATAGATCAGGCTTTAGTATAGTTATTACCAGTATATTCATACCCTGGTAGAGTTTGAAAGGACCTTAATCCTCAAAGGGATCATTCAACCCTACCTTCTCATTTTACACATGAAGAAACCAAGTCCCAGAGAAGTTAAATGATTTGCCCACAGTTAAACAACAAGGTAATCCAAGAGCTGAGTCTATCAATCAATAAATAACCATTTATTAAGTGCCTACTGTGTGCCAGGCACCATGCTAAGCCATAGGATACAAAAAGAGACAATCCCTGCCTTTGAGGAGCTCGGAGTCTATTGGGGGAGACAAGAAGCAAACAAACACATATAAATAAATATATGTTGTTCATTTGTTTCAGTTGTCTGTCTCTTCGTGACTCTATTTGGGGTTTTCTTGGCAAAGATACTAAAGTGGTTTTTCCAGCTCATTTTATAGATGACAAAAAGTAGGCAAACAGGGTTAAGTGACTTGTCCAGAGTCACACAGCTAGTAAGACCAGATTTGAGCTCAGGAAGATGAGTCTCCCCGACTCCAGACCCAGTACTCTATCCATTATGCACTTAGCTACCCCATTATGAATATATACTACATACGTTCTCAAAGTTCTGGCCTTCATATTACATTGTTTTCAAAATAATTTGTATTTTGATTGTATGGTAGCAGAATTCTTAGATGACAAAGAAAACATACTTTATCTTTTTTATTTGAGAGAAAACAAAGGTGGGCCAAGAGACAAGTCTGTACCTGTGATTTTATCAATGTAGGGAGGTGACCTTCCCCATGTGGAAATTCCCTCCATCAGTGCCTAATTGGCAACTTAGGGGCAGGTAGGTGGCATAGTGGATAGAGCACAGGACCTGCAGTCAGGAGGGCCTGAATTCAAATGTGATCTCAGACACTTTACTAGCCTTGTGGCCCTGGGCAAGTCTATAGGGTCACAAAGAGTTGAATATGATGAAATGACTGAACAGCAATTCTCAGCTAGTTGCCTATAGGACTGGGAGATTAAGTGAGTTGTCCATGTGAGCTAGTGTGAGAGAAGGTTTTTAACCCAGGTCTTCTTGATTCCAAAGACTGGCTGGCCTTCTGTCCACTCTACCACATTATCTTTAGCTTTCATAGGATGGCTAGTCTTTTATCAATTCATAATAGAGATAAACTGGATTTTTTTTTTTTTTTCAGACAGAGGTCTCTTTTGGCTTCCAGTCTTCCAGGTTCATAACACCAGTACTGTTCTTGACTCTTCACTCTCCTTCACCCAGTATTTCCACTACACTGACACATCTTGCCAGTTCAGTAGAGGTTTGGGGAGAAGATAATGAGTTCTGTTAGGACAAAGTTGTCTTTGGGATATGAGTTTCAAATGGCCACCAGGCAGGCAATTGGTGATTTGGCAGTAGAGCTCAGGAGAGAGACTGAGGCTGAATACGTAGATTTTTGAGTTGTTGCAAAAGATGATAATTAACTCTTAGTCCTTAACACACTGCCTGGCACATAGTAGGTGCTTAATAAATGCCTATTGACTGACTATATCTGTGATTATATGCTCCTATTCATCTGTTAGATGGTGAATTCCTTGAAGGCAGGAACTTTTTGCTTTTTTTGTATCCCCAATGCTTAACATAATAACCTGGCACACAGTATAAGTACTTAGTAAATGCTTATTGACTTGAGTACTTCCCTATATACATATGTTTGTTACCTTCTTAGATTTTTCTCTTGAAATTAACAAACTGTTGTGATTTACTGTTATATACTTAATAGATTGTTAGTTCCTTTTTTTTCTCAAGGTGCCTAGGAGAAAAATTCCTACTGAATGCCTTACTTGGAAATTACCTGCCTATTTCTATGCTAAGTATTTCTATTAAATAGTGAGAATCAATTTTAAAGTAAATTTCTTTTGTACAAAAATTTCCATTCCTGGAAGATTCAAAACTGATTAACTGACGAGCCCCGGATAGTAATGATTAATGCATCAGTTCCTGCCTGGATGAAATTCTTTCTAATGGAATGTCTCAATGACTTATTCTGTTCAATATTTTTATCAATGAGAGTAATGCACTGGATGACAGAATTAATACACTAAAAAGTGCTGACAAGCTGAGGTGAATCCAGACAATGAAACTGGCGTCCTTCAAGGCTCCGCTCAAACCCCTCCTTTGTTAGGGGTGTTTGCTAGTCCCTCTAGCTGCTCAAGTCTTTGCTTCTAAGGTTAACTTTCTGCCTACTTTGTCTCTATCTTATATGTACCTAGTTTTTTATTGTTGCCTCTACTAGAATGTATGTTTCTTGAGGATAGGGACTGTTTATTACATGTTTATTACACTCAGCATTATGCCTGGCACATAGAAATCATATATTGATGACCAGATCAGTGAGGTGATGAGATGAATGTTTAGCCTGAAAAGGAGGAGATGTAAGGAGACATGAGAGTTACCTTCAAGTATCTGAAGGTCTGTCGTATGGAAGATGAATTAGATTTGTTTTGCTTGATCTCAGAGAACAGAATCAGGAACAGAAGGTAGCCATTTCAGAGAAGCAAATTGTACATCATGTGAAAGAAAACTTTGTAACAATTAGAATACCTTAAAGTAGTAAGGGCAGTCTCAGGAGGTAGAGTTTCAAATTCCTAGAGGTTTTATCTAAGTAGAGGCTGAATGGACACTTCATAGGAACAGTCTTACACGTAAAAATTTGGAAAAAACTCACTTATTTGTTATGTAGGTAAACATATTCTTCATTCTCATATGCCCTCCAGTATTTCTACCCCTCAGAACTATCCCAAACCTATCTATACTCTGTTTATCACCTACCTATACTCTTGTTTATTTCCAAGTCTTGATTCTTTAGTTATCTATTTCAGCTCTACTCTATCTTTTACTTTTTTCTTTTAAAAAAAAGACCTCTTGATATTGATATTTTGTGGTTTTGCATTGCTTAATTTCACCCTGCTTACTCCTTTTCAGAAAGTCATTCCATAACAGAACAAGAAAATAAAATCAACAACACATATTCTCACACACACACACACACACACACACATTATATGCAATGTTCTTTGCAATTCTCCCTCTCCACACTTCCGCATGCCCTGTAAATGGGTAGAGGATGGTGCCTTCTTCTCCTATCTCTTCCTTGAGGTTTCATCGGGTTTCCTTTTTTTTTTTTTAAATTAATTATTTTCGAAATTCACTATTTTTTTCAACCAGCAAAAATCTACCTTCTCTCCTTTGCATGTCCCCCACTTTGAAAAAAGAAAGAAAAAAACCCCTGTTATGAACATGTATGGTCAATCAAAACATCTGCATTGGTCATATAAAAAAAAAAAAATCTCATGCTACACTCTTAGTCTTTTAGCTCCATAAGGAGGTAGAGGGAAATGTTTCATCTTAGGTTATTGGAATCATGGTTGGTCATTACAGTGATCAGTTCTTAAATTTTTAAAAATGTATTTGTCTTTACATTGTTGTCATTGAATAGCTTATTCTGGTTTTGCTCATTTCATTTTTCATCAGTTCATACAAGTTTTTCCAGGTTTCTCTTAAATCATCACCTTCATTGTTCTTTAGAGCATGATAGTGTTCCATCACATTCATGTACCATAACTTGTTTAGCCATTTCCAAGTTGAGTAAAGTATATTTCTATACATGTGTGCGTGCATGTGTGTATTTTCATTTGTCCTCCTTTCGACCCATTCAGACGAGAATGAAGCTCAAATACCAGAAAAGTTTGAATTTTGACTGGTGGGCAATAAGGTGTGTTTTTTTTTAAATAACTTGATAAATTCCAGATAGTAATATAAAGGAGGTCTAGAATGGGGAAGGGAGTAGAGGTGGAAAGAAAATGGAAATGGCAGGTCTTGGTTATGGTGAGAGACTATTGCAGTAGTTTAAGAGGGTGATCAGAAGAACCTGTACTGTGTGTTAGAATGTAAGCACCTTAAGGTCAGGAATTCAGAAATTGTTTTACTTCTCTCAGTATCTCTTTAGTTCATACTACAGTGTCTAACTCCTAATAGATATTTAATTGATAGATTGATCTGAGATATATTGGGGAGAGTACAGTGTTGTATGGAACACAGAAAAAGAACTGAATTTATGTTTAGAGAATGTTGGTTTCAAGTCCTGACCATACTGCTACATATTATTTTACCTTTGGTAGGCTGCCTTCCCTTCTCTGAGGCTTACTTTCTTCATCTCTTAAAAATAAAATGAGAGAGTTAAACTAATTGACCTATAAAATGTCTTTAAATCCCAGATTAAATATGTATGCTTAAGTTGGATAGTACTAGGTATCTAATTGTATATGGGAGGGAAAAAAAGAAAAGTCAAAAAATTCCCAAGCTAAGAAGATGAGCAACTAGGAGAATAATAGTGCCACTGAAATAAATAATAAAGTTAGAAAAATGGAATTTGAGAAGGACTAATTTGGAAAAGATGAGTTTGGGTTTGTACATGATGTTGAATTTGAGGTGTTGGTGTAACATTCAGGTGAAGATCCAAGCATTTGAAGAGATGAGTCTGTAGTTCAGAAAAGAGGGAGGATTTAGAGGCAGAGATTTGGAAGCTACCTTCATAGAAGTGATAGTCAAAGCCAGGGAGGGATATGAACAGGATTGCTAAGTGAGAATAGATGGAAAGAGCAGGGCCAAGGTTACAACTTTTGGGAAAATCCATATTACCAGATCGAGAAGAGCAAAAGTGATTTTATGCAGCAGATCTCTTGTTAAGATTTGGGAGTCTACTTTTATTCTTTGGGGATCAGTATGCATTTATTCTTTTGTTCTTTGACATCTATAGTATGAGAGATTTTTTTTAAGTTAAAAATATTCCTTACCTTATAACTAAGATACAGAAATATAAGAATTAAATCGATTCCATATTACAGGGGAGTGAATTGTGTTAAAAGTCTACATATAAAGGCCATGGGGCCTTTCCCCTTCTTTGGGGAAACTTAGTAACTTAAAATTACAAGTGGTTCTGCAGCTAGGAAAAAGAAACCATGTTGTTTACATTTCAGTGAAGGAAGGGGGAAAAATGGTCATAGATTCATGAGTCAGCCACTTTGCCCTTCTAGTCAGAGAATCATGTAATTACCTGTGATTTTCTTTTTCTTGTAGTTATCCAAACTAAAGTTCATTGTTTGACATTTATTGAGCATTACCAGTGTGATAGGTGCTGCATAGAACAAGTTTATGCAAGCTTAACCTCAGTGTTGTTAATCTAGGTAAGCAAAGAAAAGGGGATCAAATTCAATGTATTGAAAATTCTAAGCTTCTTATTCTAGATTTGAAAGTTAATTATATATGTTCAAGCACATCCTCTATTAGAAAGAAAGCACAAAAGGTATGTGAAAACATTTTACAATTTCTTTTTTATTATTAAACAAATGCTTTATTAACTTCTGGTTTACATCATTCATTTCCACCAAATTTTGAGTTACACTTTTTATCCCCCATTTGTTCCCTACCCACCACCCCAGAGTAGCAGTCCCACTAGATATCCCCTCATCCATTCTGCTCTCTTCCATATCTTCTCCCATGCTCCCTTCGACTTTGCCATTAGGTCAGGGTGAATCTCTGAGCCCCAATGCCTGGACATCTTGAAACATTTAATTTTAAAACTTAGATTTTCAGATCCATTCCCATCCTCCCTTGACATCCACTCCCTCTGAGAAGATAAGCAATTCAGTATGTGTTGTACATGTATAGCTATGCAAAACATTACCATAGTAGATATATTGTAAAAGACTGCTTATATTTCCCTCCCACCCATCCCACCCCCCACCTGGTCCATTCCCTACTTTGATCCTGTCCCTCTTCAAAAGTGGGTACTTCCAACCTCCCCTCCCCTCCATCATCCCCCCTCTCATTCCCTTCCCCCTACTCTCCTGCAGGGTGAGATATCCCATTTAGTATGTATGTCATTCTCTCCCTGAGCCAAATTCAATGAGAATATGGTTTTGCCTTTTTGCCTTCCTGTTTTTCCCCTCCCCTGCAACTATTTCCCCTTGCCTCTTCTACATGAGATAGTTTACCCTAACCTGTCTCTCCCCATCTCCTCTTGTGACTTTCCTCTCTCACCTCTTAACTTCACCCCTTAAGAATCATCCCTTCCCAACAAATTCAACCTGTGCCCTCTATCCATGTATACCTGTAAACATATGCCCATATACCCTTCTTCAATTATTTTCATAATGAGAAAGGTTTCATCAGACACAGTTATTGTTTTTCCATGTAGGAATGTAAATAGTTCAACTTTGATAAGTTCCTTTTGATTTCTTTTCCTTGATTAATTTCTCAAGCATCTCTTGCTTCTTGTATCTGAATGTCAGATTTTCTATTCAACTCTGGTTTTTTCCTCAAGAATGCTTAAAAGTCCTCTATTCCACTGAATGACCATATTTTCCCTGGAAACAAGATACTCAGTTTTGCTGGGTAGGTGACCCTTGGCTTCAATCCCAGCTGCCTTCTGGAATATCATATTCCATGCCCTTCGATCCATCAGTGTAGAAGCTGCCAGGTCCTGTGCTATTCTGATTGTGTTTCCACAGTATTGAAATTGTTTCTTCCTGGCTGCTTGTAGTATTTTCTCCTTGATCTGGGAGTTCTGGAACCTGGCTATAATATTCCTAGGAGTTTTCTTTTTGGGATCTTTTTCAGAAGGTGATCGGTAGATTCTTTAAACCTCTATTTCCCCGTCTGGGTCTAACACATCAGGACAATTTTCCTTGAGAATTTCTTTAAGGATGATTTCTAGGTTCTTTCTTTGATCATGGCTTTCAGGTAGTCCAATAATTTTTAAATGATCTCTCCTGGATCTATTTTCCAGATCAATGGTTTTTCCCATGAGATATTTCACATTGCCGTCTATTCTTTCATTTGTTTGGATCTGTTTAACAGCATCTTGATTTCTCATAAAGTCACTAGCTTCCATTTGCTCCAGTCTAACTCTGAAGGAATGAATCTCCTCAGTGAGCTTTTGAGATTCTTTTTCCATCTGGCAAATTCAACTTTTTAAGGCATTCTTCTCCTCAATGCCTTTCTGAGCTTCAAATGGCAAACATTTGAGTTAATCTTTTTTTTTTTTTTTTGCCTTTTGGAGGGCAATTGAGGTTAAGTAACTTGCCCAAGGTTACACGGCTAGGTTTTTGTTTGTGTGTGAGTTAAGTGTCTGAGGTCGGATCCGAACTCAGGTCCTTCTGACTCCAGGGCCGACGCTCTACTCAATGCGCCACCTAGCCGCCCCTGAGTTAATCTATTTTTTAAGGTGTTATTTTCCTCATTCAGGCTGTTGACTGTCATTTCATACTTTTCTTGCATCTTTGTCATTTCTCTTCCCAATTTTTCCCCCACTTCTCTTATCTGTTTCTTAAGGTCCTCTATGGCCTGTAGCCAGCTTGTATTTCCAGTGGGGCTTTTGGTGCAGGAATTCTGACCTCACAGTCCTCCTCCATGCTTTGATCCTCTTTGCCCCTAAAATGGGAGTCCAATGTTGAATTTTTCTGTTTATTTTGTTTCTTTTGCCTAGGCATGTTGCCACTTACTTGATTTTGGGGCTTGTTGCCACAGTAGGACTCTGCCACCAGACAGGGGAGCTTCTGCCCAAACATGGGGTCTTCACAACTTCCGCCAGTTGGGGGGCCTCTGTAAAGCCTCCACCCACTCTGGCAAATTGGATACCCACCCCAAACTTCCCCCCCAGACCACAATCCAGATCCAGGCAGTTTAAAGCAAGAGCGATTAACCCCCAGACTGATTGCTGGATCTCCCTACAGTTCTCAGACCAGGAGCGAGAGCCGCCACTGAAGCTGCACCGTGTTTCTTCAGCAGCTTTTTGCCCCTAGGGGAGGAAGCCAAAGCGTTCCCCAAATACTGGTCCCAAAGTCCATAGGGCACTAACCTCTCACTTTGTCCTAGGCATATCTGTGCTGATACTTCTGGAATTGCCACAGCTGCTGGTGTTCTGGGGTACCTCCAGCTGGCTGCTGGCCTGGCTGCCCTGGGGCTAAAACCGAGGCTCTGCTCCCAGCATGCTGTGCTGTTGGTTCCCAGCGCACTGTGCTGCACGCTCTCAGAGCGCTGCACTCGCAGCTCCCTGCAGGGCTGCTGGGTTCTCCTCAGCGGGAGGTTAGCTTCTCTGTGTAGTTCTGTGGGTGCTGGGGCTCCAGAAGTTGTTCAGAGTCCCCGTTTTACATAGTTTGGAAGTTGTGTGGGGCAGAGCACCTTGGAAATGCTGTTTCTACTCTTCCATCTTGGCTCTGCCCCCATTTTACAATTTCTAATTTGCTTTTATGCATTCTTGTTACACTTGCCCTTGGATTAACTTTATGATTTTAGAAGAGTATCTTTTTAAATATCACCAACATTTTTTTTATTCAAGATAGGTCACACTTAACCAAGACTTAAATACAGAAGTTCAAGATGCTTTACTATTCTTAATTTTATGACTTTAATTTTAAATTAATCTACATATTTGTAGTATGTGATTTTTTTCTATCTAAACAAATCTAATTTCCTTCAGAATACTGAATCCATTAAGATTGTATAACCAGAGGACTTAAAGATTAGCTTTGAAAATAGGTTAGTGAAAAAAGATCTACGTTGGTTAAAAGCTAATCAGGTAAGGAAATAAGGGGAGCAGTTTAGATGTTTTGAAAACTATTTTTACAAGATCTTGTTTACTTAATGATTTAAAGTGTGTTCTGTAATTATAATTCAGATACTGATCAATTAAAATATTGGTCAAAATAGAATACAGACTGCCCTCTCTCTATAGGACATATCCAATATGAAAATGAAACTTCTTGGTAAGAAGGGAAAAAATGCAGAGATATATGCTGTAAAAACTATTGAAATATGTCAAAATTCTGCCAGTTTTCCTAGGTTTCATCTTCAGTTTACCTGATCAATTTGTTGGCAATTATTAGATTCTCATATCTTCATCAGCCATATCTCAAGAGAGCATAAGATTGTAGAAAAATTTGTACATGCTTACATATTGGGTGGAAAAACTAGAATTAGCACATCATCAGCTAATAAAACATTAATTTACCAACGAGTCTTTATTGAACTCCAACTGTATGCTTAATATTGTGGGCAACAACCTGTAGTACAAGTTCCGTCATGGGACTGAAGTCAGCAGATGGGAATTCTTATCCAGACTCTATTGCAGATGAACTGGGTGGCCATAGGCAGGTCACCTTCCCTCATCTGTAAAATCAGGAGGCTGAACTAAGTGATCTCCAAGCTCCCTTCCAGCCCTTCCAGTTCAGTAATTTTGTGATTCTCATTGATCCTTTTAACATGCTGGAAAATAACACCAGTAAACCTAATGTTCCTAATGGGAAAAGAGTTCTCTATTGAAATTTTTAAAAGTGAATGAATTTTATACCTAACCATTTTTTAATTAGAGGACCTTTATTCTTCTTCTCTTCCATGATTATTGCCATCAAGTTTTCTCTGTTTAATCACCAATGAGGTTCTGCTGCCCAATTAACTGCCCTGGTTAGTGCTGCAGCCCAGGTGCCAGGAGTACCACACTAACCCCATTTATTGTGCACTCTTCCCGAAGCCAGAAGATGCTGAGGGAGGGAAAGAGGGGTGTTGGAAATAGCGAGCTTTCTTTGATTCTCAGGGAACCATCTATCTGTTCCCTGACTGTGCCGCTTTTGTTGGTGACATTGTTTTTCCTAGTCTATAATAATGAAGCACTTTGAGATGTGCAAAACATTTTACTTTATGCTATCTCATTTGGACCTTATTCTCTTCTCCATTTTATACATAGGGAAGCTAAGACTGAGAGAAGTGAAAGTGAGTTGCACTGGATCACAGCTTCTAGGTGTCAGAGATAGGATGTGCACTTAGGCCTTCCAGATTACACATTCAGCATTCTGTTTACTTCATCACCTAGCTCCCCCACTAATTTATACAATTAGTCTCTCGACCCAGTTTCCACCCACCAGGAAAACTCTGCCTTTCCCCTCTTATGTTGCATTTCAGTGGTTACTAGTCATAACATAGTAAAGTTGATTGTATAAGTGTGATTTAATTGAACATGCTTACTGAAACATATGGAAATAAAAGGAAATAAATGGCCATTGTGTCCAACTCTTTGGTGTTTTCTTGGCAGAGATTCTGGAATGGTTTGCCTTTTCCTTCTCCAGCTTATTTTACAGGTGAGGAAACTGAGGTAAACTGGGTAAAGTGACTTGCCCATGCTCACACAGCTAGTAAATGTCTGAGACCTAGTTTGCACTCAGTTTTTTCTGACTCCAGGCCTGGTACTTTATTCACTGCATCACCTAGCTGCCCTAAAATAAGATTACCAAGAGAAGTGGACAGAATAGTATGATTTTGCAAAACATTAAGGTAGAAAAGAATTATAGGAAAGGTGAAGGAGCAGAGGTGATCCATATGGTCACATCCTGCAAAGAGTCAGTGAGTCATGATAACGAAAATGCACTTGGCTTTAGGAAAATAAAATGCAAAACCCATGAGAAAGTAAAACGGGGAACCAAAGTAAGAAGGATAGCTATGATAGTTTCTCTTACAGAGCTGTTAAGCTGAGGAGATGGTCATAGGCAACTAATAAAATCATTCCAGTCATAGACTCTGTTTATGATGATGATTTATATGCATATACTTTACTGTGCTTTAGTTCTTATCTGTTCCCTTCCATGTTTTAATTTTTTTATCTACTTAAACTCCTCATGTCTATTCTATCACTGCCCAAAATTGGATTACATGTTGGCAAGTACTTTTTCTTTCTACAGATGATTTAGTTGTTATAACAAATAGTATTCCATGGCTGAATTAAGGAGGTGAAATGTGGTTTTTCTTTTCCTTTCTGTATAGGATTTGGGGGTGCCTAAAGCCAGATTGACTAATCCTGTTCTTTACCCTGATATAGTTCTCTCTTCACATGATTTATTTGATTCCTATAATTGTGATAACTGATGAAAAAGACTTTCTTCAAAGCAAGGAGTCAAAGAACAAGAAGATTCAGTGATCATATAGCTCTCAACAAAATCATTATGATTCTTGTTTTCTGCAGTATTTGTTGGCAACATCTCCTAAAATCTGCTTGGATTTAAGAGCTTTAGAAATTAAACCCAAGTTTCTTAGAAAACAAATTGAAAAATAGTAGTTACTTTAAATTAGACCTCACATTATATCAGCAGTTAGTTAGATACTGTTAACAAGACAATATCCACATCAAAAAGGGTTAATTAATTAACTCTTGGTACATTTATCTTACCTTAGTTGGATGATTAATAAGTTTAGTTAATTGAATTGAATTGAATTATGCTGGGTGCTTTTGCAAGCCAATGGACAGATATTCCCTCCTATAATGGTAATGGGAATTTGAAGATCTTCCCTGCCCCTTTATAGTGCTAAGGGAATTTGAAGACCTTCCCTGTCCTTAATAGACCAAATGTAATCACATGGAGCCCATGAGGGGAGCTCATGGAGAGGAACATGAGGGTGGAACAAGAAGGGTGGAGCAGGAAGGAGCAGGGGAGAGCCTGAGTAGAGTTGGGAGCAGGCAGCTTGGAGGTAGAGCCACTAGTGTGAGTGAGAGAGGGGCATTTTTGCTTAAGGGAGCCTGTTTTGTTTTGAAGGCCTGATGGAAGGAAGGCTTGAGGATGTTGGTGTTCACTGCATCGGTTATATGTGCCAACTTCTTGGTTGCTATGATGGATTTGACTTTCTGGTGTTTGAATAAATGTTTTGGTTCTTTCTTCCATGTGGAGAGTCAGTTACATTTTGTGATTCAGAACTACACCAGCATATTCATAGCCACAGTGGGTGCTATAAATATCACATTGTCGTTATACCTCTGGAGGCTTGTAATCTAGGACAAGACCATCTTCAGCAAAAGGGAGATTATAGATATCTAAGCAGGTTTTCCAAATTTGGTTCATTCACCAAAACCAGAATTATTCATTGTACAACACCTGCTTAGAAAATATTGTAGTGCATATTGAACTTAGAGACTGAAACCTTGAAAGTTGTCTTTTTTTGTTTTTACACCCCCCCATTTATTTATTTATTTTTAGTTTTCAACATTCATTTCCACAAGATTTGAATTCCAAATTTTCTCCTTATCTCTGAAAGTTCAGTATTAAAAAGCACTTTGTTTCTTCTCCCTTTTTAAAAACGTGAACTAGGTAGGAATCGGTTCTCATGCATAGATATCTAAATACACCAGCATTATGAAATTAGAACCTACTTTCTATTATTATAATAATGTATGATCGCTTTTGAAATTAACCTTCAACTTTGCTGGATTAACAACTGTGCAAACCAGATCTTTATTCATTTTCAACTTAATGGTAATAGCACTTTATATCTTCAAAGAATTTAACAAACATTCAGTAATTAATCTGAACAACATCCCTGTGAGGTAAGTGGAGATTCCTGCCTTATTTTATAGATGAGGAAATATACATATAACTTAGTGACTTGCCCAAAGCCATATAGATACTCATTGGCAGAACTGAGGTTAAACTTCAGAATTTCCTGTTTCCCATTGCTTGGCTCCCACTGTTTCCTTATGTTTTCTTGTATCTGATGACATATATCATAGGCTAGTGATCTGTTGCTGGTCATGACTTATCTGTGTTTGCATCCTAGCATTTTGTATGTCTGTGAATCTCAACTCTGGAAATGTGCCAAATAAGGGCAGCTGTGCTACATCCTCTCTATGTTCCTTTCCAGTTTTGAAATTCTCTGATTCTAGGACACAGCTGTTCTGAAGCAAAGGGTCTTGGGGCTTTCTTTGTACACAGCCAAATATCACCCTCTAGCACTCCCTAGGAACCAGCCGTTACTGTGTTAATTGGCCAGTGGGGTAATGATATCACTCTATGTAACCAAACAAGCTATGTTAGGGAAGATTCTACTTAGTACCCTAGTATGAGGCTATTTTTATATACAGTGATAAATCTTTTTAGTGTGTCTTCATAAGAGGGTCATTGCCTTTCATATTGGATGATATATTTAGGTAAATTCAATTTTCAAGGATTTCTGATTTGGCAAAGAAACCCCAAATGCATCTTGACATTGCATTCATTGTTCTCTGGCAAATATGGAAACATCATAATATCAGTAGTTCAGTCATAAGTAAATGTCTTCCAAAACATTATAGTCATGTTACAGTAAACTTTTTATATTTGTTTCGTCACAAAGATTTATTGAAGTGATAAAAGTTATTGTGGAAAACAGTGTGTGGTAACTATGGTAACAGTTATTTGATCTCACAGTAATTAGCTAAGCATTTAGTTGCACAATACTTTCACAATGCCTTCATGGTTAGTTCATTAAAAAAAATTAGCTTTTGTGGGAACTTTCCTCATACAGTGTCCTCGATTTGTTTTTAGTTCAAAAGATTTGAGAAATCTGTTCCCAAACTTCCTTTCCAGTATATATTTTATAAACATATTTGAGATTGTAGCTGATTTTATTTAATTCATGGTCTGTTCTGCAGTTCATACTTTATCCATTGAGTTGTCTCACTGGGCATTTAGTATAACTTAATTTAGAAGGCCAAGAAATGAATTGTGGGAAGTAAAAGACTATAATTTCTAAATTCTCTTTCATTGTTTTACTTTGTGATTTGGGATTAGTTACTACTCTCTCTGATTCCCTTGCCTGTAAAGTAGAATAGCCATTATAAATTCTGAAACTAAATTAATAAAATAAGCATTCATTAAAATCTTACTGTGTGCAGATCATTATGCTAGGTCCTGGGTGAGTACAGGGTTTAGATAAGACCCTCTAGTAGGGGCATAGGGCACATATAAAAATAACTGATATACTTACCACCTTTAATATAGAGAGAGGTACAGACAAAGTTCTTTTTGAAGGAAGGTTTCATAAAGAATGAAGTAATTCGTGGCTTTAAAGAGTAGGAAGAAAGTAAACAGGAAGTCATTTCAGACAAAGGCAACAACAGTCTAGGTAAGTGTCAATGAAGGCTTGCACCTGTGTCAAGGCAATAGAAATAGAGAGAAAGATCTGGTAATAATAGTGATGATAATAATCATAATTTATAATAATAAATCACATTTATCTAGTGCTTTTAAGGTTTGCAAAGCAGCCCTTAGGTAGGCAAGTACTGTCCCCATTCAGCAGATGAGGAAGCACCTCACCTAATGTCACCTAATAGGCAAATGGCCAAGGCAGCATGCAAACCCAGGTTTCCTGACTACAAGTCCAGTGTTCTTTCTACTAGACCATATTCATTCAACACTGATGCCTATATTCGTATCATTTCCCCATCCCTTTTCCACCATACTCTTGGACTCTATACTTGGGATCCTGGACTTCAATAGATAAGTTCTTATCTTACCTCACCTTATCTTAACAGGTTTCCATGTCACTTCCTGGCCATTCATATATCATGCCACCTCCTATATCACACTTTCTTCTTCCAACTTACCCATATGTGTTATCTTATGCCATCAGAATGTGAACTTCTTGGGAGCAAGGACCCTGTTTTTGCCTTTCTTTGTATTCTCAGTGTTTATCACAATGCGCTTCATCAGGACTTGTAACTGAGAAGTGAGGGAAGGGCCAAAACAAAGGTAACAGCCAGGTTATAGGAAATTGAACAGTTCCACAACTGGCAAATATCAATCAAAAGAAATATGCTTTGGATGATGAGTTTGAAGTACTGGTGGAATATCCAGTTGGAGCTGAACTGTACAATTAGATATGTATATTTAGAACCACGAAAAGACGTAGGAAAGGAGCAATTGGAGCAGGAAAAAGAGGTGAACAGGGAAGATATGTTGTCTTAGAAACAGAAAGAGAAGGTATAACGTTTATTAGTTAGATTTATCACTCAGAATCTGGAACTGTTTCTTCTGCACACCTTGCTGCTTCCTTATTATTTATCTTTATAAAGGGTTTTGCAATTTATGATTTACTTGATGTACCTCATTTCTTTTGATCCTCACTACAACCTGGGAGGTAATATAAGAGTTATTATTCACATTTTACAGATGTGGAAAATGAGGCTTAGAGAAATTTGAGTGACTCGACCAAGATCATGCAATACAAAACAAAGACAGGACTCAAACTGAAGTCCTCTGACTCTAGATGTTTTTTCCATTGAACTCATATATCTACATGCTATAGTTAAGCACATAAAACAAAATCCTTCTGGGATATATGATTTCAGTAGTGTGGGGGAACACCCCACCAGTAGAGATTTATTAGTAGACCTTTATTGCTTAATTAACTGTTTCGTGCATTGTTGTGATTGGTGCGGGGGGTGGGAAGCAGTTTCTTAGGGATGAGCCACTTTATTTGTAACCATACTAGAACTTACATGACAGACACTTGGCTGTACAATAAAGGTCAGAGTGGCATAGTAGAGAGAGTGCTTAACTTGAAGTCAGGAAAACATGAGATCAAATCTTGTCTTTGATGCTTACTAGTTCTGTTACCATGAACAAGTTACTTAACTGCTCTAAAGCTCATTTTCTTCATCTGTAAAATGGGGATAATAATCCCTATATTACCTAGCTCAAAGGGTAATTGTGACTCTTAAATGAGATAATGGATGTTAAGTTCTTTGCAAACCTTAAAGCACTACTGAAGTATCCACTATTATTCAAAATACTCATGAGCTATATTCCACCCAGTGATGACAAACAGCCCACCCATGCCTTTCCATCTTGTATATGGCTTACACATAAGTTTGTAGCAAGGTTCCTACCCAATGAAGTCCTTTCTTGCTTTTTCATGACATATCACGAGGATATCAGTGGAACACACAACGTGTCTTTTGATTATCCTTCAGTCTTACCAGTCTGACTTTTTGGATGATACATTTATGTCATGATAATCTTTTGTTCTCCTTCCTAGTTTCTTTTTTGTTGTGAATTGTAGTCTGCTCACACCCACCATACACCTTTCTATTGCCTTCTTTGTGATAATCGGTTTTAATTTTTCAGCCATTGTAGTGTTCTGTGACTCAGAATCATACAATACCAGAAGATTATGGCTATTAAAATGAAGTGCCTTCATTTCAGTGAGAAGTGTGGGAACCTTTGAGGAGCTCTGTAATTTCCTACAGGCAGTGTAACTTCTCCTGTTTAGTTCTGGGCCCAACTCCTTGTCCATTTGCAAGTGTCTGTCCAAGACTGTTCTGTTTATTGTTTATGCCCGTCTATAAAGTCACCTAAGATTGTGACGCTAGAATCCAAGTGTAGTGGCTCCACTTGATGTTGAAAGTTATTTATTATAAAATTTTTTGTACACTTTAAGGTCCACACCTTCTGGATACACACTGTAAGAACTATATTCAGGGTTTAATTTTTTTTCAAAATTTACTCAGCATTTCATTGAATTTTCCAAAACTGTATTGATTTTTTTAACTCACTGAAAGATTTTTTTTTACTGCTTTGCTTTTAACTGCCTGTTAACCAAGTTATTTTTAGTTTGCTTTTTTTTACTTCAATAATAAGTTTTTAAAATCAATTGCATTGTTTTCTGTTGTTAAACAGGTGCCATCTGCTGTTTTTCAAATGAACCACATTTTGCATGTGGATAATAAACATTTCTTCCTTTTGTATATTATATTTATTTACCTAATATGTATTTTGATTTAGAGACCGTAATTTCGTTTTTTCCTATTATGAATCAGTGCAGTCTTAGATTTCTAATACTATTGTTTAATTCATTGCCAACTGCTAATCTGAAGATTATTTCTTAAATTCCCTGGATTACTTCAGTGACTTAGTCATGTTTTTTCTTTCTTCCCTAGTCCTTATTAACATGCTTCCTGACATTAATATCATTCGTTGATGACTTAGATAAAACCATGCTTATCAGATTTGTAGATGACAGGAGGAATAACTAAAACAATGGATAAAAGAGAGCCCCAAACCTAGCCCACATCATTACCTTAGAATGAATCTAATAAGATGAACTTGAATAAAGTCTTACACTTGAATTCCAGAAATCAGCCTCACAAGTATAAGATGGGAAAGGTGTTATTTGATGGCAATTGATCTTTAAAGAAGTCCTGGAATTTTAGTGGACTGCCAACTTAGCATGAGTCTGTGGTATGATATAACAGCCAGAAAAGAAAATTTGATCCTGGGATGCCTTGTGAGTACCTTAATGTCTGAGTCAGGGGAAGTCATGGTCCCACTGTTCTTTGCCCTAGCCAAACTACATCAGAATTATTGGGTTCAGTTTTGAGGTCAACATTTTAAGAATTACAGTGATAAACTGGATGGTTTCTAAACCAAGGGTTCATAACTTAGTTTTTTAAATAGTTTGAGAACTATGTTTCCATATTATTACTTCCTTTTCTAATGCTATATATTTTATTTCATGCATTTAAAAACATGATTCTTAGATGTCCAGAAGTTTCATGAGACTGCCAGAAGGGACTGTCACACAAAAAGGTTAAAAACACCAAATCTAAAGGAAGGCAGCCAGTAGTGAAGATCTTTGAATTCATGCCAATAAGGACCAGTTGAAAGAACTGGAGATGTTTAGCCTCAAAATAAGTTAAGTTATAGAGACATGATAACTGTCTTCAAATATTTGAAGAACTATCAAGTGAAAACAAAATCATATTTTTTCTACTTGGCCTCAGAAGGCAGAACTAGGAGTAGGTGGTTGAAGTTGCAAATAGGCCAATTATGACTTGAAATAAGGAAAAAACTTTAAAATAATTTGAGATCTTTAAAAGTAAAGATCTACTAACTCAGTAGGTGGTGCGTTTTTCCCTAATGAAGTTCTCCAGGGAAAGACTGAATGATCATTTATTTGTCAGGCATGTTTTAAACAGAACCTTTTTCAGATATTGGTTAGAATTATTGGTCACTAATTTCCCTTCCAACTCTTAAATTCTGTTCCTCTTCCAGTACCTAGACTTTAGTCTTCCTTGTCAGCTTGGATCCTACTGGCTTTCATTTTAACTCCATGTCAACTAGCTTTCCTTCCTACCCACCATTTATCCACTTTCTGTACCTTATCTCTATCATTACAATTCTACCCTACAATACCTCAGATTTGATATTTCTTCTCTCCAGTCACAGCCATCTTTCTGTAATTCCTCCCATTTGTCTACACTCAGTGAACCTACTCTTTATTCCTCTCGAATCTGGTATGAGCTCCTTCCCCCCTTTCTTCAGGCATATACTTTACCTCTCCTCTCATCTTTCCATCTTACCTTGTGTGGGGAGAAGTGGGGAAGAGAGAAGGATAACTTATCCATCTTCCCTTTTAGGACCAATTGGTCCATCTCTTCCCTGTTTCCCATCACTTCCTTGGCCTCAGGGTAGTATATACACAGGTTAATAAATACATTTTAATTGAATTGGTTAGGGTATTAGGTGTTGTATCTTCACATGTTTTGGGGGAGTGTCACTGCCGTCATAGACAGCTGGAAAGAGCACAGGACCTGGAATTAAAAGATCTGGGTTTGAGTCCTAATTCAGATGTTTACTAGCTTTATGACTACTGTTGGCTCTTCTGTAAAATGAGGAAATAACATTGTACTAATTATACCATTGGGAAAGTGCTTTGTAAACTTAATAGTGCAAGAACCACATAAACAACAAGAAGATAACATTTATTATGTTATTATGAGGCAGCTAAGTAGCTGAGTACTGGGCCCTGGAGTCAGATTTGAGTTCAAATTTGGCCTCAGACAGTTACTAGGCATGTTTCCCTGGACAAGACATTTAACCTCTGTATGCCATAGTTTCAGATATAAATGTCTCCCAAAGTTATTGTAAGGACAAAATGAAATAATCATAAAACTCCTAGCACAGTGCCTGACACATAGTAAGCACTATATAAATGTGAGCCATTATTATTGTTGTTGTTGTACGACACTTTAAAGTTTACAAAGCACTTTCATGTAAAATGAATGCTGAAATATCACTGAAATAAAAGAATGAATGCTGGGGTGGCTAGGTAACACAGTGAATAGAGCACCAGCCCTGGAGTCAGAAGAACCTGAGTTCAAATCCAGCCCCAGACACTTAATACTTACTAGCTGTGTGACCTTGGGCAAGTCACTTAACCCCAATTGCCCCTCCAAAAAGCAAAAAAAGAATGAATGAATGCGGCTAGACCCAGCATGAAAAAACTGAAGTAAAACCAATCACGTTTTTTTATATTGTGTTCTTTTTTGATAGATACATGAATTGACCTTTTAGTAAGAGGCAGCATATAAAATAATATTTGTAAAAAGTGCTCAGTAGAGAATCCAGCACATAGTAGGTGCTATATAAATGCTTATTCCCTTCCCTTGTGTAAGGGAAAATATACTGCACTAAGATTCAGAAAGCCTAGGCTCTTATTTACTTTTTAAACTTTCTGAGCTCGAATTTCGTAATCGCTATGCCTGATCTACATATCTCTAGGCATTGTTAGAAGATGAAAACGGTAGCGTCTCACAATTGGACGGTCTCTTACCTGAACAGAAATGGATTCTGTACAAGAAGTTATCAAGCTCTTGCTTGAAAAAGTGAAGAATCCTGTTTTCCAAAGCAGCACATCTCTTGGATAACTCTTGTTAGGAAATTTTTCCTTAGGTTGAGACAAAATTAGTTTCTTTGAATTTCTCCCCATAGCTCTTAGCCCTTTCTACCCATGGGGCCAATCAGAGCAAGCCAAATCCTGCGCTCTATTTGGTTTCCCTTCAAATAACCAAAGACAGTAATAACTTCTACTACATCTTCTCTTCTCCAGATTAGCATATTTTGTTCCTTCAGCCAAGTCCTCTTATAACATAATCTTGAAGTTATATACCAGTTGTTCTCAAAAGATATGTTTAAGTAGGTGTTCCATGAAACCCCCCACTCCCCAACTTCTTTTTCTTTTCATCCTTACCCAGAATGCAACAGAACATCCAAGCCCTAAGATATATTTCCCAGTCCCTCTCTCTAGGTGAAGTGGAGTTTTGCCCTCTTCATTGTGGGGGCTCTAGAAAGTGAGGGGGTTGGGTGGGGACAAAAATTGAGTTGAAGGTGTCCTTCAGTCCTGCTATCTGGAGTCCAAACTGTCTTGGAATTCTTCTTTGTTGCCAGCTTAAACATTCAGCGTGCCATGATTCCTCATGGCAACACTTACTATACTATGAGTAACAAAAAATTTGAGATCCACTATCCTCAAAGATCCTGACCACCCTCATATAGATGCATTCTAAATTACCCATGTCCTTTCCAAAATCTGGTGCTCAAAAGTAAACAGAATATTCCAGATGTTGTCATACTAGAGCAAAATAGATTAGGGCCATCATTCTGTAACACTACTCTTCCTTTAATGAAGGCTAAGATCACTTCAGGTTTAGGAGGCTGCTGTAATACGCTGATATATATTTAAGTATGTAATGCACTAAACACCTAGATCTTTTTTCAGATAAATTGCTTTCTATCCATGCATCCCTCATACCATGAAATTGTGAAATTAATTTTTTTAGCCATGTATAAGATTTTTTATTTATATGTAATGAATTTTAATATCTTAGATTCAGTTCTGACTTGTCAGGATCTTTTTGGATCCTGATTCTTTCATCTGACATGATATCTATCCAGCTTTGTATCATGTGCAAATTTTACAAGCATGCCACTTAGTCTTTATTCTATTCATTGATAAAAAATGTTAAAACAGTTCAGCTCAAAGGACAGATTCCTAGGGCACTCCACTAGAGACATTTCTCTTAAGGAAACACTAAGCCACTTAATGACTACTCTTTAGGTCATTCAGTAAGTTCTGAATAATCTGTTTACTTGTACCATCCTTTGACCCATATTTCTTCCATCTTGTTTGCAAGCCCAACATGATAGTTTGTCAAATAAGTTTTCAGAAATTAGTTAATACTTGTGTACATCACAAAAATAAAAGTTAAATGCTGTTGTGATGTCACGTAATGTCATAGAATTAGTCAATAAGCATTTATTAAGTGTTTGATGTGTCCCAGGAACTGTGCTAAGTACTGAGAATCCAAAGAAAGGCAAAAGATAGTCCTTGCTCTCAATTTGATGGGTTTGTGAAAGTTATGCCAACATTAGCATAAGATCCAGCAGGTTCTATCATGCTTTAAAGACCTCAGGAATGATTCTGGAAGTAAACTATATCTTCTTGCCAAAGGCCAACCAACCTAGCTAAAATTGAGTGGCTTATCATCAGTAACCTAGTAACTTGGTAATGAATTGATTGGCCATAGCAGCCAATTCAAAATATATATATATATATATATATATATATAGAGAGAGAGAGAGAGAGAGAGAGAGAGAGAGAGAGAGAGAGAGAGAGAAAACTATACAATGGATATCAGGTCTGTGAGTCCCCCCTTGTTTTTCTTCAATATTTGTGACAGAGTGGTAAGGAGAAAAGAGGGGGGCAGAGGGTGCTAGGAATCAGGTTTTTATGCAGGCTGGAAACGTTAACTTAGCTGTTGACCAGTGACCAAAATGAGTAGACATAATATTGGAAGAACTAAATATCATATGACTATCAACATGAACACATATCAATCTTTATATTGTTGATTTAATAAAACCAAGAGGTAAAAGAAAGTCACAGCTTTTGAAAGGAAAATAAAGGAACTGAAAGAGTAATTTATTTTAAGCCCCAAGACAATATGAAATATAATTTCATAAGATAATTGGTCATTTTATATCATAGTAAAGAAATCATCATGGTGGTAATTACAGCTTATACATCAAAAACTAGTGCATAAATTGAGAAGTTAAAGAAATATTATGTAGAACTCAATAGGCCTTCCAATTTAAATCAACATATGCTTTAATCATAAGTGCAAGGCAAATTTAGGTATAGAGGAAGATGGCAAAATATATATTGGAAAACATGGTTTAGGAGTATCAAAATGGGGAAAACAAACTTTTTTCCAAGATGGCTTTCCTAAGACACCAGGGAGGGTTCTAGAGATACAGTGCTCTGAATATCAAAGATGAAAGGGTGGATCTAAAGCCATAACGTGGAGGTTAGCATAAAAATCCAAGGGATCTAGGGAGAAACCAGGCAGAGCCAATTATCCCACCCAAAAGTATAACACAGGGTGAAAACTTACACAAAACCCCAGTTCAAGAAGTAAAGCTAGACAGATGAGTTAAAAACAACAACCTCCACAACAACAAAAAAACAAACAAACAAAAGCCCAAAAATAAAAAATTATTTCACTTTTAATTCATAACTATGAGAAGAGACTCAAAGGACAAAATGCATTTTCCACAGGAGCAGCATGAATACCGAGAAGAAATGAAGCAGGATATAATTTTTTTTTTTTTAAAAAAAGCTCTTAATCCTGATGGAAGCAAACTAATTGGTCTTTTTCTTTTCATTGTTTGGTTTTATTTCTTTACCATTTTTCATCCCACCTAGTACAATATGCCTTTGTAATTGGATTAATGTCTAATATGAATGTATTTGCAGATCCTATACTGGACTATATGCTATCGTGGGGGGAGGGAGGATGGAAGTAAAAGAAATTTGAAAATTTAAAAAAAAAGCTCTTGAGGAAAGAATTAAGAAAATAAATAGCTTAGAAGAGGAAGTAGTTAATCTTACCCAAGAAATGGAATCTTTGAAAACTAGAATAGACCAAGCGTGGAATAAAATCAGTGACTCTGTGAGATGACAAAGAAATACTAAAATTCAAAAGATTAAAAAAAACCTCAAGAGAAATGTAAGATCTGATATCAGAAACAACTGATCTGAAAACGTGTTAAAATGAGATAATTTGATCTAAATAATTGGAGAAGTATTAATTGCTCATAAGTAGTCTAAGCTAGCATAATAAAAATTACAGTGCTTCCTAAATTAATTTACTTATTCAGTGCCACATCAGTCAGACTACCAAAGAATTACTTTGTAGATCTAGGAAAAAATAATAAAATTTATCAGGAGGAACAATAGGTCAAGACAAGAAAAATCAATGAAAAAAAATATGAAGAAAAGGGATCTGGTAGTACCAAATTTCAAACTATATTATAAACTATTAGTCATCGAAACAATTTGGTATTGGATAAGAAATAAAGGGGTTGATCAATAGAATAGATTACGTATACAACATACAGAAATAAATGAGCACAGTAGTATTTGGTAAACCCCAAAATTCTCATTATTGGGATAAGATCTTACTGTTTGAGAAAAATTATGGGGAAAACTGAAAAGTTGTCTGGCAGAAAGTAGGCATAGAACAATATGTCACACCATTTTCCAAGCTATGCTCAAAATGGGCACATGATCTAGATATAGTAATATCATAAACAAATTGGGGAAGCATGGAATAAATTACCTGTCAGATCTATGGATAAGGGAAGAGTTTATGACCAAACAATAGATAGAGAGGTTCACAGGAGGTAAAATGAATAATTTTGATTATATAAAATTAAAAAAGGTTTTACACAAATAAAACAATACAACCAAAATTTAGAAGAAAAGCAGGAAACTGGGGAAAATGTTTTATAGCAAGTTTTCTCTGATAAATATCTCATTTCCTACATATATAGATAACTGAATCAAATTTATAAAAATGGGAGCCATTCTCCAGTTGATAAATAGTTAAGGGAGATGAATAGTCAGTTTTCAGAGAGAAAAACTCAAAGCTATCAATTGTCATATGAAAAAGTGCTATAAATCACTAACAATTAGAGAAATGCAAATAAAAACTACTCTGATACAGAAGCAGATACCACCTCACATCCATCAGATTGGCTCACATGACAGAAAAGGACAATGACAAATACTGAGGGGAATGTGGGAGCAATAGATATATTAATACAGTGTCAGTAGAGAACCATTCTGGAGAACAATTTGGAACTCTGCCCAAAGGACTATAAAACTCTGTATACCCTCTGATCCAGCAGTACCATTACTAGGTCTTTATAACCCAAGGAGATAAAAGAAAGGACCCTATATACAAAAATATTTGTAACAGCTCTTTTTGAGGTTGCAAAGAATTGGAAATTGAGGGGATGCCCATCAATTGGGGAATAACTGAATGTGTTATGATGGTATATTAATGTAAGGGAATACTACTGTGTTGTAAGAAATGATGGAGGGGATGGTACAGAAACACCTGGGATGACATATAGGAACTGATACAAAGTGAAGTGAGCAGAACAAGAACACTGTACATAGTGATCTGGTCAATACAGTGATTCACCACAGCCCCCAAAGAACTTATTACACAAAATGCTAACAACCTCCAGATAGAGAAGTATTGCATTCAGAGTACATATTGAAGCACTTTCTTTATTTTTCTTGCCCTACCTACCCCCCCCCCCCAACCCCTGCAATTGCCTTCTCAGTGGGTGTGGAAGGGGCTGGAGGGAAGAAGATAATTTGGAACCAAAAATAAAAATGAAATTTTAAAAAAAGAAACAGATCACTTAAGAATCATTGGGCTCTGTGAAAATTATAATGCAGCACCATAAGTCTGGACACTATATTTCAAGAAATTATAGTTGAAAATTCCCTAGGTTATCAGAACTAGACAGTAAATAGAGAAAGAATTTCCTCATTACCTCCTGAAAGGAAATCCAAAAAGAAAAATCCCTTGAACATCATAGCCAAAATCCAGAGCTCCTGTGTCAAATAAAAAAATAATACTACAAACATCCACAAAGAAGGAATTCAGATAGCATGAAACTTGAGACCTAGTCACATAAGATCTGGCAACTTTTATTATTAATAAGAGGACATCTTGTAATGCAAAGGTAAAAGATAGGTTTTGTAAGTAATAAAAACTTACCTTCCAAAGCTGGACATAATTTTGCAGGTAGGAGATAGATCTTTAATGGAATAGATGACTTTCAATCATCCATGATGAAAAAAGCAGAACTGAGTAGTTTGAAATACAAACACAAAAAATGTAGAGAAATCTAGAAATATACATTTATTTGACCAATTGGAAGGTGTTATAATTTGATGCAGTGTTAACATTCTAATGGGGAATAAGAAATAACAGTCTCTTTAGAAACTATTTTCAAAGGATATTGAGAGAGTCAAATAAGAAAAACAGTTTCTTCAGGATGAAATGATTCTGTTTAGTGGTTTTGAAGAGACAAAAATGAAGGGAGGGTAAAAAGCAGAATATGTTAGTGTAGAGAATAGGAAGAATGGAGTAAAATTTAATTCTAATAGTTGGGGTCCATAAGAAGAAAAACAAACAACGTCCGAGGAAGGAATGGGGCATCAGCATCAGGTGAGCTTCATTCTTACCTGAATGGAAAAGGAGAATTGAATACACATGGAAGTATATCAAAGGCAATAGGAAAGTTTTGAGAGAAAGAATTGTCACAAACAAAACAAACTTCCCGCTGAAAAGAAGATTGGGGGTGGGGGGAAGGAAGGGAGATAAAAAGGGAAGCAAAAGAGAAGCAGAAAACTAGAATTTAAAGGGGTTCCTTAGATAATGTCTTATAAGGAACGATTTTGCACTTTGTGATATGTGAATGGAATAGAATATTGTTAACACAATAGGAAATAATGATAATTAGCATTTATATAATGCTTTAAGGTTTGCAAAACACTTTACATATTTCATCTCATTGAATCCTAGCAGCAACCCTAAAATGCTACCATTAACCCTATTTTACAGATTTTAAAAAAAATTACATTTAAGCTGAAAGAGATTGAATGACTTGCCTAGGTTTACACAACTAGGATGTATCTAAGACTGGATTTGAATTCAGGTCTTCCTTACTCCACGTTCTCCATCATCAAGTAATGTGAAATAGAGAATACTGAATAGTATGAATACATTAAAATCAGCAGATCCAAGAGAACAGTTTATACAAAGAACACAACATGGTAAAGAAAAATAACTTTGAAAGACTTAAGAAATCTAATCAAAGCAATGACCTACCATGTCTCCAGAGAACCTCTAATGAGGCATGTTGCTGTTCTCAACCTCTTTTTCTCTCTGGCCCTCTCATGGGATTCCTTGTCTAAAAGATAGTCATGTGAGACTAGAGCTCAGGCAAGAGGTAACAGCTGTAGATAGATATGTTCATCATCGTATGGAGGATGGTTGAATCCATGGGAGCTGATGAGATCACCAAGTAAGATACAGTATAAAAGGAAAAGACAAGACGGCTTGAATAGGCCCTGGGGAGAAATCCACTGTCAGTGTGTAACATGACTAAAAATGTAGAAAAAGAGACTGAGGAGTGTTCATATAGTTCCTAGAGAGTAGAGAGGATCCAAGAGAAAATAGTGTCAAAGAGATCAAGACAGATGAAGATTGAGAAAAGACCATTGGATTTGACAATTTAAAAATCCTTTATAACTTTGAAGAAAGAAATTTGAGTTGAATGAGGTTGGAAACCAGATTGCAGAGAATTTAGAAACAAGTGAGGAGAGAGGCAGTGGAGACAACAAGCATAGATGGTTTTCTCAAGGATCTTAACCAAGAAGTAGAAGGGAGATTGAGGACCATCATTAGTGGGGTTGTATCAAGTAAGTAAGGGCATTTTAAGGATGCTGAGACATTGGTATGTTTGTAAGCAACAGGACAAGAAACAGATTAGTGAAAATGGGAATGAAGTGGGGACAGTATTTTGCAGGAGACAGAAGGGATTGGATCAGTGATACATATGGAGTGGTTAACCCCTTTTCTGTGTGTCCCAGCCAATTTACTTAAGTCTCTCCTTCAGCCTCAATTTCTTCATGTTAATTTAAAATGAGGATAGTAATAGCACCTATTTCCAGTGTGGTTATGAGGATCAAGTGAGATTACATATGCAAAGGGCTTTTCAAACCTTACATACAGCATTTTTAAAATGCTAGCTAATTGTCTTGTCAAGGAAAGGGACCTCTGCATCAGAGGCAAGAGTAAAGGAGAAGATATCTGAGTGATGTGAGATGGGGAGGGGAGAAAAGGGAGCTCTTGATGAATAGCCACAGTTTTTTCAATCAAATTGGAGGCAAGATCCTTATCAAAAAGGGCTAGGGCAAAAAATTCTTTAGGAGACTTGAGAAAAAAAGATTTGGAACAGATGTGGGAAACAAATCAAGACTAAAATGATTGCCTTGTTATAATGAGGTTCAATTTGAGATTAGATAACATCAGTTTGTAGTGGACCCAGTCACCATGGTTTTGTGATTTTTGACAGCCTGAATAGGAACAAAGAAAAGTAGATGGTGGCAGTAATCCAGCATTGGTGTTTGGCAAGGTGTGATCATTAAAGAACAATGGGGTGTGGGTCAGAGTCCATAAGACCTGAGGAAAGATGGAATCATAAAAAATTGTGATCACATAACGGACTTTTAAGAGTTCATTAACATGGAAATTTATGTAATAATTTGGTTGATGGCAAGAAGATAAGATCATTTTTGTGTGTACATGAGTTTGAGTAGAGGAGTAGGTCATAAAAACTGAGTAGATTGAAACACTGAGAGTTAAGATATTTGAATGAGCATCAATATGCATGTTGAAGTTTCCTAATATAAGAGCAGGAATTGTGGTGGGAAGACTAGGCAAGGCACTGGACTTAGTGAGGAAGGAAGAATGACCTTGGTTGTAGCAGTGGGCAAGGTGTCATTAGATAACCATCAACAGGATCTAGATTGGGTAATTAATTTGGTTACTGTGAACTTCAAAGAGAAATTATGGAAAGGGAGAGCCCAGAAGTGTCAGTGTGAGCTAAAAGTATTCATACTCTTCCATTGTGAGTCTGGGGAAAGTAAGAGGAGGGCAAGGAGGGATGAAATGAGGCCTGAGAGAATGTATAACTAATACTGGAATGGGTAGCCAGATATGCAGTATCATTCAGAGGGAGCCAGGTTTCAGCGAGTGCTAAAAGATGGAAGGAGTAAGAAAGGAAGAGATTTAAGATTAAAGTAAGTTGGTTAATTATGGAGCAAGTATTTTATCCTTTCATCTTTCCCTGTGCCTCACCCCTCCTAAATGTTTTCTCTGCAACTTTCAGTCACTCCACTCCCTTCCTGTTTTTCCAGGCGGTCACTTTCTTCCCTTCAAAATCTTGAGTCTGTTGTTAACCAGTTCAACTTTACGCTGTCCTCTTCCCTGAGTTCCCTTGCCACTTTGTCCAGTTATTGCTCATCATTTTCTGCATCCCAACTGTAGAGTCCCACCTACTCTACTTCTATATATTATATATATATATATATATATTTTTTTTTTTTGCTTTTTTTGGAGGGCAATTGGGGTTAAATAACTTGCCCAGGGTCACACGGCTAGGTTTTTGTTTGTGTGTGTTAAGTGTCTGAGGCGGATCCAAACTCAGGTCCTTCTGACTCCAGGGCTGACGCTCTACTCACTGCACCACCTAGCTGCCCCACTCTACTTCTATATAGAGGAATGGATGGGTAAAAAAAGTCTTGATTAAGCTCTCACTGTGTTCTAGGGTCTGTGTTAAGTGCTGGGAATACAAAAACAATAGAGGGCCAGTCTCTTCTTTCAGGAAGTTTAAATTCTGATAGAGACCACACGAGAAGTACTGGTAGCCAGAGAAGGGTGAAGTCATAGGGATAATGAATGGAGAGACATAGGGCAATTGATTGATCTGCACTTTTCAGGAACAGTGTTTATATTATTTGATTACTGTTCTCAGAGCAAGAGGTGCAAGAGGGAAAGGCTTACTTGGGGTAGAATGGCAAAAAATAAGGCTGGTGGGCTGGCCAGGCCCTGCCAGGTAAAGCAAGATCCTACCAATCAACACAGTTCCAGGGCAGAAGCCAAAGGCTAAGTTTGAAGATAAGGAACAGTCCAGGGCTACCTCTGAACACCAAAAGGAGCAAATTGTTATATAGCCGTCCAGAGGACAGATACTTCTCCAGATTTCTACTGGATAATCTCAACTGGTTCCTCACTGCTCCATAGCCACTTTCTCACCATCTTCTTCCAACGCTCTTGTCGCACCTGTAGCTTCTTATACTTATTCCCTTCTCCCACCCCATCAGCAGAGAGACACCAACTCCTGTGTCATTTAAAAAATTGAGGCCATATTTGATACCTCTCTCTTTTCCCCAACTCCTTTTTTTAAGGAAACCGCTCTATCACCCACCCCTCTCTCTTCCTTTGCTCCAGTCTATAGAAGTGGGCCCTCTCCTTGAAAACATCATCCCCTCTACTTGTGCCATATACTCTACTCCCTTTTATAGCCAAATACCTAATTTAAAAATCTGTACTTGTTGCTGACATTTTCTCACCTCATACTAGCGTTTTAATCACTTGTAATCTGACTTTTGACCTCTTCACTCAGCTGAAAATTCTCTCATAAATTTTTAGTGATATAGAGTTAAGTTTTAGTCCCATACAAAAACTGCAGCAAGCTTTAGTAAGTTCTATTAGATGAATTTAATTTTGGTACAGTATTGCTACTGAATTTTTATATCACCCCCAAAAGTTATAATAAATATGACTTGGTGTGTGACTTTGAGATCTAGTATACAATTTGACTTTGAGAATCTAGTATACAATTTGAATTTGGGAACATTTGACCAGAGGTTAATAAAGCTGAATCCTAACGTTTGACAATATAATGTCAACTAAATAATATAATCTTGTAGATATGAGATATATATTTTAAGATCTATCTACAAATGTTTAGGATTATTATAGTTGTGTGATGAGAATTTTTCAAAGTAGCCCATCAAAAAGTACATTCCACTCTTATTACAAAGTTGTTCTAAGGATAAATATTTTGATAGATATGGTTCAGTGCAGCTGAGAAGAGATACTTTGATGAACTCTAGACAGTTAACATAGATAGAGGCACAAAATATCTTGTTTTACTTTTTCTGAAGACCCTGAAAGCAGATGCATTGTAGCAGCATGAACTTTAAGATTTATATGCTACTATTAAAAAAAAAACAAGCCACTCTGTAAAGGTTGGTGAAGGTAATGATTGTGTTAACCCTGACAGATCTTAAAATTGATGCTATGCTTAAGAAGTCTTAAAATTCCATGATGCTATGGGATATTGTAGGAGTATTTTATTGAATTGATTAGACTAGAATAAATTAAATCTGGCATTTTGAAAAGCATCTTCACTGTCCACTTAGAAGCAAATTTGCAAAGAACTTATTATTAGGCCATTTGCTGACTAAAAGAATATATGTGTGTGTGTGTGTGTGTGTGTGTGTGTATATATATATATATATATATATATATATATATATATATGCAACAAGAATGAATTGTTGTTTTTTTAGAGGGGAGGGGAGTTTCTTCCCTATTAAAGAAGTTGGATTATAGAAGGAGGAGGATAGTGTATTTTCAGTAGTTTGCAAAGCACTTAGCATGTTATTTGATCACAAAAGTTAAGTTGCATTTTAATTTTGAATGGAATATTCTAGTGTATTTGTAAAGTAATAAGGAAAAATTTTTAAATGATGTAAATTTTTAGTATTTCTCTGTCTTTTTGCTATATATATGCTGTTTGAACTAAATTTTAAAATAAAACCATGGATTTTTCTTGTTTTTGCATCTTGCAAACTGTAATTTTTGTATTTTACATTAACATTGTAACTTACATGTAACAATGTAACTTATATTAACATTAACTAATTTTCAAGTTTTGAGTTTATGAGAATTGACTAGTTTTTATTTATTATTTCATTATCAAAGAAATGGCTTAATAGTATTAACATATTCACTATATTAAGGGCAGCTTGGTGGTGCAGTGAATCAGGAAGACATCTTCCTGAGTTCAAATCTGGCCTCTGACACTTAATAGCTGTGTGAGACTGGGCAAATAAGTCACTTAACCTTGTTTGCCTCGATTTCCTTATCCATAAAATGAGCTGGAGAAGGAAATGGCAAACAACTTTAATATCTGCTGCAAAAACCCCAAAATGGGGTCACAAAGAGCTTCAGACATAACTAAAAAACTACTGAGCAACTGAACTCATTATATAGCCTGCTTTTCCCACACATCCGTGTGAAATCTGATTCTAGCTAAGAAAGTAAAAATTGGTTCTTTAAAAGACCAATATGTATCAGTGCATAAGCAGTTAAGGCTGATTTTTCTTGAGATCAACTGAATACTTTTTTAGAAAGAACACAAGCAAAATAAAACCCCCAAATCTATAAATTAGTTCCATGTGAACTTATTTTGGGGCATTTAGCAAGAGAGAAATAGACCCAAATATTTTCAGAGAGGGCCTTTTAATACATTTAGTAACTAAATTTGATTTTTCCAAATAGAATTCCTAAACTAGTTGATATCTTATAAATGCATGACTAACATTTGCTACATGTCATATGTTTTTATTATGCAGCTTTATTGTATGGTTTGCAAATTGTTTATTTGAAAAAAATGAAGCTCAGTTGACTGAAGACTTTGTAACAAGCAAGGATTTTTAACAATTAGGGAAACTGCACACTGCTATTACATACAATATAAAAATGTCCTATATAAGTGATCCTGCTTAATAACCTCATGCTATTTTAAAAAGAGTGTCTATTTGAAGTCCAGCTGTTCACAGGATAAAATGTTATGAGATGTGTAATGCTATCAGTATTTTCTTATCCGAAGTCTTTTGAATTTTTTGGGAACCCAGAAGGAAAATGTCTCCTATGTCTAAATATTCATTAACTAAATAACCAGTCTCAATAACAATTCAGTGGCTAATTGAGGAAATATTTTATAGTATCATAAACCTAGAGTCTGGAAATATAAATAGGGTTGTGAACCTGTTTTTTGCTGTTATATGTGGACTAAATAAATGTCTTCATTTTAGCACTTTAGGACTTTTTCTAATTCATATTCACTTCTCTGGCTACCAACCTACAAAAAAAAAAAAACCACCTTTTTTTTTCTTCATAGTACAGCTGCAGAGATAATAAATATTTTCAGGAAGACAGCCCCTTCTCATCCACCTAGAATTAGCTAATTGATACACATGTCTATTTTTTTTAAGGTGGGAGAGTACTCCAAACCTTGTGACAATTGAGCAAATAAAAATACCTTTGGAAAATGAATCAGAATTGCCAGATAACCTTTATTAAGGACCTAAAGCACATGTGTGGGTTACTGGTCTAGTTTTTGTTGTTGTTGTTTTTTTTTTCTGGAAGGGGATACAGTATTGAAAAGACATAATATGGGTTAATTAACATAAACTCAGTAAGAGTCAATGTAATTTAGAGGGTGATTCTTTCTTGACAAAGAAGTTTAATTTTTGAATTAAACAAATTTCAGTTCAGAAAAGCACAGAAACTAAATAAAAATGAATTTAGTGATTTGGAGCAGGCTGAGCAAAGAAGAAAACTGATCTGTATGATTTTAGGAGACATGGGAGCTTCCTATGCTCCCTTCCCAACTCAATCTCACCTCAGAATCCTTCCCCATTTTGGGATGGTTTTTAAATTCCACTGTCAGCAAAGTATGGAAAGAAACTCAGTTTGATCTAAAAATTGTTTGCCCCAATCTCCATGTTTTGAATTTGATCAATCTTCAAAGTTTCCCTCAGAGGAACTTTAAGGCCTATTTTATAAGAAGGAAAACTGAAGCAGAGAATTATACAGATGTGAACTCAAGACTAACATCCAGATTACAGATCTTTTATGTGTGAGTGTCTGTGAGTACATTACATGTTCAATCTACCATGAACCTTGCAGACTATCTAACCTAACCTCCTACCTTTACAGATGATAAAATTTGAGATCCAGAAAAATTAAGTGATTTGCTCTGAGCTCTATGGCTGGAAATAAAATCAAATTCTTGATTCCCAGTCAGATGAATATGTAGAAATTAGGACACATGTCTCAAAGAAAGATGCTTTTGTTGTTGTTGTTATTCATTACCTTGAATAAATCAAAGTGTTCCTTCTCTGCATTAATCGTTAATAGCACTTTTCATTGAACCTAGATCTATTTGACATTGTTGATGGCTTTCTTCCTTGAAATTCTTTCCTTTGGGTTCTATGGTATTACATCCTCCCTATCTTCCTTCTGCCTTTTTGACTGCTACTTCTCTGGGTTCCCTGCCTTCTGCATTCTGAGTACAAATGGCCCCGAGTCTCTTCTTGCCTCTTCTCATTTTATATTTTCTTTGGAAATCTTATTTATAGGAATTGCTTCAATGATTGCCTCTGGGTGGATGTTTTTCAAATTTCTATCTCCATTTCAGAACTGAATGTATGAGGTAGAAGTGGGAGGTGTTATAGTGATTCATTGACAAGGGTGAAACTGTTCACCAAGACATCTATCAGTAGAGAAACAAATCAATGACTTAAAAATAAAATCTCTTTTAAATTTTACTTTCTAAGATTTATTATTTTGTGAATATAAAACTTAAGTAAAGATGATTTTAACTTAAGACAACTATTATAGAAATCTTATTATAGCTTCTAATTAGATTTTTACGCGTTATAAAGCTGGAAAGAGATAGCTAATACATTGCATCAAAGCATCCAAAAACATCTCAACAAATTAGGACATTTAGACAAATCTTATTAGTTTAAATTTAGTAGGGATAAATGTAAAGTACTGTACGTGGATTCAGAAAATCAATTTAACATGAACATAATAGGAGAGGCATAGTTAAATAAAAATTCATCTGAAGGGGGCGACTAGGTGGCACAGTGAGTAGAGCACCGGCCCTGGAGTCAGAAGGACCTGAGTTCGGATCCGGCCTCAGACACTTAATACACACAAACAAAAACCTAGCCGTGTGACCTTGGGCAAGTTACTTAACTCCATTTGCCCTCCAAAAAGAAAAAAAAAAGTTCATCTGAAAATCAGTCTATAAGCATTTATTAAACAAGTCACATTTAGTGGACTTCAATTTTAATATGGATTATTTTGCATAATATGGCTGCTAAAAATAACAATCATGTCCAGAAGGAGGAAAGTGATAGTTTCGAATGTGTTCTGCCCTGGTCACACAACATCCAAAGTACTGTTCAGTTCTGAATACCACATTTTAAGCTACAGGTCATCCAGAGAAGGGCAACCAACATGGAAAAAGGTCTCATAATCATGCCAAATGAGGGCTAGTTGAAGAAACTTTGTCTGTTAATCAGCTATGATGTTGCCAGGTGCTGTGCTTCATGCTAGGGATAGAAAGACAAAAGCAAAAAATGGCCTTCACCCTCAAGGAGTGAACAGCATAGCTGGGAAAATAACATATACACACATGTTATGTGTGTGGGTACATTACATATCCAAACATATGTATGTATCCAAAATACAAGTTATTTGTATGTAAAATAGATATAAGGTGATTTTGAGGAGGAAGACACTAGCAAGCTGGCAGGATCATTAAAAGAAAACTTACAGTGGATTATGTTAGGTGGCTTCACATATTTGCAAGGCTAAAGAAAGAGAGACTAAATGTGTTCTGCTTGTCTCCAGAGTACTTATGTATAGATGAAGTCACAAAAAAAATAAATTAAGGCTTGATTTAAAGGAAAACTTCCCAACAATTGGAGCTATGCAGAAATGGAATGAACCTCATAAAAAAATTAGTGGGTTCCTAACTTGAGTCTTCAAACAAAAAGGCTGGGTGACTACCTGTTAAGTATAGTGTAGAGGAAATTCTTATTCAGGTACAGGTTAACTTAGAAGCCCCTTCTCTCTCAGGTTTATGATTGTTAGTGCTCTCCCAATATCCAGACCCCACTTTTCACCTGTAATTCAGGCATCTTCACTTAGATCCTCTCCTTTCTACTTGGCACCTCAAATTTATCATGACCAAAACTGACTTTTCCATGAAAAAAAATACTTTTGTAGATTGACTAATTTTTGCTAATAGTGCCACTATTCTTTTTTTTTTTAACAAATACTTTATTAACTTCTGTTTTACATCATTCATTTCCGCCAGATTTTGAGTTACAATCATTTTCCCCCCATTATTCCCCTACCCAACCTCCCAGAATAGCAGTCCCACAAGATATCGCTTCCTCCAATCTGTTCTCTCCCATACCTTCTCCCATACGCCCATCGACTTTTCCATTAGAGGAAGGTGAATCTTTGTGTCCCAATGCCTGCACATCTTATCTCCCTATTACAAGCAAAAGAGTATTAATAATAGTATTTATATATATTTGAAACATTTAATGTTACGACATCAAATTTCAGATCCATTTCCTTCCTCCCTTGTCACCCATTCCCTCTGGGGAGATAAGTAATTCAGTATCTGTTGTACATGTCTAGCTATGCAAAACATTGTCATAGTAGATATATTGTACAAGGCTGCTTATAATTCCCTCCCACTCATCCCACCCCCCACCTGGTCCATTCCCTACATGATCCTGTCCCTCTTCTATAGTGGGTACTTCCAACCTCCCCTCACCCCAAGGATGCCCTCCCATCCATCATCCCTCCTCTCATCCCCCTTCCTGCTGCAGGTTGAGAATATCCCATTTAGTATGTATGTCATTTTCTCCCTGAACCAAATTCAATGTGAATGTGGTTTTGCCTTTTTAGCCTTCCTTATTCTCCCCCTCCTTTGCACCCACTTCCCCTACATGAGATAGTTTACCCTACCATGTCTCTCCCCATCTCCTCTTGCCACTTTCCTCTCTCACCTCATAATTTCATCCCTTGAGTATTCTCCCTTCCCAACAAATTCAACTTATGCCCTCTATCCATATATAACTGTAACCATATACACACACATTCACATATGTATTCATATGACCACACCCCTTCTTCCATTATTTTCTTAGTGAGAAAGATATCATCAGTCACAGTTATTGCTTTTCCATATAGGAATGTAAATAGTTCAACTTTGATAAGTTCCTTTTGATTTCTTTTCTCTGATTACCTTCTCAGGCATCTCTTCCTTCTTGTGTCTGGATGTCAAATTTTCTATTCAATTCTGGTTTTTTCCTCAAGAATGCTTGAAAGTCCTCTATTCCACTGAATGACCATATTTTCCCCTGAAACAAAATACTCAGTTTTGCTGGGTAGGTGACCCTTGGGTTCATTCCCAGTTCTTTTGCCCTCTGGAATATCATATTCCATGCCCTTCGATCCCTCAGTGTAGAAGCTGCCAGGTCCTGGGCTATTCTGACTGTGTGTCCACAATATTGAAATTGTTTCTTCCTGGCTGCTTGGAGTATTTTCTCCTTGATCTGGGGATTCTGGAACCCGGCTATAATATTTCTGGGAGTTTTCTTTTTGGGATCTTTTTCAGGAGGTGATCGGTGGATTCTTTCAACCTCTATTTTGCCCTCTGGATCTAAAACATCAGGGCAGTTTTCCTTGAGAATTTCTTGAAGGGTGATTTCTAGGTTCTTTCCTTGATCATGGCTTTCAGGTAGTCCAATAATTTTTAAATTGTCTCTCCTGGATCTATTCTCCAGGTCAGTGGTTTTTCCCATGAGATATTTCACATTGCCTTCTAATCTTTCATTTGTTTGGATCTGCTTAGCAGCATCTTGATTTCTCATAAAGTCATTAGCTTCCATTTGCTCCAGTCTAACTCTGAAGGAATGAATCTCCTCAGTGAACTTTTGAGATTCTTTTTCCATCTGGCAAATTCGACTTTTTAAGGCATTCTTCTCCTCATTGCCCTTTTGGGCCTCCTTTGCCATTTGAGCTAGTCTATTTTTTAAGGTGTTGTTTTCCTCAGTCAGGCTGTTGACCCTCATTTCATACTTTTCCTGCATCCTTCTCATTTCTCTTTCTAATTTTTCCTCCACTTCTCTTATTTGATTTTTAAAGTCCTTCTTAAGGTCCTCTATGGCCTGCAACCCGCTCATGTTTTCCCCTGGGGCTTTTGGAGGAGGACTTCTGACCTCACAGTCCTTTTCCCGCTCTATGCCCCCAAAATAGGAGTCTAGGGTTGCATTTTTCTGTTTCCTTTGCCTTGGCATGTTGCCACTTAGTTGCTTGACTTTTGGGCTTGTTGCCACACTATGGCTTTAAGGCCAGATAGAGGAATTTTCGTCCCGAACGTGTGGGGGCAACTTCCGTTTCTGGCAAGCTGTAAACCCACCCACAACTTCCACCCTAGATCACAATCCAGATCCAGGGAGGTTAAAGCAAGAGCGATTACCCCCAAGACTGATCGCTGGATCTCCCCACGATTTGTAGGCTGGGAGCCGGAGTTGCCTCTGAAAACTACAAAATGGCGTGTCTCCTCAGAGGCTTCTAGCCCCCAGGGGAGGGAGCTGACGCATTCCCCAAATACAGGTCCTAAAGTCCATAGGACACTAACCTCTTACTTTGTCCTAGGCAAGTCTATGTTGATAATTCTGGGGTCGCCACAGTTCCTGGTGTTCTGGGGTTCCTCCAGCCGGCTGCTGGCCCTGCCGCCCTGGGGCTAAAACCTCGGCTCACGTGGACCTGGGCTCGGCTCGGACCTGGGCTCGGCTCGGCTCCTGCGCCCTGCGCGCTGCCGGCTCCCAGACCACTGCGCTGGTCCTTCCTGCAGGGTGCTGGGCTGTCCTCAGCGGGAGGTTAGCTTCTCTGTGTCGTTCTGTGGGTGCTGGGGCTCCAGAAGTTTTTCAGAGTCCTTTTTTACATAGTTTGTGGAGAATCTGGGGGCAGAGAGGCTTGGACGAGCTGTTTCTACTCCGCCATCTTGGCTCCGCCCCTAGTGCCACTATTCTTATAATTACCGGGCCTAGAAATCCCAGTGTGATTTTTTTGATTCTTCTTCCTTGGCTTCATAGTCATACCTTTCCCAGGTGTTGTCATTTTGACTTCTGCATCTTCAGCATCTCCATTTCTAATTCCATATCCAACTTTTAGCTCATCATTTTGGCTGACATTCTTTCTCAACAGCCTTCTGAATGCTTTCCCCTCATTTTTCTCACCCCCTTCAACTCATACTTCCTATCAAATTTTCCTGATATTCTCCTCTAACTTAACATTCAGTTATACCCAAAGGCCCAGCTTAGGTACTCTCTCTTTATGAAGCTTTCCTTGAAATTGTTGCTGGAAGTGAGCTTTCTTGGCTACATATTTGCACTTCTACATGCAGTTACTGCATTCTACATTATAGTTATTATCTCTCTTTCTAGTTTTTAAATTCCTTGAAGGCAGGAATGCTTTTTAATTATCGTGCTTAACACAGTGCTGTCCATATGAATACTTAACAATTTATTAAATTGATTTCAACAAATCATTTAACAAACATTTATTAAATACTGTGGAATCAACAGAGAAGAATAAGACATTGACCTTACCCTTAAACCATTCCTAGTTAAATAGTAAGAACTCAGCTACGTGCCTTACCTCCTTCTGTTTTTCTGACTTCCATTTTATTGAAGGTACTTTATTTAATTTTTTCTATAACTTTAAATGGCCTGCAAGCAGATTGAATATTCCATTGATACATTTTCTTTTACAGTATATGACTAATATAGTAATTCAAGAAAATACTGAGTAAAACTTGGCTTCCCAAAAAATCTGAAATTGCATATAGTACCACAGTCCATAAAGGTTAATTTGTCACTCTGAAGAAAATAAATGAAAATAAATAAATCAAAACAGTGAAAAAACCGTTTCCCGCCGGTGTTTGATGAAGGAGCATTTAATTTGTAATCCTACTTTTTATAGCTAATGTGCTAATTGACTCAGCTAACACCTGCATAATTTATTTTTAAAATCTCACTGAAATCTACATCTTAGTGAGATTCTAGGAAGTTATGGCAGCAGCTGTTAACACATCTGTTTCAGTGATCCAGCATGAAAAAAAGATTCTAAAAATAGCTGAAATTTGACTCAGACTTCATAGTATTCAAGAAAGTGTCAACTGAACCAGATTAGAAATCTATCTTTAAAATATCTTCAATTTCACATGACATGGTTTACTTCTGAATGCAACATTTACCCTAAGCAATATTTGTTAGCAAATTAGATGTGTGGCTGATCCATTTCCCTTCTTGCCAGTTGGAGAAAAGGATTACAGAAGAGACAAAAGGTATAGTAATATATCAAAGCATAGTTCAAAGAAAATTTCATTTCACAGGAAGATTATCACATTAATTTTAAAGAGCCTCTTCTGTTTATTGTGAACTGAAACTACGAAGAACCACCTTTAAAAGTGTGATATATTTTTATATGCTATATTTTCCCAACTCTTTGTTGAATTAATTCCTCCTTATATATAACTTACCTTCACTGGTTCTGCGGCTTCTGTGACATTCCTCCTTATCATTCATTAACTTTTCTTCCCTAGATGTAGAAATCCCCCAGTCTCTTCACCTCAGTGACCTTCTATACTTTCTTTATTTTGTAATTGTAATAATAACAGTAACAATATAACAATAATTGTACTAGCTAGCATTTATATAACACATTAAAGTTTGTAAAGACTGTTCCAGAGCAGGACAGTTCATCTCTCATCTCTGTACATTTCCTCTGTCCCACATGGTTGGAATGTTCTCCCTCCTTATCCTTACCTCTTGGCTTCCCTGGCCTTTTCTGAGTCCCAGCTAAAATTCCAGCTTTTACAGTAGAGGTTCCCAAACTTATTTTGTCTACTGCCTCCTTTAAAAAAATTATTCAGTGCTCCCCTGGAAATCTACTTTCTTTAACCTTTTAACATTTAAAAAAAATTGTGTCATTTCAAAAAATATAAAGTATTTTATTTTTAAAATGGTGCATCTTTAATAATTTGTTGTAAATTTGTGGGGTTTTTCCTGCATTGAAATTTTGATGATGTGATAGTGTGTTGTCATGTAACCATATAGTATCATATTGTAAACAAGTCATTCCACACACATATTCCTGCCTATACATGCTGAACTTCCTGACAATGCGCAACATGTTTGCCTGCCAACACTTGCTTGTTAAGACCTTACATCTTAACTTACATTTTATGTGTCTATTTGAAAATAATGTAATCACTAAGACTTTAACTCAGTTACACAACAAATAAAACATGTAAGAATGGTTTTTCAAAATTCTCTTCTACTTGTGCTTCCACTGCCCCTTTATTTTTATTCAGTGGCCCCCCAGTTGCACTCAGGGCTCCTACCAACCTCCCTCCCCATTGGTCCAACACCCCCACCCCCAGAGGGTGGTATCACGGAATTTGGGAACCTATGTCTATAGGAAACCTTTCTTGATCCCCTTTGATTCTGGTTCTTTCCCTCCATTGATTATTTCCAATTTATCCTGTATATAGCTTGTCCACAATCATTTGCATTTTGTCTCCTCCACTAGATTATGAGTCCCCTGATGGCAAAGACTGTCTTTTGCCTTTCTATCTCCAGGGTTTAGCACTGTGCCTAACATAATAGGTTCTTAACAAATGTTTATTGAGTAACAAAGCATTTTACACATGTCATCTCATTTGGCCCTCACTACCACCTTGTGAGGTAGACACTGTTATTGTTCTCATTATATAACTATAGATATATCTATTATATAGATATATTTATAGAAATTTTAGAGGGGGGGAAGGCAAGGCAATTGGGGTTAAGTGACTTGCCCAAGGTCACACAGCTAGTAAGTGTGTCAAGAGTCTGAGGCTGGATTTGAACTTAGGTTCAAATGGTTCAGTGCTCTATTCACTGTGCCACCTAGCTGCCCCTGTTCTCATTTTATAGATGAAGAAACTGTGCCTGAGAGAGGTTAAATGACTTCCCTGTAGTCACACAGCTAGGAAGTGTCTGAGGACAGATTTTCCTAACTCCAAGTCCCGCTCTTTATTCACTGCACAACTCTGTACTTACTCTCTCAGGGAGCTCATCCATTCCTATGGTTTGGTTGTCCCTCTTTGCTTATGACTTTAAAATCGGTTTCTCCCAGGTACATTCTAATTCCTGTTTCCTTGGTTATCTCCTCAAATTTAGGTTACTCCCAAAGAATTTCCATAAAATCTCCAATACCACTTTATCTCCTCTAATTCCTTGGTCTCCCTGCCGACTCTGAATTTCTCCCTACTCTGATTCATCCTTCACATAGCATCACAAGTGATTTTCATAAATCATAAGCAACATCCCTTCTCAGTAATGCTGGTTGTCCCCTGTTATAGCTAAGAGAAATACAAGCTCTTCGTTTGGCATTTAACATTCTACACAACCTAGCCCTATCTTGCTTTCCAAGTTTTATTAGACATACTAGTATGTCTAGTATAGACATACTAGAACTATTGCCATTCCTCATATGTAAACACTTCTCTTTTCCCCTCAGCACAAGGTCACTACTTCATTTGAGTTTTGTATGCATCTATATATGTGCCTGTCTTCTTCGTTACAATACAGCTTCTTTATGAGAAAGGACTTGCATTTTTGTTTTTGGATAGTAAACGCTAAATAAATTCTTTATGATTAATTTATTTATTGATTCAGCAATGATTTGTTAGATACCACCTATATGCCAATTTATTATGCACCAACTACTTTGCTAGGTACTATTGGCAGAGAAGTGGATACAAAGATAATATAGAGCTACCCTATCATAGAAATTATAATTTAATAAGAATAGGAGAGAAACACTGCTCTACTGTATCTAATAACTAATTCATAATTAAGTGATAGGAGCATAAGTAAAGTATAGAATGGTATGCAAAGTCCAAAAAAGATCATTTCTTCCTGGGGAGATCATTGAAAAATTCAGACAGTAGGAATGTTTTTCATCTGGGTCTTGAAAGATAGAAGGCACATCATAGGCATTAAATAACAATTGTTAAGTGTGAACACATGAATGGGTTGAAGTCACCCATAAAACAGGAGGGTAGCAGAATGGATTAGAAAGCAGAATTTATCCATGTATTTTTTACAAGAAACATTTGAAACATAGAAAAAGAATCATTCAGAGTTTAAATAAGGGACTGGAACAGAATTGGTTATTCAAGTGAACTCAGAAAAGCAAGGATAGCAGTTCTGCTTTCAGACAAGTTAACAGTAGTCAACAAGCATTTATTTAATGCCTCTGATGTACCAGGCACTGGGGATTAAAAGAAAGACAACAAAAAAATAAGCAAATAAAGAAATATAATGGATCTGATTAAAAGAGAAACCGGAAATTTTGTTGTGCTTAATGGTTCCCTAGATAATACATGTATTATTATTAATACTTAACACATATGCACCAAAGCGCATAGTAGAAAAACTTGATATAAAAAACTATAATTTTTGGGAATCTCTGTGTATTCCTCTCACACATAATATTATACAATTACAAGATAAACAAGAAAAAAAAATTAAGGACCTGAATAGCATTTTGGAAAAGTTAGATATGATAGAGCTCTAATTACTGAATGGAAACAGAGTGGAGTATGTATATATTTGAGCTGGCATAGTTTCTTTACAAAAATTTACCTTGTACCAGAGCATGAATACTTCCCAAACAAATGCAGGAAAACAAACACATTAATTTTAAAAATTCATTGTAGAAAAAAATCCATTGTGGAAACTAAAGAATTTGTTTAAAAAAACCAAGTCAGAGAAACAATAGGAAATTTCATTAAAGAAAATGGCAGCAATGAGATAACATGCTAAAATTTTTAGGATATAGCTAAAGCAGTCCTGAAGAGAATTTTTATATTTTTAAATATTTTCATCAATAAAAAGAGAAAGAACAAATCAATGAATTGGGCTTACAACTAAAAAAACCTGAGAAACCAATAAATTAAAACCCCCAGCTAAATGCCAGAATGGAAATTATGAAAATCAATGAAGAAATTTTTTTAAATTTAAAAACAAAAGAAAAAAATCAAACCAATGAATTGATAAATATTTGGGTATTTGGAAAAGTTATAAATTATTTGTTAGTGTGATTTTTTGTTTGTTTGTTTGTGGCTTTTTTTGTTTTTTTGGAGGGCAGTTGGGGTTAAGTGACTTGCCCGAGGTCACACGGCTAGTTTTTGTGTTAAGTGTCTGAGGCTGGATTTGAACTCAGGTCTTCCTCACTCAAGGGCCAGTGCTGTATTCACTGTGCCACCTAGCCCCCTCCCCGCCTTGTTAGTGTGATTTTTAAAATCAGAGAGGCACACCAAATTATAAGTATCAAAAAGGAAAAATTGAGATGAAAGGAGAACACATAAAGGAAATCATTAAAAATTTTTTGCCTAATTATATTGCAATAAAATGGACAATTTAAAGGAGATGGGTGAATATCTACAAAATTCAAAATAATCATATTAGCTGGGGGAAAATAGGGAATATAAGTAACCTAATTGCAGAAAAAAGAAACTGAACAAGGCATAAAGTAGCTCCTCAAGAAAAATACCCTGTGATCAGATATATTTAAAAGTGAATTCTATCACACACCCAATGAAAAATTGATTCTAATATATATAATCTATTTTCAAAGACTGGAAAAAGCAGGAGTCCTACAAAATACCTTCTATTATACAAATATGAATTTGATGTGAAATATACTCATATCTACTTTTACATTCAGTCTGTTGTAATATGTTGTTTTGATTGAAGCATATGAAGAAAATATGTTTTCAGCCTCACTCAGATATTTAATTGGAAATGGTGGGAGTGTTTTTAATAGCCTTTTCAGATAATTGTGTATATTCCTTTTTTTTTTTTTGACTGGGGAAGGCAAGGCAGTTAGGATTAAGTGACTTGCCTAAGGTCAGAGAGCTAATAAGTGTCTAGTGTCTGGGGTCAGATTTGAATTCAGGTCCTCCTAACTTCAGGGCCAGTGCTCTATTCACTGTGCCACCTAGTTTCCCCAATATATTCTTCTTTGATACTCATAAAACTCAACAAGTGATAATTTCTTGCAGGTGAATTGTAATGTGAATTCTGAAATAATATCTATGAACTTTTCATACTGTTACATTAAAAATCCATTGATCTATCTTTGCCTTACAATGAATCTTTTATCGATAGTTGATTTTGTAACATCATGCGTTAGTCATTTAAGAAAGTATTGGTTCAGGGGTGGCTAGGTGGCGCAGTGAGTAAGAGCGCCGGCCGCGGAGTTGGGATGACCCAAGATCGAATCCGGCCTCAGAAAATGAGCACCCACACACAAATAATGACTAGCCGTGTAACCTTGAGCAAGTTACTTAACCCCAATTGCTTTAAAAAAAAATATATTGGTTCATTGAGCTGTTCAGATTTTCCAAATGATAATACATTTCATTATAAAATATTTTTAAATCACATTCACTAATATCAACACCAATCTCATCAGAAAAATCTTTAAGGAAGCTGTCAGGTTCACAGTGACAGATAAGTTTTCTAAAATTCTAATTTTTGCTTTAAAGCTTGAATTTCATCATTGGCAACAAATGTTATCAGTTTTTTCTTGAAGTGAGAGGCTCATTTCATTCCTTTTTTGAGAAACTACCTGTCACATACTCAGATCTGAATAATCATAGTTTGTCAGTCATTCTTTCAAGTTAAAATGATGTTCCATAAAAAAAAAAAAAATCAGCTAGTTCAGCTCACAACTCAATCACACAAGTAATTTTCCTTGAGAAAAACATTGTACTTCATTATATAGCAGAAGTGCTGCATCCATATTTTGTACTTCATCACAAAATGTTCAAAAGTTTTGTGCTTGTGTTAAGATTTAACAAAATCATAAATCTTTATTGCTTCATCAAAGACATTCTTAGGTTGAACTTTTTTTTTTTTACTTAGAATGTATGGTGGTAAAGAATACAGTGACTAAGGGGCGGCTAGGTGGTGAAGTGAGTAGAGTGCCGGCCCTGGAGTGAGAAGGACCTGAGTTCAGATCCGACCTCAGACACTTAACTCGCACACACAAACAAAAACCTAGCCGTGTGACCTTGGGCAAGTTACTTAACCCCAATTGCCCTCCAAAAGGCAAACAAACAAACATTATTGGGTTCTGCTTTCTTATATATTCTGCTACTTGTGTTACTTATTCACAGTTATCTTCATTAATTGTTTATTTTCCTCCATCCTGTTTTCATATATTTTTCTTCTTTTTGCTTCCTGTTCTCAGAGAAGAGAATGGTTAGAAAGATTGGTGCACTGAGCAGCAGTATTTTATGCATTCTTACCTTGTTCCTCTTTACTTTTCCTTCCCTAGATTCCATCATAGATTCTTAATGTTTTTTTTTTCCTTTCAAAACTCATGTCAAGATTCACCCTTTGAAGTTAAAATTTGTTTTGCTGACAACAAATCTCTTCCATAACTTACCCTCTTTCTTATTTACTCTTCTTCTTTGTGTTCCCAACTCTATATGTGTATTTATTCTACCCTTCTTTGACCAGCTCAGATGGAAGTAATCCTCAAGTATTACCTGCTGCCCCAACATCTTTTTTGTATAGTCTTCTACTTGAGCACCCCAATTATTAGATAATTTATTTCACCCTTTTTCCTCTTCATATACATATATATATATATATACATGCAATATATTAATGTATATGACATATATTCCTTTTCCCCCCTTCATCTAAATATATCAAAACCACTCTCTGACCTTCTGTCTTATTTCACTTCTTCTCTGAACACCCTAATGACATTAACGTTATAAAAAGACAGTTATATCATCTCTATTAGAACTTAAGCACTTCGAATGTGTGTATATATGTTTATAGGTATACGTGGATAGAGGGCACAGGTTGAATTTGGTGGGAAGGGATGCTACTTAAGGAGTGAAGTTAAGAGGTGAGAGAGGAAAGTCACAAGAGGAGATGGGGAGAGACAGGTTAGGGTAAACTATCTCATGTAGAAGAGGCAAGGGGAAGTAGTTGCAGGGGAGGGGAAGAACAGGAAGGCAAAAAGGCAAAACCATATTCTCATTGAATTTGGCTCAGGGAGAGAATGACATACATACTAAATGGGATATCTTACCCTGCAGGAGAGTAGGGGGAAGGGGGAATGAGAGGAGGGATGATGGAGGGGAGGGCATTCTGAGGGGAGGGGAGGTTGGAAGTACCCACTTTTGAAGAGGGACAGGATCAAAGTAGGGAATGGACCAGGTGGGGGGTGGGATGGGTGGGAGGGAAATATAAGCAGTCTTTTACAATGTATCTACTATGGTAATGTTTTGCATAGCTATGTATGTACAACACATACTGAAGTGCTTATCTTCCCAGAGGGAGTGGGTGACAAGGGAGGAAGGGAATGGATCTGAAATTCGAAGTTTTAAAATTCAATGTTTCAAATGTATATAAATATTATTATTAATACTATTTTGCATGTAATTGGGAGATAAGATGTTCAGGCATTGGGGCACAGAGATTCACCTTGCCCTAATGGCAAAGTCGAAGAGTGTATGGGAGAGAGCAGATTGGATGAGGGGATATCTAGTGGGACTGCTATTCTGGGGTGGTGGGTAGGGAAAAAATGGGGGAAAATTTGTAACTCAAAATCTGGTGGAAATGAATGATGTAAACCAGAAATTAATAAAGCATTTGTTAAAATAATAAAAAAAAGAATTTAAGCACTTCATCCCTGTTTAGTTTGTCCAGATAGTTTGTTTATATTTACGGCTTTATGTTTCTCTTGACTCCCACATTTTTATTCTGAAGTTCTTAATAAGCTCTTACCTTTTCATTAGCAGTACTTGGAAATCCTTATTTCAGTACAGGTCAGTTTTTTCCCCTGTACTCAGTTTTTCTATTATGTTATTCCTTGTTGTAGGCCTGTATCTTTTACCTTTTAGGATATCATAATCCAAATTCTCTGTTCCTTTTAAGTGGTAGCTATATCTTGGGTGACCTTGACTATAGCTCCTTGGTACTTAAACTCTTTCTGACTGCTAATAATATTTTTTCTTTGATCTAGAAGGTAGGGATTTTTGCTATGAAGTTCCTGGAAGTTTTCATCTCAAGATTTTTTTCAGGAGATAACTGGTAGATGTTTCCATTTTCACTTTGCCCTCTGGTTCTAAGATCTGAGCAATTTTCTTTTTAAATATAAAATGCAGTAAATGTTATTGTATTTCCGCCCCCTCCCCCAGCTTTTTGCCTTTGGTTTGATATTTCTTGTTTCAGTGAATCATTTACTTCTACTTAGTCCATTCTCATTTTTAAGGCATCCATTGGTTAGGTACGATTTTGTACCTCATTTACTAAGCTATTAATTTTCTTTCCAACGCTTTCCTTCAATGCTCTAATTTCCTTTACACTTCATTCTTCTAATACTCTCATTTCATATATGAATTTTTTTCAACTTTTGTATCATTTCTTCTAGAATTTTAGTTGAATTCGTATCCAAGCTATTTTTTTTCAAAGCTTTGCTTGTAGATGTTTTGGAGTCATTCTCCTCTGAGTTTGTGTCTTGGGTGTTCTTGTCAATATAATAGCTCTTTATAATGAGAGTCTTTAGATAGATAGATAGATAGATAGATAGATAGATAGATAGATAGATAGATAGATAGATAGATATCCTTCTAGAAATAATTTTCTCCAGCAAAATCTTGTGTTAGGATCAGGCTCTCTGCTTTTCTGCAGAGAATGTTTAGGCCTTATTTGGCCTTGATTTCTGTTCTCTTGGGTTCCCCAGCTGCTTTCTTTGGTTATTGAATCTTATGTTCTTCAGGGATTTATTGAATCCTGTATTCTTCAGGGATTTGAGGGTCAGCTCAGACTAGGGACCTGAAAGCTTTCACTATGCCCAAAATGGTTTTGTCTTGGTGAAGTTTGATTGCTATCCTTCTGGTTTATGCTTTGCAAGCTACTGACTATATTTGGCATCTAAGGAACACTATTGTCAGCTTGGCCCTTGTTGGAGTTCCAGTAGATTGCTGGTAGCCCAACTATCTTTCAGCTTGTTGGAAGGATCTTCAGGTCCAGAGTGATAAAGGAGGTAGAGGAGGCAGGCTCCTCTTTGATCTGAGCTCCCTGCCTGATTACTCAATGGCCCTCTTTAGACCAAACTAGAAATTAAATCTAATACCACATGTCCATAGCTACACTGCACTCCTCACTTTTCTTCCTACTTCATGCACACTATACAGCCTTTGGTTCACAACCACTCTTTGCTGGGAAGCAGCTATAAATCTGCTGTGTATAGCTGCAGATCTTTTCCTTATATACTGATCTTTGACCCAGTTCTAGGGTACTAATGACAGAGGTGCCTTTTGAATATCATTCCTGTTCCCTGAACTTCATCAGGTTTTAATACACAGGCGTAGGCCCCCCAGTTCAGTCAACATGCTGGAAGATTCTGTGCAGCACTTTCTTGACCAGCCCCGCTGACCTGGTCTAGAAAAATGACTCACTTAGGTCTTTCTTTCTAGGTGTTTGTTGCAGAAGTTGTAGAGGATTAATTGGCTGTACTGCTTCCTCATATTCTTCCAACTTTGTTGGTCTCTCCAGCCTACTTTTCCAGATGTATTATACATTACTGTGTTTCATATCCCATGTCCAAGTCAAACTAGCCTTCTTGATTTTTTGTGTAAAACATTTCATTTCTTATCTATAGTGCTTTTCCCTATACCTGGAAAACACTGCCTCATACAATACAATACAATACAACACAATACAACACAACACAATACAATACAATACAATACAATACAATACAATACAATACAATACAATACAATACAATACAATACAATAAAATGCCTAACTTACTTCAAAGCTCAAATTGCATGCCATCTCTTACAAGAAGTTTATTTTGACCTTTTTAGATGTTAGTATACTTACTAAATATACTTTACCCCTCCCTAGAAATCACATTTTTATTTTGTGCATATTTTGAATTTAATTTTCTTTGTCATATTAACCTTCTTCCCCTCCCTGCCCCCAGCCCTATTGGAATGTAAGCTCCTTGATGACAGAGATTATATCCTTAGTGCCTAGCATAAAGTATGATACAAATTTAGGCACTAATAAAATTAATAAATAATTTTTTATTGAACATCAAGAGATCTAGGGTAAGGGCTCCAAGGATGATGGATAAACCAGTAGAGGAAGACATGGACGTGAGTCACATAGAATAGAGGACATGGATGTCTTGATGTCTTGACCTTGGTACTCCCTTACCCAGATTCATGAGATCACAGACCTATCAGTGTGTTAAATGTACTGATGATTAGGTTTAAAGAAGTACAAAGTCTGAATAAGACAGAGTCCCTACCCTCAAGAAAGTTCTATTCTGGGAGGGAGGAGACCTTTGAGGTTCTCAACTGAGAACTTTGTCTCATAATTATAGAAAAAAATTAAGGCCATTTACCATGAGCTCCCTCTTCTCCTCTCTTCCTCGTCTCCTATCACTCAGATGCCTTCTGCCACTATTTCCTCCTTCTCCCTTATCTTTTATGAAGAGGTAGCATTACTCCCTACCATGACCCACCTCTCCACCTGCACAAGTAATCCCATTCCATCTATCCCTACCAAAAAATTGCCCCCCCACATGGGGACATTCTTGTCACTTCAATTTCTTCCTTCCTATTGGCTCCTTCCCTACCTCCTATAAACGTGCCCATTTTTCCCCAGTCCTGGGGGGGAAAAGCCCTCACTTGATCTTCTATCTCCTCATTGTTCCATTCCTACTATCTCTTCTGCCTTTTGTAGCCAAAGTCCTTGAAAAGGACATCTATGCTAGAAGCCTCTACTTTGTCTCTTCTCACTTCTTAACCCCTTAAAATTCAGCTTCTGATCTCATCATTTCACTAAAACTCATTCCATAGTTACCAAAGATCTCATTATTGCCAAATCAAGTGACCTTTTGTCAATCTTCATTCTCCATGATTCCATGTCACCCTCTTCTCCTTCATACTATCTTCTCTCTAGGTTTTCAGGACCCCACTCTCATCTGGTTCTACTCTTCAGAGTGCTTTTCTTAGACTCCTTTGCTACATTGTCATCATGCCCTCTAAAAGGGTTCTGTCCTGGCCCTCTTCTCCTCTACTACTTGGTCATCTCATCAGCTCCCATGATTTTAACTGCTGATAATTCTCAACTTTACTATTTTGCCCTAACCTCTCTGCACATCTCTGACTGCTTTAAAGACCCCTTGAACTGGATGTTCAGTAGGTATCTTAAATTCCACATATCCAAAACTTTATCTCTACCTCCTGCCTTCCCTATTATTGTTGAAGACACCATCCTCCTAGTTTTCTCCAGCTAACAATCTAGGTGTCATCCTCGATGCCTCACTGTCTCTTACTCTCCTCCCTCCTGTATCCAATCTGTTGCCAAGGCCTGTCAATTAAACATTTGAGACATCTTTCAAATTCACCCTCTTCTCTTTTCTGATACTACCACCACCCTGGTGCAGGTCCTCAGTTCCTTGTATCTGGACTACTGCAGTAGTCAGCTGGGAAGTCTCCCTTCTTCAAGTCTCTGCTCTCCAGTATATCCTACATTCAGCCATGAAATGAATTTTCTAAACCATAGGTCCAGCCATGTCTGTTACACACACACACACACACACACACCCCTCCACCTAATAAACTTCAGTGGCTCCCTGTCACCTCCAAGATCAAATACAAAATCTTATCTGGCCTTTAAAACCATTCATAACCTAGGCCCAATCTACCTTTCTGGTCTTCTTATACCCCACTCCCTACCATGCACTCTTTGATCCAGTAACACTGGCCTTTTTCTGTTCCACAAACAAGACATTCCATCTCTTGGTTCTGGACATTTTCTTAGGCTGTCTTCTATTCTGGTAATTCTCTCCCTTCTCATCTCTACTTCTTGACTTCCCTGGCTTACTTCAAGTCCCCACTGAAATCCCATCTTCTACAGGATCACTTTCCTAATCCTTCTTAATTCTGGTGACTTCTTTCTTTTAACTGTTTTCTATTTATCTCTGCTTTGTATATATTTGTTTACATGTTCCCATTACTATCTCCCATTAGATTGTGAACTCCTTGAGGGCAGGGACTCTTTTGCTTCTTTTTGTATCCCTAGAGCTTAGCATAATACCTGGTACATAGTAGACAATAAATGCTTGTTGACTGACAAACAGAACTGTTTTACACAATTTTAATGATGAGTTCATTAGAGTCTTTTAAAACAAAATGCTACCTGAGCTCTACAGGACAACTAACAGGAATGCTCAGGGCCTACTTCATGAACGTGGTAGCATTTCAGTTCTCCTCTCCCTTCTTCCTTATTTAAAAAAAATTATTTTACAAATTTATAAAACTCAAAATAAAATGTAGTGACATTCTTTTTCTTTTTTTGCTGTTATTCAGAGCCAGGAAAAGATAAGGTATTTGTATACCATAGGAACAGAACAGTTTGAACATTTTTTCTCCTATGTGTTACAAGCTTTGAGCTATAACTGTAAAATATGTGCTTTAGTAACACAGGAATATACTTTTGCAAAATAAATATCTATGTGTCAGGGAGAAAAAATTTTTGGTATTAAATATATATTGTTGTTGCTTCATTGTTCAAGTCATGTCTGACTCCTCGTGCCCCCTATATGGGGTTTTCTTGGCAAAGATATTGGAAGGGGTTGCCATTTTTTTGTCCTGTGGATTAAAATATATACATTACCCTCCCAAAGATTATTAAAAAATATTTCTCCTCCTCATATTGCAATCTTATCAAGCTCTCTATCTAACCTACCTCTAGTACTGAATCTGCTATTCAGATAGTCCTTTTTTCTATTCTATTAAATAAATATATCTTCTTTTTCTAACAAGGAAATGGACTTTAATATTTAAAATCCATCAGTGAAGGTGAAGGTGAAATCCAAGTTTACAATAGGAAATGTGCTAAAATTGACTTGACAAAAGAAATTTGGATTGAGATTTAAAATGACCTAGTGAAAATAATTGATTTTTATGATTCAGTAAGGAAGATATAAACAAAATAATCTTATAGAACAGGAAATGTATTTGTTAAAAATAGAAACCAGCAGACTTAGTAAATTAGAAATCTTCATAATACTGGAAGAAAAATAGAATAGAAAGAATCAATGAAATATATTTCTAGAGTTGGATCTCTGCATATTTGTTTACCATATGTAGCAGAACTGGAGATTTACCTAAAACAAATAAAGTCCAGCATTCATTTCATTCAATAATAGTACTGGAATTTGAGGAAAATAGTAATGATTGAGATGCTTAGGTTTTATTTTGTTTTACTTGACTGTTGCCTATACTCATTAAGTAAAACCTTTCACTGAAAAGCTGATTAAGACAACCTGGAAAGAAAGTTCCTAGTTTGTATTTTATTTACTGGCACTAATTTCATCCAAAAGTTTATGGATGGATCAACTGTTGAAAGAAGCCAGGGTACTGATTAGTATTAAGAATATAATTAGGGGTGGCTAGGTGGCGCAGTAAATTAAGTACTGTCCCTGGAGTCAGAAGGACCTGAGTTTAAATGTGGCCTCAGACACTTAACACACTAGCCATGTGACCTTGGGCAAGTCACTTAACCTCAATTTCCTTGCCTTCCCCCCTCCAAAAAAAGAAAAAAAAAAGAACATGATTACTTTTACTCTCAACTTCCCCATCCTTTGTGTGATAAGGGCTTGAAATCAGTATATTCAGCACTGTACAGGATAAAAGCTACTTATAGTTTTCTTTCTATTACTGAACGAAAATCAAATCAAATCATGGAGCATATTAAGTTGGCAGTAGGAAAAAAATTCATTCACCATGACAATTTATTTTGCAGTATGAATTAATTCATGGTATTTAGAGTGTTTTGTCCATGCTTTTCAAGTTTTATTTTGAATGACTTGCTAGATTTTCGAGATAACATAGTGGTCAAATTAACAGTGTGATATCATTAACTAAAAACTTGGAAGTGAGGAATCATGCCTCTTCCAGTTTTATCAGTAAAGATTAAGAATGGTTCATAGCACAGTGAACTTTTTTTCCTAGATGTTCTTTAAGACTGTGTCAACATTATGAGCCAATAATATGTCAACTGAGACTACTTAAAAAAAGGTTGGGCTTTCTTGAAAATCTATGAGCATGTTATACTTTGGCAGCAGGCAAAAGAAAGCACTTTTTTATGTTGCCTTAGTGCTCCTAGTGTCTAGTAGTATGATACTGTCACTTTAGCTCCAACTAGAGTACTTAATTTATTTTCAGTAGGACACCTTTGCTACTTCAGCTTTTAAGCATCCTTTGTATGTGTGGTAGAAACAGACATTTACCATTGTTCTTGCAAATCTATTCTTGTCAAACAAAAACAAAACCAACAATTCTAGAGAAATAAATTGTCTTTATTAGATTTTGAATTGATAACCTAAAAAAAGTTTCCAGTTATGGGGCAGCTAGGTGGCACAGAGAATAGAGTACCAGCCGTGGAGTCAGGAGGACCTGAGTTCAAATCTGGTCTCAGACATTTAACACTTATTAGCCGTGTGACCTTGGGCAAGTCACTTAACTCCAATTGCTGCCTTCTCCCCCTCCAAAAAGCAAAAAAAACCCAAAACAACAACAACAACAACCTGAAAGTATCTAGTTTTGACACACTCTCTGTCTCTCTCTCTCTCTCTCTCTCTGTCTCTCTCTCTCTGTCTCTCTCTCTCTCTCTCTCTCACACACACACACACACACACACACACACACACACACACACACACACAGGACAGTCTCAGTTTTAGAGAGTCCTCTCGATTCCCTGAAAATACTGGAATCTTGATGAGTATGAGAGGAGTCTCTGTGATTCTATAACTACCAGATTTTAGAATGTAGCCTTTCACCCAAATAAGAATATGAAATAATACTGAGGAGACCCACCAAGAAAATATGACATTATCATACTACAGAATCTCTGAGTTCCAAAGGACCTCAGAGATCATCTTATCCAATTTATAACTAATATTGATCCTGTCTTTACAGTGGATAGAGTGCCAGGCTTGAAGTCAGGAAGACTCATCTTCCTGAGTTCAAATTTGACCTTAGGCACTTACTAGCTGTGTGACCCAGAGCTAGTCATTTACCTTGTTTGCATCAGTTTCCTCATTTATAAAATGACCTGGAGAAGGAAATGGCAAACCACTTTAGTATTTTTGCTAGGAAAGCCATCCAAATGTGGTGAGAAAGAGTCTGACATGACTAAAATGACTGAATAACAGTAAATCCTGTCTTCAAAATCCCTAGTAAATGGTTATCCAGCCTTTACTCTAAGATTTTCAGTAACAGAATTCATTCACTGCCTCCCAAGGGAATAAAGGCTATTTTTGGACAGTAAATTTTTCCATACATGGAACTATTATTTGCCTCTGCCCTATTATGCCTAATTCTGCCCTCTAGGGTCTAGAAAAATAAGTCAGATACTCAAAGATAGCTATTATGTCTCCTTTAGGTCTTGCGTTGTCTCAGCTAAATCTCAGTTTTTACCTATGAGTCTGATGTGGCACTTTATCCAGTCTTCTCACTAACTGGTCTCCCTCTTTTGGACTGCTTCAGTGTGTCAATGTAAATATAGTTGGTCCTCTGAAAAAAACACATTCTAGATGTGATCAGCTCAGAACAGAGGATAGGAAATCTTTCACTTCACTTATTCTATATATTACAGACTGTTAGCATTGGCGGTTTTCATTGCCATTTCATATTCTTCCAATCTAATCCAATCCAGCAAACATCTTTTAAATACCTACTGCATGCAAAGAACTGTGCTAGGTACTGGGAATAAAAAAGACAAAAGGAAAAATGACACCAGCTTCTTCTGAGAGCTCATCCATTCCACCCTTGTTTCAGCCTAATTTTAACTATCCTTGACTTTTAAAGAACTTACATCCATCCATCCAAGTCTCAACAGTAAGAGAATGAGATACCTCTCGATTGCCCTATTGTCCTTTGATATGAATCTTTCAACAAAGCCAATGATATAAATGCATATTTTTTTCTTTTAGATAGAAGTGACTTTCTATTATTTCTATTTCATTTTGGTTAGTTTCAGATTCAATCTTAACCAATACTGCAAAGATCAATTATCACAACAAAGTTGTTTGCTTTATTTTTGCCTTAATCTAAACTTTTAAGTTATGTTCATCTGACTTTTTTCTTTATTTTTGCATATACAGTCATATTAAATATATTTCCATATTAGTCATGTTGTGACGGAAGAATCAGAACAAAGGGGAAAAACCATGAGAAAGAAAAAACAAATGAAAATAGTATGCTTCGATCTACATTCAGACTCCATAGTTCTTTCTCTGCATACGGATAGCATTTTCCATCATGAGTCTTTTGGAATTGATTTGACTTTTTTCTTGTCAGATATTAATCTAACAAATGTTAGATACCTGGACGGGACCTGAAAGATAATCTAGTCCAACCTCTCATTTTAAAAAAGCAAAGTAATATGCCCAAGGTCATGGCAGTGATAGAACAGGGTCTTACTCCAGGAGGTCAGGGCTCCTTCCCCTAATTAGCATCAGATCCATAATTAAAACATGGCCCCTTGACTTACTACTAGTGTAATTCTCTATACCAGGGTCCTGGCAAATTAATCCTGCATCTGCATGTTTTTGTATGGCACTAAGAGCTAAGAATTGTTTTTATATTTTTTTTCTTAGTTTTTATATTTTAAGTACCATAGAACTTTTCTTAAAATATAAAAATAACTCTTAACTAGAAACTTCAAAAGCAGGCATTCAGCAGGATTTGGTGGCTGTAGTTTGCCAATCTCTGCACTGTACTACAACTCTTCCGACTCTTATCAGTTATTCTGTTTTGTTTTGTCTCTGTGGAGTAGGAATGAATGAATTAACCAATTTTTTTTTTAAAGCGTGTGTTGGGGCAGCTAGGTTATGCAATGAATAGAGCACCAAAGCTGGAGTCAGGAGGACCTGAGTTCAAAAGTGCCCTCAGACACTTGACACACTTACTAGCTGTATGACCTTAGGCAAGTCACTTAACCCCAATTGCTTTGCCTCCCCCGCCCCCAAAACAAAACAAAACAAAACCATGGATCAATGGCTTACTATGTGCTAAGTGCTTAGAGGTACAAATACAATAGCAAAAACCAGTTCTTCCCCCAAGGAGCTTACCAGGAGACAATACACAAAGGGAGCAGAGATTATTGTTTTACCTTATGTACATAACAGTTTTGGTTCTGTTGCTTTTCTGAAAGTACAGTAAATTCTACTATCTGGAAGTCAGTTAACCAGAATTTTCTGACAGGTTCTTTTGCCTGTCTACAGTAAAATGATAGCTGTCATGATGATGACTCTTAGTCATTTTGAGATCCTGAGATGTCTTCTGAAACATCAAAGAAGAATTAGAAAGAATTGTTTTTAGTTTAATGTTAAATGTATCATATACTCTTAATTCTTTGAAAACTAGCAATATACTTGTGTGCATGTATTATGTATGTATGTATGTAAGATTCAGTTCATGAAAAACTCACCTTCTTATTCTTTTTGCCACAATATAAAATCCCACCAGCATACATACATTTTCCCCCTAATAGACATAGTTTACCCATCACTCTCAGTCTTTTTGGTCACTGTCTGAACCACCCAAATAAAGAGGACTCCTGGCATTTATGTGCCATAACTGATAACTGACAAAGTACAAAGTGTTGGAGGTAGAAGTCTGAGATGACTGATTTCAACTTCATACTGTGTTGACTGGTACAACCCTTGAATGTCTCCCTCAAAAGTCTTCCCCATTTAATTCTGGTATTTTCATGACACCTCCTAAATGAGAAGCTGTAAGGGTGTCTGACTTGGTTATTTTGGTGAAACATATTTACCCGTGGGGAGTCTGTTTAAAAAAAAAACTTTTAAATTAGAGATATAGAGGTCTTTCTGGCTAATTAGTAATATGACCTGCCTCCCTAAAGCTGTTAAATCTTATTTCCTTTAACTGCTAAAGTGTGCCTTCTTGAAGGGAGTTTGGGTGGTGTTATTTCTCTTCACAGACGAATTCCGGTGAAAAGTGAAAATTCTTCATTTTAATTAGATTCTTGCCTACATCTGTTAATGATAGATGTATAGAATTTTGGATCCATAGAAGAATCTTCACAATTACCTAATTTGGCAAGTTGCCAAGTCTTTAATTCATTTTAACCAACATTTATTTTTCTCCTGCTATAAACAGGGTGTGTTGTGGTCTTTGCTCACAAGGAGCCTATAAATTTAGTAAGGGAAATATGTTCAGAATAAGTTGTGATATATGGATAATTATTTTAATTTCAGCCCCTGACTTCTTTAGGTTAAAAAAATCATGCTTGGGGTCATTTCTAAAAATTAAATCCTTTGAAAATTATGCTCACCAGATTGGAGGAAGCGATATCTTGCGGGACTGCTATTCTGGGAGGGTGGGTAGGGTTACAACGGGAGGGGGGGGGGGAATGATTGTAACTCAAAATCTGGCGGAAATGAATGATGTAAAACAGAAGTTAATAAAGCATTTGTTTAAAATAAAAAAAAGAAATAAAATTATGCTCACCAAATGGTAGTCTTGATTCTTTGATGAATTACCACATAGTTAGGGCTGGATATCTCTCTCATTTTACAGTTAAGGAAGCTAAGGCTCAGAGGGGCTGTTTAAGGACTTACCCAGGGTCACACCAGTAGTTGTAAGTCAGCTTTGTTCTTAAGTAGTAAGTCAACAGTCATTTATTAAATGCTTTATTATTTGGCAGAGACTGTACTAACCTCTGAAGATGCAAAGAATGACTGCCCCCCCCCCCCAAATAAAATCATTCCCTGCTCTCAAGGAGAGAGAGTTCTTACTGTCTTTTGGAAAAGAAATGTAGCAGAGGGGACTCAGACCCCTGGCACCAAATCCAGCCAGCTTTTCTGTTTCTTTCACACACCTTGTGTGTTCTTTTATACACTCAGTGCATTCATTTAACTTGTCAAATGATATTAAATGCCCTTTGTAACCTGTTCCACCTGACCTGTGATTTCAGTATTCCCCTCTTCCAAAGCCTGTTGGCAACTGTTCTGAGAACTGCCTGAAGTAAGGACAAGGGAAGTGATTGGCCCAAGGTTACACAGTTCATAAGTGTCTAAAGCATGATCTGAAACTAGATCTTCCTCACTCCCAGTCTGACACTCTCTCCACTCCATTGGGCTCCATAATGTCTCTCTTATAAGTCTTAAGGTAAGAAGGTATCTGTATTAGACTAATGATAGATTAGAGATTGCAGGAAACAACTTTGAAAAGTAGAATGGAGAGTGCTAGAGATGTGCTAAAGTGTCTGTATGTATATTACCTTCCATGCAGTTAAACATTGTCCATATAGCTGCTCTCTGCAAATAGAAAAGTTGGTGGCATCCCTTTGACATATTTCTATATTTAAGGCATACCATCCTAAGTGGATGCTACCTTTAGTATTTCAGTAGTAAGATTTAGCCTACATTACAATCTCCGTCAAGTTAGTCCTTCTTTGTACCTCAGTTTTTATATTCTTAAAATGGGAATGCTTTTTTGCCACCACCCACCAGAGGGTAATTTGAGTATGATAATGTTAGTCAAGTACTCAGAAGCTTTTGAAAGAACTATGACATAGAAATACAGACTATTGTTGTTGCTGTCCAGAAGTCATAATCAGTTCATAAAAATTCACTAAGCATTTGGGAGCTTTGGATAAAAGGTCATATATGAGTATTAGTCATTCATTCCATTGTCATCATTGTTTCACTCTACCATAGGATTGTTTATTAGTGTATTCAGTTGAATTCCCTTGGCCCCAGTTTCACATGGGGTCACTGACTTAAGTAGTTCTCAGTCAAGAAGTTTGCAGTGACTTCTAAAGTCCTGAGATTACAGAGTATTGAGCAAGGACCACACTTAGCTAGAACATGATCTAATAAGATTGGACTGTCAAAACAAAAAGCACCAGGATGTGTTTAAAAGGTTTTTAAGAAGCAAATGTTAAATAAGGACTGTGAGAACTTAGATAGTGAAGCATGTAGGCTAGAAGCCAGTTTTCTTTTTAATTTCCAGAGTGATATATGGTACACTCACCCCATTTAAGCCGACACAGAAGCTATATGAGGTATGATTAAATAGAAGTAATAGATAATATCTGTATATTGAGAAACTTTAATTATTTGTGTAATTAATAGACTGAAGCTTCAGAAATTACTTAAAGCATATTGGTAAATCTCTAGAGTAGTTTGGAATAATTCAGAGTTGTGAAAATAAAGATCGATCATTGTTATATAAATTTATATATAATATGATTCTTTTACCTTGTGTTATTAAATCAGTACATGGTTTTCAAAATAAAAATTAGGTAGTCGAGTTTCTCATTACTATATTAATATATGATCTAGTTGACCTTTACAAGAAGGTTATCAGCATAATTATCTAAATTGTTTCAGTGATAGAATTTAGTCTGGATAGACTTTTGGAACATTTTTATCAAAAAAATTTATAATTTGTTAGTAAATTCATCATCCCAGAAAATGGTTAATTAAGATATTCAATACTAAACCTTAACTACTTTAAAAGGGGTATTGTCTAAAATTTTTTTTTCCCTAATGTGGTTTTCTTAAGCAGTTTATTAAATCTTGCAAATCCCCATTCATTTTGTACTACTTTTCTTCCCTTACATTTAGTGATTTTTTTTTTCACAAAAATCCCTAGATGCCTTTTTATCTTTTATGTCCTAAATATCCACTGGTACCTAATTTGTTCGATAAATATTTGCAGCTCCTTAGCAAACACCAATCTAATAAGGGAAAGAACCTTGGGCTGTGAGTCCAAACTAGAATGGAGTTATTCTGTTTAACATTTCTGCTTCATTATCTGAAAAATGAGGATCCCATAATAATATTTGACACTCAGTGATGACATTAGGTTATTTGTGTATCAGATTCATACATTTGCTAAACTTCATGTGTGTATGCACATGCATACATACATACACACAAAAAAAACTATACAGTGAGAAACAATTTTATTTCTTTAATTTGGGAAAGGTTTTGTTTTAGGCATTTTAATAAGTCATTTATTTTAATAATTTTATTAATTTATTACATTATTTTTTATTTTTATTTTGATGCCTTCTCATTAACTAGCAGAGGACCTATGTCATAGAATCAAAACCAAGCAGTTATCCTCATCTTTTGCTAGTAGTGCTGTGCCAAGTAGGGTACTGGAGAGAATTAGAAAACAAATGAAGCTCTGTTCATTTTGGATCATTAAGATGAATATTAAGTACTAAGAAATTTAAATATTTACAAAAGTCTAAAACTCTACCAGTAATTTTATTGTTGTTACATTTCCTTTTAAAAGAGGGCTTAAGGGCCTATTTTCACCTCTATATTAACATGTAGAGTCATTAACTTCAACATAACTTCAACTCTGAGGTAATCAGAAACTCTTAATAGAAATTTCAACATGAATTTTTATTCAGTTAATAAAGACATACTTTATTCACAGCATGTTGTGTAATAAGTCAGTATTTCCCCTTTCTTTCCTGTAAATTGTAATGTTTCTTGTGATAGGCATTAGAAATCTTTTCCTGATTAAGGGATTGCCTGCTGAAGTCATCAGGGATTTCCCCTTCATTATTTTTGGAAGAAATCTGAAGGGTTTAATGTGTTACTTGGGAAATGATGAAATCGAAAATGGGTTTTTTTTTAATATAAATTTTAGTGATGAAATAGAATCAAGAGAAGACTTTCTTGGGAATAGAAATTCATAGAATCAAAGAAATCACAAGGTTTAGCAATACTAATTACATTGTAGTACTCTTGAAAATTCTTTGGCACCTTCATCTACTCTCTCAAATATATCTGTGATCTCATTGATTTGGAAGCTCCCTCCAGGGATGCCTGCTTATCCAGTGTGACTCTTGTCACAGCCTGTCCTCCCACAAGTTCAACACAGGGGTTTCTAAGTTGGGGAGGTCTTTCTCATCTTCTAGCATTTTGAATGTACTAATGGAGCATTCTAGCTGTCATCTATCACCTCTCACTGTTGCAAGAGTAACCCTTTTCTTTGTAAAATATAATTCTTTGATAACATGTTTTACTCCTGTTCTGTTGATGAATGGCTTATGTTATACTCATAATAAATCTCTTAATTTTTCAGAGACTGTTCTATTCCACATTTCACTGTCATATAGAAATATCAGTAGAATGTTGGGTTTTAAGACAGATCTATGCAGTAAGGGGAAGCTTAAAGTCATTAAAAGAACTTCACAGTTTCCTGAAGACAGGAAAGTCCATCTTAAACAGATTAATCTAACATTTCACCTAATGCCTTTATCTAAGATTTCAAATTCTTATTTTTAACATTTTAGTAGTTGAATTAAAATTGCAATCATTACAGTAAGATCTCAAATGCATGGGAAGTAGTAGATTTACTTATTTTCTGGTTTATTAAACCTTAACCAGAAACCTTTTTGTTTCAACTTTTGTTGTTGAAATAATGTTACAAAATATATTAATCTTCTTTGGTAAGTAGAATGTAGTGAATATAATTAAATCTTTACTTGATGATTGAGAACCTTCCAGTGCCTTGGAGCTATCATTCAGAACATGAATTTTAATTTTACAGGGATGTAGATATAGATGGTGTGGGGAGATTTGGTAAAACCTGTCCTTACCCCAAGGCACACTCTGTGAGTATTTTTTGTTTTGGTTTTACTAAATTCCTTATATGAAACCTATTTTTTTTTGTGATTGGACTGTTTGTAATTAAAGGCCAGTGCTAAAAAATATACATAAAGTTTGTTCCAATTAAGAAAATTTGAAGTTCTATGTCTCAGAATTTTCCCTGTTCTGTTCCAAAATTGGTATGTAAAAAATACTTAAAAGTAACAATGAGCACCCATTGTGCCAAATTTTCATCAGCTTTAGGCTGTATTTTTAAGTCTGAGACAGATAGGTCCTACTTTTAGTGGTAATTCCTTAGAAAGAGATCTCACAGATTAGGTCCCTCTTGTTTACATACCCAGTGACTTTCCAACAGAAATAAGTTCTCAGATCTGTTCGTCTTCTGAAACTTCCCAATTCTTAAACATACAATGACTTTTTCATGGCTCTTTTCTTTTATCAACTTGCCATAGGGGAAAAGCATGATTAGAATTTTTTTGCTTACTGTTGATCTTTTGTAAAGGATCTCAGAATCCTTAGAGTTCATCTGAAAAAAACCTCATTTTTGAGACCCAGGGGTTAAGTGACTTACCCAAGGTTCAACAGTGAATAAGGGACAGAGCAAGGACTTGTCCCCAGTTTCCAAATCCAGCTTTCTCACAACTAACTATATTTATTCTCTCTCTCTCTCTCTCTTTCATATTCTAGGGAACAAGTAGAAACAAATGATTCCAACACGATTTTCTCACCTTTTACCCCACCACTTCCCTCCAAATGAGAACATAAGGAAAACAAGCCCCATTAAAAACATGTATAGTCAATCAAGGCAAATTTCCACATTGAACATGTCTAAAAAGACATTTGTCTCATTTAGTCCTTCACTTCTCTATGAAGAGGGAAGTAGCTTATTTCATTATTAGCCTTATAATCATGGTGGGTCATTATGGTGAGAAGTAATAAGCACAATAGTATTCCAACAGATTTATATACCATAACCTGTTTATGCATTCCCCAGTTTATGGGCATATTCTTAATTTCTATTTTTTGTCACCTTAAAAAGCGATAAACATTTTTATACATTCTTAGAGTTTCCTTGATATATTTTCCTTCATTCCTTCATGTTACCGCTTCCCCTTTCCCTCCTATTTATCTGTTCAATAAAATGTATTTCTGTACTGAGCTGTGTGTGCCTGCGTACACAAGCATGTGTGTGTGTCTGTGTGTCTGTGTGTGTATTCTTCTTTTGACCATTTCAAATCAGAATGAGGTTCAGGTGTCAGTTCCCCCCACCCCCCTTTCTCTTCCTTGTTTGTATAGATGTCACTTTTATTCCCTGATTATATGAGATCATTTTCCTTAACTTTCCTTTCCCTTCCTGTACCCCACACACATATTCCTTATTTCATCTTTCCATTCACTTCTTAAGATCAACATGTAACAGAACCACTCCCAGACCTTGTCTCAGGTCCTGTATGACTACATGTATCATTTTTCCATATATGAATGTAAGCAGTTTGTCCTTTTTTAGTTTTTTTGTCATTGTTCATTCATGTTTACCTTTTATTGTTTCTCTTAACTCCTGTATTTGAACTTCAAAGTTTCTGTGCAGCTCTGATCTTTTCATCAGGGAATGTTTGGAAGTTTTCTATTTCATTAAAGGCGAATTTTTTTCCCATGTAGCATTATACTCAACTTTGCTGAGCTAGTTATTCTTGGCTGTAAGCCCACATCCTATTTCTCTTTGCCCTCTGGCTCTAAAGGAGGATCTAGACAGTTCTCTTTCAAGATTTTTTGAAATATGGTGTCTAGGCTCTTATTTTGGTAATAGCTTTCAAATAGTCTGATGATTCTAAGTTTTTCTCCTCAGTTTATTTTCCAGGTCAGTTATTTATACCATGAGATACTTTAAATATTTTTCTTTTTTGTTCAGTATTTTGACTGTTTTAATATTTCTTGTAGCATAATAGTTTCTGTTTTGTCCCATTCTAATTTTTAGGGAGTTGGACAGGGTTATTTACATCTTGTGCCAAGTTTTTAATTCCCTTTCAAATTCTTTCTTCCATAGCTTTCATTCATTTTCCAATTTTTTCCTCAAGTCCTCTCATTTAACATACAAACACTTTGGAAATTCTCACTTCATCTCTTCCAGGAATTCTAATTGAGTTTTTCCTCGTGTTTTGTTTTTCTCTAAGACTTTGCTTGTAGATGTTTTGGAGTCATTTTCTTCTTCTGTGTTTATATCTTGAGCTTCATTGCCATAATAACTTTTTATGGTGGGGTTTCTTTTTGTTTTGTCATTCTTCCAGCCTACATTCTAACTCCAGACATGATGTTAGGACTAGATTCTGTGACACTTTTGAAGGAAAGGTCTGGATTGGTCCTGTTACTGCTTCCTTAGGGTATTGAGTGTTGTGTTATTTTAGCATCTCAGAGGCATGCTGGGGACCTGCACACTTTCAGGGCTCCCAGAGTTGTCTGATTGAAAGCAAATTGTGATTGAATCCCCTGTACCCTAATCCAAGCTCTGCAAGTTCTTGACCTACATTTGGATGTGATCAAGAGTAAACTGCTACACCTCTCCCAGGATAATGCCACTTTGGAAGCACCAAAAACTTGCAGACCCTTAGAACTAGCTCTGAAGATGCCAGCACAAAAAAGTCTGAAGCTTGAGACAGGACTTCCACACCACTTGGTGAGCAGAGCCCAACTTTAACATAAAGTTCAAAGTAAAGAAATAAGATGGACAAATGAGCAAACAAAAAAGAACTTGTCTATTAAAAAAACAAAACAAAAACCATACTACAATGTCAGGAAAGACCAAGACACAAACTCAGAAGACAATGACATGGAAAAACTTACAAGTAGAACCTCAAAGAATGCTAATTAGACATAAACCCAACAAGAATTCCTGGAAGACTTAAAGAAAGACATGACTGATAGAGGAAAAATTGGGGGAAAGTGAGAGTGATATAAGAAATTAACAGCTTGATAAAGAGAAACCAAAAAAAAAAAAAAAAACCACTGAAGAAAATATTACCTTAAAAACAGAAATTGAAAAAAAAAAAAAGAAAAAAAAAGGGTGGGTAGGTGGCGCAGTTGAGTAAGAGCACTGGCCTCGGAGTTGGGATGACCCGAGATCGAATCCGGCCTCAGAAAATGAGCACCCACACACAAATAATGACTGGTCGTGTAACCTTGAGCAAGTTACTTAACCCCAATTGCTTAAAAAAAAAAAACAAAAAACAAACAGAAATTGGCCCAGTGGTAAAAGAAGAACAAAACTTCACTGAAGAAAAGAGCTCCTTAAAAAGCAAAATTGGCCAAATGGGAAAAAAGGTTCAAAAGCTCACTAAAGAAAATAATTCCGTAAAAATTAGAATTGGGCAAGTAGAAGCTAATGACCCCATGTAACATCAATAACAGTAAAAGAAAGTCAAAAGAATGAAAAATAGAAGAAAATGTGAACTATTTCATCAGAAAAAGAACTGACTTGGGAAATAGATCAAGAAGAGATAAGTTAAGAATTATTGGACTACCTGGAAGCCATGATCAATAAAATAGCCTAGACATCATATTTCAAGAAATTATAAAGGAACACAATCTGATATCTTAGATCCAGGTGGTAAAATATAAATTGAAAGAATCCACCAATCGCCTCCTGAAAAAGATCCCAAAATGAAAACTCCCAGGAATATTATGGCCAAATTCCAGAACTTTCAGGTCAGGGAAAAAATAACACACATATATAATTTTATTCTCACTTTCTCTGTTTTTTCTTGCTATTTTTTTGTGATACAGCTAATATTGATATAGGTTTTATATGATTTCGCATGTATGATTGATATCGTATTGCTTGCCTTCTCAGAGATTAGGGAAAAGATAAGAGAGAGGGAAAGAATTTGGAATTCAAAATTTAAAAAGAAAGAAGGAATGTTTAAAATAAATAATAAATTTTCGAGGGGGGAAAAAGAGTATGCTATTGGATTCAGCCCTTAACAGCCATCTGGAAAGCTCTTTTCATTCAGAGTGGCAGAATTGTGTGTTCCCCTATGGTCTGGGATTCCTGGTTAATCCTCCGCAAGCTGGGCTAAATGCTGGAAATAAGACCCTGATCTGTGTGTGGGGTGTGAGCCATACAGTCTTCCCTGGGTCTGTGATCTGAAACTTTGTAGTAGGCAACAAAGCTGCCAGTTGGCACCTCTTCCTATAGCAGTGCCCTAACATGGGTCTTGTGGATCCCTGGAGTGGGTCTGGGACCTCCTATTGCCCTGGTACACAGCCTTTCCCTGGGTGATGATGTGCTCCAACATGTTCCTGGCTTGACCTCAGTCCCCACAGACCTCTCTTTTCCCCTATGCCAGGCTGAGTTGGACAAACAACTCATTGTGACTTTTTCTGGATTTCTTCACTAGGATTTGTTATAGAGATTTTTCTTGATCTGTTTGGAAGAATTTTGTGAAGGGGAGCTCAGGTGTTCTGGATCCTAACACTCTGCCTCTGCACTTAGCTATTTGATCATTTAGTGCTCTAGGGATTAATCCGTCTTTTTCCACCTCACAATTCTCAACTCCTTTCAATATACAAATATACATACATACACACATGCACGTATTTATAGCAACAGCAAATAACTGGCAAAAAAAAATCCGAATACTTTTAAGGGGGACCCTGGCATCCTGGGACCTTCATCTGCAAAGCTTTAATAGGCAGGGAAAGTTTCATGATACAAAATTTTCTTGTTGATGCCAGAATGCAAGCTTATTATCACTACTTTTGTAATCTTGTGAAAATAGAATCATAGAATCTTACGCCTTCTAATCTAGTATTCTCATTCTATCAGTGAAGTAACTGAGGCCCAAAGAGACATGACTTGTCCAAAATCATATAAAACATACATAATTTTTTACTTGTGGGTTCATTTAAGCAGCCTTCTATAGTGGGCTATGTTGCACCATAGGGGTGGAGTTGTGGCCATGTGGTCTTTCAGCTATGGTATTGGTCCATTATTCTGACTTCCATAGGCTCAGATAAAGTGGCACACTGAATTTAGCTCAGGAAAACACAAGAACACATTGGTGTTGAGTCATTTTTAGGTGCTTGATAACTGGTAATACAATAACTGTGCTAAGAAAACATGATCTTTTAAGAAACTACCTTTTTGATAGAGTAGAAGCTCAACCCTTTTTTGTGTGTTCGAGTCGCTTGTATGAAGCCTGTGGATCCTATCTCAGAATAATGATTTTTCCAAAAAATCGCAATTAAAGGAAAGACCAAATTTCAGTTACAAATTAGTGAAAACAAAGATGGAACTGTTTCCCATCCAAGTTCACAGACCTCTTGAAATTTATACACAGACAGGATAAGAACACCTAAGATAGAAAATAATTTACCATTCTGGTTTCACTCTATGTATTTACCTTTGTTGTGGAAGAATATTCTTATCAAAGTGCATGATAACAAATTTTGTATAGAAACAAGTAAATATTGTAGACTTGTGTCATAGATAATGTTCCATCTTACTAAGATATTTTTCTGTGAGGTGAGAACTTGAATTCAAGTCTCATTTCGGTGCACATGTAGTCAGTACCTACTTTGTATTGTGTATAAGGCACTGGGGTGCAAAAAATTGAGAACACCACAGATACTGACCTTAAGGATCTTACCTTCTCCTTAGGGGAAAGTGAGAAATGTATACAGTTAATTGTAATGTAAGTTAGATTGACTGAGAGGACAAAAAAGGAAAAGGACTGATGCACTATCTGTGAAATTGTGAACTCATACTGCCATTTGTGGAAAGTAAATTGGAACCACACCCATAAAGCTATTAAACTATGACCTTTTGACCCAGTGATGTCACTATTAGGTTTATACTCCAGAGAGATCAAGGAAAGAGGAAAAGTACCCATATCAACAAAAATATTTATAGAAGTTCTTTTTGTGGTGTCAAAGAATGGGACACTAAGGGGATGCCCTGAAATTGAGGAATGACTAAGCAAGTTGTGGAATGTGAATATGATGAAATAGTATTGTGCTATAAGAAATTATGAAAAGGATGGTTTCAGAATAACTGAAGAAGACTTATATGAACTGATACAAAGTGAAATGAGTGGAACCAGAAATACAATTTATACATTAACAGCAATATTTTGTTAAGTCCAGGCCTGGCACTCTATCCACTATGCCAACTAACTGTCCCACTTTGTCCTTGCATCAGCCCTATTAAGTAAATGCTACTACCTCCTTTTTTACATTTGAAGAAGCTGAGACATATGGAAGTTAAGTGACTTGTCCAGGATCACACAGATAGTAAGTGTCTGAAGCTGGATTTGAACTCAGATCTTCTTGATTCTATATACCAAGTTCTACCCATTGCACTCAGGTTCCTAAGAGGAACCATTGAAGGAAACACAGAGTACCAGGAGGAGAATTGAGAGAAAGAAGTATCATAAAATAATAAGAACCCACATTTATATAACAGTTTAAAATTTTCAAAGTTCTTTTATCAGAATAACCCTGTAAGGCAGGTAGCACAGGATTTTTTCTCGTTGTTGTTTTCACTTTATAGATGTTGCAGTGGGATCAACAAGATTAAGTGATTTTGTCACGGTCATACCTTTAAACCCTTTTTCTCACTCTGTGTCCAATACCTATACAAAAGCCAAGGGAATAGAAATGACCAAGGAAGAGGGGATCACCAGGGCCATCAAATGCTTCAAAAAGGTAAAAAACAAAACAAAACGAATGAGGACCAAATAGAGACCCGTTGATTTGTCAATTATGAAACCACTAGTGACCTGGAGAAAGCAGTTTCAATAGAGCAAGAATGGATGCCAGTTTGCAAAAGGGTCAGAATATAGAGGCAGCAAACATAGATGCTTTATAAAAGTTTAGCTATGAAAGGAGAGCTGATAAAATAACTTGAATAGTGGAGTCAAGGGAAAGTATTTTGAGGATGAGTGAAACCTAGGCATATGTGTGTTTGTGCCTAATTATATGTAAAATGAGAGGTTAAGAGAGAAATTGGAGGTGGAGGGATGTGGAGGTGCTAGAAGGAACAAGGTCCCAGAAGAGAAAACAAAGACATCGAATCAATGGCACAAATACAGATGAGTTAGCTTTGGAAAGGAAGATCATAGATTTAAAGATTATTTAGTCCATTCTCCTTATGTCTCAGATAAAAACTAAAGCCTAGAAATGGGAGAGAATAATACTGCAGATGAAACAGAAGTATGGAGAGATAGAGGAAATAAATATGATAGAGAATTGATACAGTAAGGATAAAAGGATTGCCATGCAACAGTGAAGACTCAGTTGTAGTTAAATAATATGAATTTGTAAGGGACCTAAACATCTTAGTTTTGTGACTTTGTCTAGCTAAGGCAATTTCTAATTCCCAATTCTATGGTTCTAATTTTTGGTGATTTACACAATTTCCCTAACCCCTGTAGCATAGTCTTAAAGGCAACTATATAAGTTTTTATTAGTTACCTATTACATGCCTAACATTATGCTAAACCCTTTGGGCTATACAAAATATAGCACAATACCCTACCCTCAAAGAGCCAGCAACTTTGTTTGGGAGACAAAACATAGAAAAAATAATTAGCGATAGAAAGACCATATGTTATAAAATGTTATATAGAATGTTGACTAGACAATAAATGAGTATGGATAATTAGAAATGGCTGGGATCATTGTTACCTAGACTTATCAGTGAAAGTCTTCATCTTTCAGGTGCTGTGGCCAGTTTAATCATTTTATAAAGCCCAAATCGACAACTTATCACATCTTATAGAACACCTAATAACAATTATGTAGTTTGGCTTATCTCCCCATTGGATGATTCCTTCTTGGGGAAAAAAGAATTGGATTTAAACTAAATCCAGTTTAGCTCCAACTTTGCTAAGTAGTCATTACTGTGTTAAGAAATATATTTTATTCATTTGTCCCAAATAGCTAATCTGACTTAAGAACAAACTTTGGTTTTTTGTCAAATAAAGTTCATTTTTAAAATAACTTTTAATAAACCCAAATCTTTCATCTGTACATAAAAGTTATAAATTTAGTCTTCTGTGATCGGATTCCAAATCATAAAATGTAGAAATTATAAAGGGTCTTTAGGCATAAAAAACTAATTAAAATATAAGACACCATTTAACAGTTGAGAATAAGAAATCAAACTATTCCCAAAGTGTTAGTGTAAGATCTTTGTAGGCACACTGGAAGAGGCTTACTTAAATGGCTACATTTGTCTCAAGGCATATTTAATACTGAAATTGAGGGGAAAGTACAGCTCGTCTTCAAGTGGTTTAGGTAGACAAAGCTCGTATTAGGTATCTACTTAGAAGGATTTATGAATATGCTTGAAAAAGATTCATAGGCGTTATATGGTTAAATGGATTATTAAAACTGGCAATCTGGGAACATCCTTTGAATATTCTGAGATTAGTATCTATTAAAAGATTCTTCCTTAGCAAGATGATTTCTGTCTTCAGGAGTAAGATTCTAAGCCTGAGGGAGCATATTTTATAATATGCCTGTATCAATAATAATTTTACTTAAGAAGAAGCAAGCATTGTCCCTTTTTCTAGGTTTGAATGGCTAGTTTTTATAAGAGAATTTTCCCCCCAGCGCTTGTTTGTCACTATAAAGTGCATGTGTATATTATAACCAATGACTGGTGTTTAAGATAATAAATATAAACAAGTAAATAACAAATGTGACAGAGTAGTGACAATAAAAGTGAATGACACAACTTTATTTTGATTGAAATAACTAAAAAAAACCGTGCACAGTAAATATATTTGAAACTGCTAATTTTGTATAATGATTGTCCACTGTGTGTGCTTGTGTCCACATGCACACACACGCAGTTTTTCCTTTCAAGGGAAGAATTAAAGTTGCAAATTTCTTAAAAAGCAGTAGAGATTCATTGTAGTTATGAGTAGTCTGTAGTAGATTACCATAAATAAACAGAGAAATAAAATATCATGAAGGGCTTTGAATGACAAAATGCATTTTATTTTTGCTCCTGGAGTGACAAAAAGCCTTAGGAGTTTATTTAGGTGGATTGGGGTGAGGGGTAGGTGAGGTGGAGAGGAGTGACATGATCATGCACTTTAGAAAAATCACTTTAGTGACTGGATTGGAGTGGGGGGAGACTTTAGGCAGGCTGACCCATGAGCAGCTATTGCAGTGACCCAGGCAGGAGGTGATTAGAGCCTACTCTAGAGAGGTGGCAGTGTCAGAGGAGAGAAGGGGGCAGGTGCTGCAAAGGTGAAATGGACAGACCTTGGCAGCAGCTCAGATATGAGAGATGAGAGACAGGAAAGAGTCCAGGATGATTCCTAGGTTGTGAGCTTAAGGGACTGGGAGGATGGTGTTGCCCTCAATAGTAATAGGGAAGGTAGGAGGGGTTAGGTAGGGTGAAAAGTAATCAGTTCTGCTTTGGACATAGTGAGTTTAAGATTAAGATATCTTCTGGACATCTAGTTTGAGATGTCTGAAAGGCAAGTGGAGTATGAGATTGGAGATCAGCAGAGAGATTGGGAGAGGAAAGGTAGATTTGAGAGTCATCATCTTAGAGATGGTAATTCAGTCCCTGGGAACTGATGAGATCACCAAGTAAAGTAGGATAGAGGGAGAAGAGAAAATCTAGGACAGAACACCTACAGTGAGAACTGGTTCCCCAGGTCTGGGATGCACTCCTTCAAACTCAGCTTTTTATACTTTTGTACTTTCTAAATTGTTTCAGAATATCTTCAGATGCTGCCTCTGGCATGAGCCCTTTGTTGTTTGCCACCAGTTGTTACTTCTTTCTCCTTCTTGAAATTAATTATTACTTGTGTACATATTTTATTCCTCCAGTAGAATGTAAGCTTCTGGAGGTCGAGGACTTTTTTTTTAACCCCATGCCTAGAGGTGCCTTACACATAATCAGTACCTGTTGTATTGTTGAATTGATTTGGAAATACAAGTCTGGAGCTAGAAAGAGAAGTTAGGATTATGGATATAAATTTGGGAGCCCTCTGAATAAAGGTATTAGTTTAAGTAATTGGAGTAGCTAAGATTTCCCAAGGAAAAGTAAGAGGAATGAAAACAGAAAACTAAGGTGTTGGAAAGAAGAAAAAAAAGACAGGGAAGGAGCCAAAGAAAACCCACTCAGAGAGGAGCAACAGCTAAAAATGGTGTGATGTCATGGAAACCAAGGAGGGAGAGACTTTGGAGGAAGAAAAAAGGACCTTTACAGCTGGAGGATCTGAAGGCTTCAGGAAAGAGGTGACATTTGAGTTGTGCCTCAAAACTTAAGTAGGCTCTGAGATTGGGTGAGTGGGTGTTCTAGGCCTGGGGAATGGTGAAAGTGAGGGTCAATGGCAGGGACACTGAGATATCCAGTTTGCCAGTGTGCATAGTTAGCTTGCATCACAGCAAGTAAGACTACTTCCGGCCATTTCACTGAACTGAACTGGCCATTTCACTGAACTGAAATTGCTTTTCCATAAATGACCCATTAATTTCCAAATCCCATGGTCTTTTTTCAGTCCTTTTTTTTTCTTTTCATTGTAGATTATAAGGTACTTGAGGCCAGGACTTCTGTCTTATTTTTCTTTGTATTTCCCCAATGCCTGTGACAGTGCTTTGATGAACAAATTGTTCTTAAATGAATATAATTGAATAGTACTTTGTACTATTATTATGTACTTATCATATCTACTAGTCTTTAATAAGTTCATTGAAGTCTGAGATCATGTACTTTTTCCCTGTCACCTGGCATAGGTCTGTGTCCCCCAGAAGGTACTTAATAAATGTATGTTTGCCAAAATCTAATTTATGGGTTTTATTATATACGTTTGATATCTCTACACATGTCACAGACAGTTATATAATTTTTAAAGTTAGAAAGCATTTTATATTAACTATCTCATTAGTTCCTCATAAATCTGTACTACAAATATCATTATTCCTATTTTACAGATGGTAAATTAAGACAATTCACAAGTATCAGAAATGGAATTTACCAGCAAGTGGTGAATAAGGACTTGAATCAACAGTATAGGAAGGCTGGTCTCCAAGGCTCTTGGTGAGCCTCAAATTTGGCAACAGCAAGAGCAAATATCCATATCTAATTCATATAACACCTTTCTCTGAGGACATCTAAGTTGCTCTAAAGAATTTAATTAGTTTTCATAATACCCTTGCTATCATATCTGCTTTTTAGATAATATAGCCAGGCCCAGATGCGATAACTGACTTCTGAAGAGCCCAGGTATTAGTTTAGGTACTGAAATGGAAATAGAACCCAGCTTTCCATTCTTCAGTTTTGGATCATACACCCTCTTCCACTCTTATCATGTTTTGTATATAAAAAGTCCTTGATAAATTCCTTTTCTGTTCATTTGTTCATTTCATTTACTCATTCTTCTCAAAGGAGATGTATATTTGCACAAGGGTTTTGTTGCTATAAAGTGCTCTTACTGTAACAAAATTTCTCATCAGCCCAAATCCTGCAAATTAAGAAAGAATTCATCCCTCAACATGGCAAAAAGAAAAGAACCCTATGCCATAGGAAGCAAGCAGGTGTTTTTTTTTTTTAATTCCTTTAAATTTTTAAATTCCTTTTTAAAAGTTCCTTTCTATTAAATTTTAGAGATTCTAGAAATTTAAATATAATTCTTTAGTACCACATATGAACACAGAATTACTTCCCCAAAGCCAATAGATTTTTAGCAGAAAGAGTATTGGCCTTGGAGTCAGAAGACCCAACTCCCGGCCCTGCTACATTACTTAGGAACTATGGGCCTTGAACAACTTACTAAACCTCTCTGTACCCAAGTTTACTCATTTGTCAAAATGGCGACAGTACCTGTATTGCCTAATTCACAGGGTTTTTGTAAGGAGCAAATAAAAATTTTTTTTCTAACCATAAAGCACTATGTAAACATGTTATTAACTCAAATTTTTGTTGCGGTATACAAAATAATGTACAGCTCCATATTTTTATAGATTTTTCCTTTTTTAAAAAATCATTTTCCGGGGGCGGCTAGGTGGTGCAGTGAGTAAGAGCGCTGGCCTCGGAGTTGGGATGACCCGAGATCGAATGCGGCTTCAGAAAATGAGCACCCACACATAAATAATGACTAGCCGTGTAACCTTGAGCAAGTTACTTAACCCCAATTGCTTTAAAAAAAAATCATTTTCCCCTTTTAAAGAATTTTTAATATGTCCTTTGCTAGGTGGCACAATGGATAGAGCACTGGGCCTGTTGGCAGGAAGACCTAAGTTCAAATTGGACCTCAGACACTTACTAGCTGTGTGACTCTGGACAAGTCACTTAACTGCCATTTGCCTCAGTTTCCTCATCTGCAAAATGGGGATAATGATATCACCTATCTCCCAGATTTCTTGTGAGTATCAAATGAGATATTTGTAAAGTGCTTAGCACAGTGTCTGGTATGTGGTAAGCATTATATGTTAGCCATCATTATTACTCAGTGTGCACTAAATATTATTTGTAAAGTGCTTTGCAAATCTTTAAAAAGCACTTTATAAATATGAACTATCGTGATTGTTTTGAAGCCTGAGAAGTTGCATTTTTACGTCTCTTTCCCTTTCCCCTTCAGAGTTTCATGTTGAGGAAGGAATCTCTCTTGGGGAGGAACTTGTGTAGTTTTTTTTGGATTTCTGTCAAAATGAGATTACCTCTTTACTTGACCCTGTGAGAAATTGTTTGGTTGTATGAACCAACCTTTCATTTCAAAATTCTTGGGTTTCTGATATGCGGTAAGCCAAATGCAATCTGTTTGGAAATAGGCCATTGTTGCTCCTCAAGAGAGGAATAAGATGACCTAATGGAGCTTGAGACTTTGAAGAGATGGCTTAGTCTGAATAAGGCATTAGTTTGGTTCATCGGGAATTAGAGAATGTGAGAGTTGAAAGCTAGTTTAGCAATCCCTGAATCCACACTTCTCATTTTAGAGAGGAAGAAATTAAGATCCAGAGGAGACCTGAAGTGATTTGCCTGCTCAAGGTCATGTAGCTAATTAGTGGACTAGTTAGGATTAAGGTCTCCTCATTCTGAGCCCAGATTTCTGTACTTACCACCTCTGGGATTTCTTTTCTGGCCCTCCCATTGTTATTGGGGAAAGTAATTTTGTATTTCCCTGCCAAGAAATCAATATAATGCCTGACCACAGAAGGAATAAATTCACAGCAATTTACACTTGTGAGAGACCACAGTGATCATCCAGTCAGACCCATACCTACAAAAGATTTCCTGCTAAAACCTGCCTGATGAGCAGTCAGCCAGCCTCTCCAAGTAGGGGAAAATCTTTCCCTTCAGAGACTTCCCTTTGCACTTTGGAAGAGCTCTAATTGTTAGAAAGTTTCCTTAAATTAATCCTAAATTTGCCTCTTGGCAGTTTCCTCCAGAACTCCTACTTGTGTCTTCTGGGGCCAAGCTGAACAAGTGTAATTTCTTTTCCACTGTGACAGAAAACAGAAGGAATACTTTTCTAAGTACTCTCACCCCAAGTTCCTTCACCTGAAACTCTCCCTTGGCATCGTTCTCCGGATACTCCTTAGCTTATCAATATCATTCTTAAATTGTGGCCTGCTGAGCTGAACATGATCCTCCAGATGGTGTTTGACTGGAATATAGCAGAACAGGTCAAAGTAGAGTTAGTAAATGGATATACAGTTCTTTGAGTTCCTTTTTCAGAACCTACACTATAGACAACTGAAAAGGATGTAAATTAAGCCATTTATAAAAGAAATCTTGATTTGCTTAGGCTTGATTGTAGTTAACTGGTTAACAGTTTCATCATCTAAGAGCATCTAAGCATTGTTTAAATGCCTTCCCCAAATGAGTAAAGCAGATAGTGAACTTAGCCCCCTGAGAGAAAACTGAAATACACAACATCAAGACTAACTGGCCTGCTTCTTCAGGTACTTGAAAAAGTACTTGAAGTAAATGATGTATAATCACTTGGTAAAAGCCAATTGGCACATATCAGAATCATAGAATAGAATTTTAGAGTTGGAAGGACCTTTGAAAATGATCTCATGCAACCCCCTTCGTTTTTACAGAAGAGGATTCTGTCAGTAAATTTTTATTTTCATTTCACTTTCCCCACGTGCTGTTTACTGCTTAGCATGCTACATTTGTATGTTTTTATTACATCAAACTTTCAGGGATCATCAGTTTCTTGGTTAAAAAATGTTTGTAAAATATATCAGCAGGGCAAGAGTTTCAACTTTATGCACTTTAATACTGTAAAAACTACAGGAATGAAGTTTTAAGCTAGTTTGTATTTTTCTCAAATGCCAGCTCTGTCTAATAGCTCATGTTAGCAATATATCCACCAAAACCCAATGAGAGATTTAGGAAGTATGAGAGTCCGTTCCCTTCAGATTGCACCGTGTAAGCAGCTACTTATCATATCTGTTCTGGGGGGTATTCTTTGATGAGATCACTTTCTTATTCTTTTAAACTTTTAGTATGTATGTATGCAGGCATGCATGCACATATGTGGATGTATGTGTCAGTATGTACTTAGGTACAATGCAACTAATTAGGAAAACATTTTAAACCGGCAAACCTAACTTGAAAGTACAATGTATTCCTGCTTTGGCTTTTTAATATTGCAGTTTGGGGAATGGAAGGGAAGGGGATATCTTGCTTTTTAAAGGCAAGCTGGCTTCCTCCTCTTCTCTCCCTTTCCCCATCCTCTAAGCCCCCTTCCCCTCCCATTTTTAAGGAATGCTGGGCTTAATCTTACTGGAAAGGTTTATTCTATCCACTTAAGTTTATTTAATTTCAGTTGCTGACTTAAACCTTCCTCCTCCTTCAGATATATAGCAGGTCTGAACATATTTCTTCTTTGTAGTACGTTGACTCTTGTAAAATAATGCTGTGATTATAAGGTTTCCTAAATACAATTTTTAAAATGTTAGTAATAACCACATTGCTCCTACCTGTTCTACTTGGGTAATCACCTCTGTTGCACAACTTATCATCATACCTGATATTGGTCAGAGTGAAACATGTTTTCATCACTTGAAATCTAAGTTTTATTTGCTAGATTACTAATGCCATTTATGTCAGCAACATAAATTAGGATATTTTGCAAGTGGTAAATAGGCTTGACTTTTCTCAAGGCCAGGTGTTTGCAATGAGATCAGGATAATGCAACATTTCAGTTATTTTCCTAAATTTTTGTGAAAAAACAACTCCATGCCATTTTGTTCAAATTGCCTTGATATTTTATACCTCACTTAAAAAAAATTTTAGTGAGCATTAAACTTTAATAATAAATTTGAATAATAAATATTCATTTAAAATGTATGTTAGGATGATAAAATGCTAAATTTTGAAAGAACCTTCAAGGTTATCTAGTCTGGCCTTCTTTTCTACATGAAGAAGTTGAAGTCCAGTAAGTTTAAATGACTGACTTTATGTCACATGTTTAATTAATGGTAGAGTCAAGATTAGGGTACAAGTTTCCTAACTTTTAGTCTAGTATACTTTCTACTGCATCTTATTTCTTTCTTGCAAATACTTGACTCCAATCACCATGTGTATATATTTGAGAATGGCATATACTTCTCATACAGACAGATATCTTGTAGTGAAAATATCTTCATTGTACATAATTACTAATATCCTCAGTTTGAAGTGATTGGCAGAAGTTCTATTCAAGATTTTGCAGAGTACCTATTACTTGAATTTTCTTCAAGGTCTAACCCATTTACAGATAACCATCTCTTAAAAAGCAGTATTCTTTGGTATTGTGGTAATAATGAGTCTCATGGTTTTTTTTTTATGTGACAGCAACATACAAACATTGATTGCATCAAAATTCCCAAGTGTATGTATAAAAACCAGTGGTTCTAGTCTGAATTTCATTAGCAATTGCAGCAAATATTTCATCATATTTTCAGAAGCAATACAGGAAAAAAAACAAAATGAGGGACCATAGAGTTAACAATGTCCAAGACTAAATACTGATTTATAAAATAATGAGTATTGTAAAGACTCGGCAGCAATACATAAGCATGTAGGCTGACAGTTCTTTCAAAATGGCCATGTTATCAGTGTTAGAGAAGAATGAAGTGAGTTTGAAGTTCTTACATGTAGAAATACCATAATAACAATTATAGCAAAAGGAATAACTGTAGACATATGCTGCTTAAGTTTGGTCCTACCAACATCATTTCACAATAACATTGTATATAATATCATATATAAACCCCAAAATAAAGTCACAAAACTATCCTAACACATTATCAATTGGATAACTAAAACCTGTGTCAAAGAGAGATCAAGAAAAGGTTGAAGATGAAAGCTAGTTTGTTACCTATGAAGTGAAAATTCCAGAAAGCACAATTGAAGGTATGGGGAGGTTTAGAGTGAGACATTGCTAGGGTTGAATTGAAGGGGTTGATAATAAGGGAGTAGTCCAGAGAATTGGGTTTGAACAGTGGCAGCCAGGATTCAGGATCACTGGGGAGGAGAAGATGGAGTGAGAGTATGTTAATAATCATTAAAGAATTATTTCAGGTAGGTTATCATTGTCCTTAGGGGTTCAACCTAGGCGTAAAGTTGTCCTACAGAACAGGCAGCTGAATCTTGTTGAAAGGGAGGCAGTGGAGGAGGAATGGAGAGTGCCCTGGCCAGCTGAGGAGATATAGGTAGATCCATACCATCCAGAATGCCTGAAGGACTATGAAATCACTTCTCAGGGAAACCAGAAAGAATTACTGTATGCATATGTCAGCTAATAAATCCTTTTTATTTTTTTTTAGTATATTCTTTAAAAACAAAAATAGTAGGGCTTCCCCCTGAAAACCAACTTCTAATTCTTTTTGGACCTAGTTTATTTTTTTTAATTCTCTATTAAAAACTCCTTTATGCCCCTTCAGAAGTCACTGCCACAGCCTAATGTAGCTAACAAAGTTTTTCCTGATAATTGGTTAAATTTTTTTCCTATTCTTAATTTCATTCCATAGCTCCTAATTATGTCCCTATAATTAGCCTGCTAATTACAACCCTTGTAATTTCTCTGCCTCCTTGATGTTTACCCTTCATTTATTTTTAGACCACCTCCTTATTCTCTCTTTAAAAACCTATACCTCTACTCTCATTGCAGCACTTGAAGTGATAATAATGGAATTTCTCATTCAGAACTATAAAATAAGGGCCCACATAATTACTTAAGCCAGTGTTATCAAGTTAGTTGTTTCTTTATTAACTTTCTATCTGCTTTTCTTTCTCTTTTGACTTTCAAGTGTTTTTGCTGTTAAAGTGAAAAACTTTTCAGAGAAACAAATGAGAAATTGTAACAGGCAGAATGGAGCAGCATTCCTTCTCTGAAGATATTAATAGCTTCCTACCTATTATTAGTGACATTTCATCATTAGCTGAACTTACTTCTGTATCCACAACAGAAGATTTTGCCTATAATATCATATTTACTGTACAAGGCTGGCCCAGTGGTACCTTGATATAGGGAGGAAAAAAATTGACATGAAGTCAGAAGATCAAAATACAAATTGTAATTCTGATACTTCCTGATGGATCATGGAGAATTCACTGAATCTCTTTGAGTCTCATTTTACTCATCTTCCAACATAAGATATGAAACGCTTAAGATATTTTCTCTAATCTCACAGTAGAAACAGAACTTAGGTTTTTTATTGTTCTTATTGCTGGGTTATTTCTTTTTTTTCTCAAAAGGTTTCTTCTCTATGATTCATGTGCCCTAAATCCTCATATTTTCAGTGGGGTTGGCAATAACAGTAAGGCAAAAATTTCAGGTTTCCATAATCATAGATTGTTTCAAGGAACCCCCTAAGACTGGCTTCGTGGAACTCCGGGTAAACAAAACACTCCAGCAAGCTGCTCCACTGGGTTGACTGTGAACCAAGATCTAGGCTAATACAAGGCTAACACAGCTGATACTATTTAGACTTCACTGTGTTTCTTACTCCCTTTAAATCCTAAATACAGTGTCTGTTAATTTCCTGCTATAATTTGTCGATCACTCCCTGTAGTACATGTTTAGAAAAGGAAAAGACTGCCATTCTGGACATCTTTGGGTATGGTTAATGGATAAGAACGTGTCCCACAGGAAATATATTATCAGGCATTATTCATATCAAGGAGAAAGTTAAGTGTTCGATTTCTTGATGTTTACAAAATCTCACAGTGACTCTGACCCAGTACACATAATTGACAAGAGGCAATGTCCTAAGTTCTTACTGTTAAGTCATAGGGCTTCTTTGCATTTAAGGAAAATTCTGAAAGAAAAAAGGAGTAGGGGTAGGGTGGATTGCCTTAGAGATTTGTACTTTGTTCTGTGACCTTTAATCATGTGTCCCTTTAGTCCTATTGCATTGAAAGGGCTCTCCTTTTGCTCTGTGGCCCTTTAAGGATTTTTCCCCTTTCCCCTTCCAAGTTTGGCAGGATTCTTTTGCTTTATGTTGTGTATTGGCGTTACTTCAGAGAAGACACTGAAAAATGAAAACAGATGTCAAGGCCACAAGAGCAAATATGATAACTCATGTGCTCTTGGGAGTCCCAGGAGCTCTGACCACTGATTGGCCTTAATTACTCGTTAAGATTTGGAGCTTAAATTTTGAACGGCTGCTTTGAAATTATTGTTTGACATGATGGTCAAGCCTCACCAGATATGGCATTGGGATGCTGACTTTTTTCCATTGCTTAAAACTTGGATGCATTTTTGAAGATGTCCCCCTATACACACAGTTAACCGCTGTAATGGGATATTTTTAAACAGTATAAAAGCAAATTTTGGTTCATTGTAGTCAATTGCATTGGAAATTTTAAAAGGCAGACTAGGCTAATAAAAGCAATTCTGTGGCATTTTAAAAATTACATTGCCAAATAATTATTACAAAGTAATGAATTTAATTAAATTTTTGGTCTTTGGGAAGAAATATGGTCTGGTAATTGCAACACATCAGTTATCAGGACTCAGAAATGTTGTTCCTAACCATGCTACACTAGAACTTAGTGACCATGGGTGCTTCCTCTTTTGCCTCTGTTTATCCCTAAATAGATATATCAGTTGTTCACTACCTTCCTGAATCATTTAATGATTAAATCTGTAATTCACTTTTGAGAAGATTTTTAAGAATATCCATAAATTTTTTAAGTACATTTTAAAAATTTCTTATTATAATGAAAAAAAACACTGGCCTGGGCATCAGGAGACTTGGTTTCTAGTTCTGTCTTTACCATTGATTGACTCATTGTGTTACCTTAGGCAAATAACTTTACATCTCTCTACCTTGCTTCATTTATCACAAAATCAAAGAATGTAAGAGTTGGAAAGGACATGGAGGCCATGTTTCCCTACCATTCTCCTCCCTGAAGAAATCCCTACTACAGCACACCAGGCAATTATCTGGCCTTTGATTAAAGAGTTCCAGGAAGAGAAAATCCTACTACTCCTGAAGCAGCACACTCCTTTTTAGAATACCTCGACCTAATAAGTTACTCTCTATATTATACCTACATTTGCCTTTTTACAACTTCCACCCATTATTTCTGTTTCTGCCTTATAGCAAAATGATTAAGTCTGATCCTTCTTCTACATGGTAGCCTTCCACATAGATAGACATCAAGAGGAGGGGCCCTGAGGCTTCTCTTCCCTAGGCTAAACTTCTCCACTTCCTCCAGCTAATCCTTATATGGCATAGCCTTTTGGCCCTTCCCCATTCTGTTTGCCTCTGTTGGGACTCTCACTAGCTTATTAATGTTCTTACTAAAATGCAGCTCCTGGAACCAGAAGACAGTACTCTGGATATGTTCTGATCAGGGTAAAGTATCAATGGAATATCATCTCCTTGTTTCTGGAAGATATACATAAAATTACATTCATTTCTTTGAATGCCATATAATATTTGATAGTATTTGCTGACTTATTGAATTTGCAATCCACTAAGACTTGAAATCTTTTTTTTATATAGACTGCTCTCTAGGTATGCCTTTGTAATCTTGACCTTGTTAAGTAGGCTTCCTGAATCCGAGTGTAAGATTTTGCTTTCTTCCCAATATTCTGTCCAGCAAGACTTCTTTGAATCTTGACTCTACCATACACTTTTTTATCAGTCCCTCCTGGTTTTGTATCTTCTGCCAACTTGATTGGGTTTAACTGGATGATTATAAAGCTAGTTTCTTCCTCTCATTTCTATGATTCTATGACTAGATGGTATCTAACATTCTCTGATTCTGTGATTCTACTAAAAGCATTTGTCATTCTTATCTATATACATAAGCAGAAAATTGCACAGCCAGAGAAACTGATTGCAGTGGTCCTGTGGAACAAGCATTGATTTGAATCATCAGAGGACTTGTGTTCAAATCTATGTCTTTGTGACCTCGGGTATGTCTTGTGATCCCTTCTGCTCTTCATCTGCTTCATAAATAATAGGTGTTGGACTGAATGACTTCTAAGTTTCGTTTCAGCTCTAAAACTGTGATCCCAAGTATTACCATTTTTGTTGAAGCTAGTGCATTCTATATATAATATATATGTGAACAAGTTATCCTAGTTCCATTCTTATACATAATAAAACCTTAGTAGTTTTAAGACAGAGCAATAATATATTTTAAAGTTCCTTCTTAAATTGTGATCTCTTGGTTTCCCAGTTTGTTTCAGTTTAACACATGACAAATACATCCATCCACGCTCATCCCCATCTTTTCTTTTTACCAAATATTTAGGAAATATCAACAACATCACCAATTGATGTTGAGTATATAATTATTCACTAAGGCTTGAAATCTTTTTTATATAAATTGCTATTTTATATTTTATATAAACCAAATCTCAAAAAAAATTTCCAATACTTATTTGTAATTGTTATATAAAATTTCAGGGGGCAGCTAGATGGCGCAGTGAATAGAACACCAGCCATGGAGTCAGGAGGACTTCAGTTGAAATGCAGCCTCAGACACTTAACACACTTAATAGTTGTGTGACCTTGGGCAAGTCACTTAACCCCAATTGCCTTGCCTCCCCCCCCCAATATAGAATTTCAAATTATTTTTATTTTTCTCTGTACATGGAAGTATTGTTATAATAGTAATTTATGTAAATATGTTTTAAAATTATATTTGAAAAGCTATAGTCACTGTGCCAACTGAGGTCTTTTCTTAGTGAACTTAAATACTGTCTTTACTATGCTAACACCACAATTATATGACATGGTTGAAGATGTGATATTCTGGATAACTAAGGTTAACTGACCCAAAGCAAGGGTTGGCAAACTATACCTGAGGACAAAATTGAGTCCACTGCCTATTTTTATACAGCCTGTGACCAATCCTTAGCCTGGGAGCTACACAAAAACAAGTGACAGGCTGGATTTGACCCTTGAACTGTGGTTTGCTGACCCCAGCTTTCAAGGAACATTTGTGTTTCACTCCCTTTTGATGGAAATCTTTCTAATATGTATACAAAAACACATGCATGCACACACAAGCATACACACACATTCCTACCTCTATAAACAGAGCAAACATAATTTTATCTTTCTTTATCATTCAAGATAATTATTATAATCAGTTGATGAACTTTGCTTTAGATCATAAGATCATAGGCCTAGAGCTCTAAGAGTCTTCAGGGACCATCTATGTAAGACCATTTGGGACACATAAGGCTTAATGCTATATTGATCTAGGTTATACCATATATACCCCCAAATTAATTTCTTCAACACACTCTTTATATAACTTCAGAGTTGTATGGGACCTCAGAAGTCTTCTAGTATGACTCAACCAATCATTGTATTGACTGAGTCAATCAAACAACATATATTTTTAGTGTCTACTATGTGCCTAGATACTGTGTTAGATATAAGTACAAAGAATGAAACAATACCTAGTCCCAAATTTATATTCTAATGGGGAAGACCAACAAGTATATATAAAATTATATCCAGAATAAATATAAATAAATACAAATATATACACAATAATTAAATACAAGGTAGTTTGTAAGAGGGCATTAGCAATTGGAAGGGTTGAAAAGGCTGCATGCAAAAAATGGTGCCTGAGTAAAGTAAGAGAAAGGCCCTGGGGAAGGAACGGTAAGGAGGCTGAACATTCCAGACATGTGGGATGGTCATTGCAGAGGCCCAGAAAAGGGAGATAAAATGTGCAGGGAACAGAGAGAATGCCTGTTTGGCTGCAAAATATAGGAAGGGGAGTTACATGTAGTGAGGCAAGAAAGGTCAGTTGGGGCCAGGTTGTGATAGACCTAAAAGCTAAACCAGGAGTTTATGTTTTATCCCAAAGGCTATAGGAAGCTACTAGAATTGACTGAACAAAGGAGTGACATGGTCTTTGGCAACTTCTCTGGCAGCGGTGTATAGGATAGACTGGCATGGTGGAAACACTTGGGCAGTGAGACCAGTTAGGAGGCTGTTGCAGAAATCTAGGTAGGAGGTGATAAGAGCCTGAACCAGAGTGGTAGCTGTGTGAGTAGAAGGAAGTGGTTGGGTGCAGGGGCTATCGTGAAAATAGACATGACAAGATTTGGCAGCTGGTTGGATATATATGGTGAGGAGCAGTGAGGAGTTGAGGATGAGCTCCCCCCAACTGGGAAGACTAGAAGGATGGTCATAAAGAAATAGAAAGGTGAAAGATGGAAGAGAGAGTTTGGGGAAAAGCTAACAAGTATAGTTTTGGACATGTTGAGTTTAATATATCTCCAGAACCTCCAATTCAAAATATCTCATGCCCGAATCATGAATTATATTTACTTGTTTTCTTGTCATTTGTCTCATTAAAGAGGAGTTCAGGATGGTATATGAGTTGCTTGGCACCATAAAATGGTTGTTTTCTTATAAAATGAATTATTGAATCAAAAGCTAAACGTATCCCCCCTCCTCTGCTGTTTATATACCTTAAACAAAATCTTTGTGGTTTTTCAGCATCCTTTAGCTTTACATCAGAAATGTGTCCCTATTTCAAAATTAGTAGCCACTTCAGCCTTTTACTTAGCTCGAACCTAATCTGAATCATATAACTCCATAGGGAAATATTAGTATAAAATACTCTTTGTATACTGTTGCTCAATAATATTCAATCTAGTTGCATCTTTTTTTTTTTTTTGCAAATCTAAGAATGGAGACTTTGCTAAGACTGCCAAACTTATATTGTCCCCAAAATTTCTGTTGTAATATGTGTTTTTTTTTTAATGCAATGGGTGGGGGATGGGGAGGAACAGGAACTGAGAAATACACCATGTATGTCCTCTTTCCAACTTTGCTTAATTACTTAGTGAACGTAGCCTTTTCTGTTAAAGAAAAAGAAAAAAGCAAAGAGTGACTTTAGAGAGTTTGTCTGAATTTATTGGCTTGAAATGAATATTAAATCACTGTCCTTTAACTGACATTTTAATTTTAGTCCACTTAGTTGCCACAGAAATATTTCTTCACATTAGCACTGTTATTTTTTAGTTAGTAGTCAGTAAACATTGATTAAGCACTTACTGTGTACCAAGTATTGTACTAAACATTAGGGATACAAATTTGAAAGAAAAAAAAAGACTATCTCTGAACTCAAAGAGCTTACAATCTAATGGGGGAAAACAACACACAAAAGAAGGCTGAAAAGAAATCAAAGAAGTCCCAGATGAGTGTTGCCAGAGAATTCAAAGAGCTCCAAAATGAGTGCTGCCAGGCGGGAAATGAGATGTCTGATGTCCCTTCTACTTAAATGGAGGAGAGTATAGCTCTACCTATCCATCAGAAAAGCAGAGAGTACTGATAAGGTGAGTTACAGGGCTCATTTGGATCTTAACAAGATGAGAAGATAATGAGCTTATTGAGAATGTGGTGAAGCCCAAGTGGTCCAAAATAGGTGCAGCCAGGGGTGGTGGTTTTAAGGAAAGGATTTAAAAAGGATTAAATAATTCAAAGTAAATGTATGCATGATATAAATTCAGAGGTCAAAATGATAAGGAAACAGCACAAATAGAAATTAAGAGAATATAATGTAGTATGTGTGTAAGTCATTTTGGAAAAGGTTGACTCACCTGAAGGAAATTAATTCAATACATTCTAGAGACTTTGTGAGTTGTGATGTTAAAAGAGACATAGAAGTGAAAGTGAATAGATAACAACTTGGAGATTTTGCTAGTGTAATATTAGCAAAATATGACTGCTCATTTAGACTTCGTGTTTCATGGGACAAAAATGATACTCATTTCATATATAAAATTCTGGAGCCCTTGCTTCTTAAAAAGTATTCTCTTTTAGGGCAATTTTCTATCAAAGAGGAAGGGGAAGAATGGAAATAGCAATTATTAAATGCCTATGGTGTCCTTGGTGCTATGCTAAGTGTTTTACAAATGTCTTTTTCACAAGTATTCATTGAGCATCTATTATGTGAATTTACTATTGAGACGTAAATTTAAAATTTTTTAAAGTATACTACATGCTCTCAGGCAGATTTCTTTGATCAGCAACATAAGACACACATGTTATACAGAAAACATCAGGAACATTACACTTAGTTCTGGAAATCGCTCAAGGGTCCTAGAGCTGATGTCATATGGGGAACAGACAAACTGGGGAGTGGAAGGATTGTATATATAGGGACACAAAAACTCTGTATATTTGAATGGTTTTCATGTGGAAGAAGGATTCAGTGTGTGTTATGTAGTTCCAGAGTTAGGAGAAATCTAGGATTTATGGATAGAAGAATTCAGTTCATTATAAAGTAGACCCTTATAATAATCAAAGCTTTCCAGAAATGGAATGTGTTAACTTGTGGTAGTGAGTCACAAGAGATGTTCTAGTAGTGACTGGATGGCACCTGCCAGGGCTATGATGAAAGGAACTAAAACTAGAAGACAGAAGATTTAGGTTCTTAATCCAGCCATTAGCTCCTCATTGGATTTTGGAAAGTAACTTAACTTTGTGGGAGCACAATTTCTTCCTCTAAAGTGAAAGAATTAGAGTAGATGATCCCTAAGAACTTTTCTAGCTTTTTTACAATTGTTTTTATGCCAGTGTCTTTATAAACACATTTGAATATATGTGATTATATGCCATGTGACACAAACAGTATATATTGGGAGGAAGGAATGATCATAATGAGGGGCAGCTAGGTGGCACAGTGAATAGAGCACCAACCCTGGAGTTAGGAGAACCAGAGTTCAAATCCAGCCTCAGACACTTGACACACTTACTAGCTGTGTGACCTTGACAAGTCACTTAACCCCAATTGCTTTGCCTTCCTGCCTCAAAAAAAAAAAAGACATTAAAAAAAAGAAAGATCAATGAGGAATAGAGGAAAGCTACATGAAGTATCCAGTATGTGGGTAGGAATTAGAATAATAGAACAAGCATTGAGTGAAGCTACGGGATGATAAACAGTATTTTAACTACAATGAAAAAATAAGGCATTGTCTTTATTCCCTTTATTCCAGTGGTCTCCAAAGTGCCCCCTGCCTCACCTTGGAGATCTGGAATACAGTCATCATTTTGCCACTTAAGAACCCTGTCATCTTAGTCAAGTCAGGACCCTGGAATCTCAGCACTGAAATGGACCTCTTGGGCCGGGTAAACCAAACCCAGACCTGCACAAAAATCCTCTGCAACTCATCCAGCAAGGGGTCATCCAGGTAGTGTGGTACAGTGGAGAGACCATTGACTGTGGAATCAGAAGACCTGGGTTCAAATCTCACCTCTACTAGTACTACTTCTGACTTTGAACAAGTCGTTTGATTTCTCTACAACTCAGTTTCTTCATCTATAAGATGAGGGTGTTGCACTGCTTGGCCTAGACTAAGGTCCTTTCTAGCACTTTATTTATAATTTTTGATCCTTTGACCTCTTGAAACAGTTCACTGCATTTTTTTCAATAAGTTTTCCATTTCATTGAATCTAAATTTGCCTCCCACTACTTCTAATCCTTCTGAAGTCTTATCACCTCCAAGCAAAGCATCCTTACTTGCTTCAACTGATCCTGATATGACATTAAATGAAGGTCTTTCACTCGCCTAGTTGTCCTCCTCTAGATAACCTCTAGCTTATCAAAGTACTTCATAAGGTCATTTTCCTTTGTTATCAGGTTCACCAATCTGATGAGTATGAGGTTTTGAGTTGGATTTCTCTGGTTTGTAGTGATTTAGAGCATTTTTCCAAATGACAGTTGTTGGCTTTGATTTCTAAGGGCTGCCTGTTCATGCTCTTTGACCATTTATCATTTGAGAAATGGCTCTTGATTTTGTGAATTTGTCTCAGTTCCCTGTGTATTTGGCTGATGAGACCTCAATTGGAGAAATTTGCTGTGATTCCCCCTCCACCCCTGGTTTCCTGCTTTCCTTCTAATTTTGTCCATATTCGTTTTGTTTGTGCAAGAGGGTTTTGGTTTCATTTAACTGGAATTGTCCATTTTGCTTCTTGTGATCCTCTCTGTCCTTTATTTGGTCATGGATTCTTCCCTTACTTGTGGATCTGTGAGGTGAGTTCTTCCATACTCCCCTAGTTTGCTTGTTGCCTTTTGTGTCTGGAAAAGTACCTGTTTTGGTCTGGCTCTATGGAATGATTGGTAGTTTGATTGGTATGATGCTGAATGAGTAGATTATTTTGGGTAGAATTGTCTTCCTTGTTGTATTGGCTTACTTATCCATGAGCAATTATTATTTCTCCAGTTGTTTAGATCTGACCTTGTTTGTGTGAAAGGTGCTTTCTGGTTGTGTTCATGTAGTTCCTGAGTAGGTTTTTCAGTGCTTCTAAGGTGGTATGGTCTGGGGAGGGGTGTGGTCACATTGGTCTCCTGATCTGCACTCTGCTTCTTACTTTGGGGGGGCTCCTACTTCCTTGTAGCGCAAACATTAAGTTACTCCTCTCTGCCCTGGAACTTTGACCAGGGCTTCTTGGGTCAAAGCTTAGTACCTCAAGCACTCCTTTCCTACCTGGAATTTTGACCAGCAGTTAGGTATGGGCAGTGGAGTTGCCAAATAGTAAAGGTCCCCCATAATCTTTTTCTGACCAGTTATCCAATCTCCTACTGTCAAATAACAAGAAAACTGAGATAATTTGAACCCAGTGACCACTTGGCCAAACTGCACCTCTAAGAAGACAATTCTAGCTTGAATTGCATAGATGAACACCACTTGAATACTGTGGCCCATTACTTAAAAAGTATTCTCTCTTAAAGAGATAAATACAAATGTGAGGACTCACATGTGTGAGAACTCACTGAAAGCAGACTGGAAGTACTATGGGCCCCAAGAGGTCACATGTTTCTCAGGAGTTCACACTTTTCTGATACTGTAAGGGGAGAGGCTAACCAAGGGAAGCCCTATAAAAGATCCCAACAACTTAGTCCTGTGATTTATTTTTTTGCTCTCAGAGCTCAGAGGAAAGAGCTAGAATTAACCTTTTTTGAGTTGAAAATACCTGAAGAAAGGAATGTAAGGCCTAGGAACATGGCTGCCAAAAACTTGTTTGAAAGTTTCAAAGTGAATCGCATTTGCCCCATCTGCTTTGCCTATTTTTCTGACCCAGTGATTATCAATTGTAGCCAAAATTTCTTCAAAGAATGTCTTTTCAAGTGTTTGGAGGAAGCCAACACACCAGAAGTCTGCCGACAGTGTAGTCTAATCATCAATTTGGAGACCTTTTGTGCAGTGAAAGACTGCAGAAGCTGGCATCACTGGCAAGCTGCTTAGAACTCATTTACTGCAGAGCATCAGGGCTCTGACCATCTGTGATAAACACAAAAAGAAGAGACCTATTCTGTGAGGATGACCATGGACTCTTGTGTTGGTTTTGCTTTTTAACTACAGACCACAAGGAACACCAGGTCCTTCCTTTGGAAGAGGCTGCTGGCCAGCGTGTAGAGAAGCTCCAGGCTATATGGAATATTTTAAGGGGAAAGAAGGAGGAATTTCAAATTTATTTGGAATATGAGAAATTGAAAGAGCTTCACTGCAAGGCAGAGGGCCAGACTCTGAAAGAGTCAGTTATATCTGAATATGAGAAAATACACGAGTTCTTGTTAGAAGAATAACAGCTACATCTGCAAAGACTGGACAAGGAAGCAAGTGACACCTTGGCCAAGTTTGAGGAGAGCAGAGCCAGACTGTCCCAACAGATGCAAAATCTGCAAGTGATGATATTATAAATAGAGAAGAATTTTGAGAAGCTGCCCAAGGAAATGCTCAAGGAGAAGCCCCAGGGGACATGGAATACTTTAAGGGGAAAAAAGAATGAACTTCAAATTGAACTGGAGTGTGTGTGTGTGTGTGTGTGTGTGTGTGTGTGAAAGAGAGAGAGAGAGAAGCACAATTTAAGTTGGAAAGTGAGGTCAAGAAACAGTTGGTTATGTCTGAATATAAGGAAAAGCACCAGTTCTTGTTAGAGGAATAACAGCTTCTAACATCTGCAAAGACTAGACAAAGATGCAAGAGATAAATTGGCAAAGTTTGAGGAGAGCCAAGCCAGATTATCCCAACAGATCCATAATCTGCAAGTGGCAATGTCAGAAGTGGAGGACAATTTTGAGATTCCTCTCAGTGAAATTCTCCAGGATATGAAAGGTACATTGGAAAGCAATGAGGAGCTACTCCTTTAAGATCCAGTGGTTGCTTTGCCCAGATCCCCATCTCTGGCACAACAAAATGCTGATGACTTTCTAGTGGGAGGTAACCCTGGATCCCAAAACCTCTGATTCTCATCTTGTCCTATCTGATGATTTGGAGAGTATCAAATATGTTAGTGTCCCCCAGGGCTTGGCAGACAACTCAAGATAGGCTTCTCTGTTGCTGTCTTGGCTACCCAGAGCTTCATCTCAGGGAAACATTGCTGGGAAGTAGAGGTGAGAGATAAGACAAAATGGAAAGTGGGCATCTGTAAAGCATCAAACAATGAGAAGTCATTTTTACTTTGGATTGACTATATCCCGATAGGCTTCCAGTTTGGAAATGACTTTGACCTCTGGAATTTACATGATGATAGTCATGTCAGCCAGCCTATATACAAATTGGGCATTTTCTTGGATTATAAAAGGGGCCATAAAGCATTTTACAATGCTACAGACAGAACCCTAACCTATAATATTTCAAATGTTGCTTTTCATGGGCCTATTTACCCTTGCTTCTCTCCTTACCCTCCAAAGAAATAAATCACCCACAGATCTCTCATTATCTGTCCCAGTAGTAACCAGCAGAGGGATGCTGATGATAGAATGATAGTTGCTATTGGAGACTTTCCATTTCAAGGAACTGATAATTCCAAAAATGATTTTTTATCCACTAGAACCCATGTCAAACAGGTCAAGAAAGTTATCTATAACTATCAGAAACAATGAAAATTAAGTCTATTTTATTTTAACTGTTCTAAAAAAACCAAATCTTCATTAAATATGGTGGTCAGAGCTGAACACAATACTCCAGGTGTAATCTGACCAAAGCAGAATACTATAGTTCTCCTAATACAGTCTAAGATTACATTAGCTTTCTTGACTGCCATATCATATCACACTGTTTATGTATATTGAACTATTGTTTTTTTTTAGATGAATCCACCCTCTAGACATGCCTCCCCCATCTTGTACTTATGAAGTTTATTTTTTTTAACCTAAGTATACAAGTTCAGATTCATCCCTGTGATATTTCATCTTATTAGATTTAGCCCAGTGTTCTAGCCTGTCAATATCTTTTTGAATCCTGATTTCATCAAATATTTTAGTTATACTTCCAAACCATCTAGACTTGGTCCAAGTCATTGATTAAAAAATGTTAAACAGCACAGGGCCACAATTCAGATTCCTGGTGTACTCCAGTGGAGATCTCCTTTCAAGCTAACATTAAACCACTAATGACAATTTTTTAAGTATAGCCATCATCTAGTGCCAAATCCACCTAATTATGCCTATCATCTACTTCACATTTCTACATCTTGTCCACAAGAATATCATGAGAGATTTTATCAATTGCTTTACTAAAAGTTAAGTAAAGCACATGTAAAATATTTCTCTAATCTGCTAGTATAGTAACCCTGTCAAAAATGAAATAAGGTTAGTCTGTTCTTTGATGCCATGATGGCTCTTTGTGATTGCCACCTTTTTTCCCCAGATGTTTTATTTACCTAAACTTCCTGGTCTATAGTTTGTAGATTCTGTTTTATTGCCTTAATCTCTGAGTCTTAGTTTCCTCATCAATGAATTAGCAATAAATATATTGATGCTACATATCTCACGGGAATTCTGTAAAGATCAAATGAGATAATACATTAAAGTGTTTTGTCTTCATAATGAGCTATACATATATGTTATTATTATTCATTAGAAATTACCCCCTGATTTGAAAAGGATGCTTATATGTTACACTACAGAATCCTTTTTTTTTTTAAGGAAGAACAAGAGAATTTTCAAAATAAGTTATTTAGCATTTTACTCAAGAATCTAAATTATTAAAATGATTAATAAATAGTTTATAGTCAAGATAAGTAAAGATCGTAAAAGAGCACCTAGTTGCCCTTGATGAATTCAGCTCCCCTAGCCCAAGTGAATTGCATCCTCAGGTCCTGAAAAAATTGACAGACAAATGCTAAGCCACTGTCTGTTAAATCTGAAATATTATGGGAAACAGGAGAGATAACCACAGCATTGGAGAAGAGCAAATATTGTCTCAATTTTCAAACAAGGGAAGAGAACAGAGTCTGCAACTACAGGCCAGTGAGCTTGAATTTGATTTCTGGGAAAATTCTAGACTAGATCATTAAAGAAAGGGGAGGGTGGCGCAGTGAATAGAGCACTGGTGCTGGAGTCAGGAGGACCTGAGTTCAATTGCAGCCTCAGACACTTAACACTTACTAGCTGTGTGACCTTGGGTAAATCACTTAACCCTAACCGCTCTGCCTTCCCACCTCCAAAAAGCGAAAGAAAGAGGAGGGGAGAAAGAGACAAAGAGAAAAAGACAGAGACAGAGAAAGTCAGCATTTATTAAGTGCTTACATGTGTCAAGCACTATGCTACATTCTGGGGATACAAATACAAGTGTGTATTATAGACTCTGCCCTCACAGAGATTCTGCACTCTCAGAAGACAAGACTTAATGGGGTTAAAGGAGAGTACGGACTCATTGGTATGATGTAGAATTGGATTGTTTCAAGACAAGATGAGGCTACCACTCACCTCTAAGGGCTTAAGGTCACAGGGGTAGAATCCAAGGTTTCATTCAGGGGACATGAGGATGATGATGGCCAGAGTGTGTGCAACATGATCATCAAGAACAGATTTTGCCACACCCCCAATAAAAGGACAGATTTTTACCAGACTGACCTCATTTCCTGTTTTGACAGTATTTCTAAACTAGTGGATGAGGGAAATACTGTATGGCTGTGTGTGTGTGTGTGTATATATATATATATATATATATATACATACATATGTATATATATACCTTGCTAAAAAGAATGATTTAATGGTGCAGTGCTGTCATGTGAGAAAAACTCCAGGGGAGTACCACAGGGAGCTTCACCTGGGCCTTGTGGTATTTGACCTTGTTATGAATGACCTGAATAATGACAAAAACAGCATATTCAGTTCACACAGTGAATGACCAAGTTAAGATCCAAAAGGATCTCGACAGATTAGCAGAGATGGGGAATCTGTGGTCTCAAGACAACCTGTGGCCTTCTGGGTCCTCAAGTACGGTCCTTTGACTGAGTCCAAGTTTTACAGAACAAATCCTTTTATTAAGGGGATTTATTTTGTGAAGTTTGGATTCAGTCAAAGGACAGCCTTGAGGCCATAGGATTCCCACCCCTGGATTAGAGCATTGGGCTAATTCTGAGATGAAATTCAGTAGGGATAAATATAAAATCTTATACTTAGGTACCCAAAATCAACTTCATAATTATTAGATAAGAGAAACATCATTAGACAGCAGTTTGCCTGAATAAGACCTGGATACTTTAGTGGACTACAGCCCAATATGAATCAACAACGTAATGTGGCTGGCACCAAAGCTAAGGCAATCTTGGACAGATTTGAGAGGCATAGCTTCAACAGAGAGGTAATCATGCCTTTGGACTCTGGCCTTAAAAGACATTATCTGAAGTGCTGTATTCAGGTCCAGGCACCAGAGTTTTAGAAGGCCATTATTAATAAGCTGGAAAATATCCAGATGAGGGCTTCTAGGTGAAGGGATTTGAGTCCAGGATCTGTGATCATCAGGTGAAGAAAGTGGGAGGTTTTTAGCCTGGGAGAAGTGGAGACTCAGTGGAGACATACTAGATAGCTGCCTTCAGGTTTGATATCCTGGCACGTGGAGGAGATTAGATATGACTTTTTGGAGCTGAAGGGACAAAACATGAGCAATGGATAGATGTTACCAAGGTATAAATTTAGGGTTGATATTAGGAAAATCTTCCAAATAAGTAGAGCTGTCCAAAAGTGCATTAGGCTACTTTGGGAGGTGATGGGCTCCCCATTTTGACAGTCTTCAAGATAACCACTTGTTAAGTATGTTCTGAAAGAGATACATCTTTTTATGTATGGGATGGACTTGATAGCTACTGATGTTCCTTCAAAAACTCAAATTCTGTGATCATTATTATTTTGTTTTTTACATCAGTGGACCCTGAGAGCCACAAAGCAGTAACTCCCCATCCTAAAATATAGCATCTTTTAGTAGTAGATTTAAAATTATATGTGACCACAAGTTCAATAAACATTTTACACCAAGCAGCAAGTATTTGTAAAGTATTTCCTTCATGTGCTACTAATTTACAGGAAAGAGATGCTTTTAGAAAAATGTGTGCATGCCTAATTGAAAAAGTACATAGTAATCAACTTTTATTCCTGGCTTTCATACAACAGGCTGACTAACGTGGTAGCCAAATTTAGGTTGCCTGAGGACAGACTACTTACTGACTAATACTAGGTCTGTGTGTGGCCATGACCAAATGCATTTTCTGACCACAAGACCATGTCTGGATTCTCCTTTGTAATTACCGCACAGCCTACTGTAATTGTAAGACATATATTTACTTCCTGCCTTTGCCATGTAGTTGTGTCCAAGAATCTGAACTCAACTGGAAATGTAGATCTCAATGTGATCTTCCTAAAATTTGAAGTTTTCCAGTGAATGGGATATATGGTTTTATATAGCTATGTATGTATGTATGTATGTATGCTTTAAAGTACATACTTTGCTCCAGCTTTCTACATTGAGGTTAAGCAGACCTCCATAAAATTAATAGTTTTTATTGTTTGATCAGAGGTCTTAATCTTTTTTGTATTCTGGATCCCTTTGGCACTCTAGTGGAATTTTTGGAATCCTTCTCGGGATAATGTTTTTCATGCATAAAATAAATTACATGAAATTACAAGGGAAACCAATTACATGAAAATATAGTTTTCAAAATATTTTTAAAATATATCCATGGGCCCCAGTTTAAGAACTCCTGGTTTAGATGAAACCATTTACTAAACAGCAGCAAATCAAAAAGTTTCCCCAGCCAAGGAAGAAATAGAAATAAATTTAGCTAACTACTCATTGTGGGACCTTGTTGAGCAAATCTGTTTCCCTCTCTGAGTCTCTTTCCTCATCTATAAAATAAAGACTTTGGATTAGCCGAACTCTAAAATCCTTTCTAGATCCCCAAACTATGTTGTTTTAGTAGTGGCTCTATATTCTCCCCACCACCTGCCTTTTGATGTTTTTCTGATGTTTTCATGTTCTTTTCATGTCTTGAGGTCACTAAATTATTGTAAATAAACAACTAACAGAGTCAGATTTTTGTTTGTTTATAAAACATTGTTGAATCTCAGAGTTTATGCCCTGTCTTTTATATTTTTTCTCCTGCCTTTCTATAATTTTTCCCCACTGTTTTGAGAATTACCATTCTGGTTTTGTATTTTTTCCAAATGGGACAAACATGTTGGTAGAATTCTTTTTATATCACTTTAAATAAACATAGCTTTCAACTGAAGAAAATGTTTGTCTCTAGGAGACTTCATCTATTGCAGAGTCCTCTGTGTTTTAGTTTCCTAGTCCTTGAGCTATTAGTCACCATTGACACTCTTCCTCATTCTCAGTTTTGCTCACCTTCTCCTTTCATGCTCACTGATGTCAGTCATCACCTACAGTTTTCAAGTTCCCTACTCATTCTTCCCTGTTTGTGGGTATCATATTTGAGTTGTCCTTGCTTGCTTCCTCAACACTCTGAAATTCAGAAAAAAGCCTAAGGTTGATTTTGTTGGCCTCAGCACATGTTTTTCATCTATAATTATACCTCCCAGTGTGGTAGAGTAGAAGGAATATCAGCTCTGGAATCAAAGGACCTTGGTTCAAATTTTGCCTCTGATACTTAACTACCTATGTGAACTTGGGCAACTTAAAGTTATTTTACCTCTCCAGGAATCAGTTTCCTCATCTGTAAAAGGAGGCGATTGGATCAGATGGCCTCAGTGTTTTTACAGTTCAGATCTCTGTCAGAGACCTTTCTCAGACTCTCTCACCCACCCTAGTGCCTGCTCTTTGAGATTACCTCCCCTTTACACTGTATATTTCTTGTATGTATAATGTTTTGCATATTATTGCCTACATTAGAATGTGAGCTCCTTGAGGTCAGGGACTGTGTTTTTGCCTCCTTTGTATCTCTCAGTGCTTAGTACAGTGCCTGGCACATAGTAGCACAATGCTAGTTGACTGACTAGATCTATGACCCTATGATTTCCCAGCTTTTAACATGATGGAAAATCAATAGTTTGACATCACAGTGAAATCTTCTCTACAATCAACCCTAAAGGAATACCTCTTCATCTTTTTGGTCTGGTGCTACTTCTGGTGCCAGATATTAAATAGAAAGAAGCAACACTGCTTCTATCTGCCATTTAAAAGAGACAGGCCAGGTGAGGGAGTGGAGAGCTTACTGTTGTCAATTCTCAGCTCTGCCTAGTACCAGCCCTAGAAACCTTGGTCCCTTCGCTTCAGTGCGCTTTGGTTTCCTCAGATATAAAATGAATATCATAGTCCTTGCTCTACTTACCTCACAGAGTGTGTGAAGATTAAATGAGCTAATGTACATAAGTATTTTACAATTGTAAATGACGATATAAATGTGAAGTGGTATTTTTGCTAAAAGATTTCTTTTGGGGGCAGCTAGGTGGCATAGTGAATAGAGCACTGGCCCTGGAGTCAGGAGGACCTGAGTTCAAATCCAGCCTCAGACACTTAACACAAAAACTAGCTGTGTGACCTTGGGCAAGTCACTTAACCCCAATTGCCCTTCAAAAGAAAAGATTTCTTTTTGCTCAGAATTTATGTATAGCCATGATCCATATTACTTTTACAGTGATATTTAAATATCATATAACTAGTTTAAACTATACTGTATAAAACTTGTATATTTTCAACCAACAAAATGTTAGTTTAAAAGGCATATTTCTCTTGTATTTTTCTTTTTTGCCACAGGTGGACTCCCTATAGACCCAAATGATGATGATTCAGAACAAATAGATGAAGATATGATTGTAACCCAAAGTCAGACCAACTTCATTTGTCCCATTACTCAGGTACTTTGCCTTAAATAGATTATTTTGATAGAAAAGGTGCTTACTGACTTACCCACTCAGTCAAAAAGGTGATTTGGTTTCATAGTTAGAACAGAGGGTGGAGGGAATTGAATAGAAAAATAGGAGCTTAGGAACTTCCGTGCAGTGCAGTACATACTCGTTTTCTGACTGCCGGTCGGTTAAGAAGTCTAGAAATAAATTGATGCTTCCAACAGTTCTGAACTGTACAATGCTGGTGGGTTGCTTTAATAATTGTTATCTTACCTCACACGAATGGAAAATTAAATAGAAAATACAAAGGCTAGTGCTTGAAATCCCAACTCCTGGCAATGGTAATTTAGTGAGCTGACTGGAAGGTGATAGTCATCATTCCTGTAAACCTAATCTTCTTGATTATAGTTGGAAATGAAGAAACCAGTGAAAAATAAAGTATGTGGACACACCTATGAAGAGGAAGCCATTAGAAGAATTATTGAATCGAAACACAAAAGAAAGAAAAAGGCATGGTGAGTTCACAAGGAAGAAAAAAAGCAATAGCTCTTTCCTTTACCATAGCAAATCAAAAGCATTTTGTTCAAGCAAATATTTTGGACTTGGCAGAGCCAGAGGAAGGAATACTTAAATGTCCATTCTCAATCATATTCAGCTCAGTAGTTGCATAAACATGAAAGCTAATGCTCTGTAAAAATAATACGTGAGGGGAAATTTTGTAAATTGCTCAGGAAGGGTGTGGAAAAAGAGCAAGCTATTCAGAAAGTGGAGCATTATGGAATGGAAGGAGTAGAAGGTCAGAAGACCCACATTTGTATCTATGAACTTCTTGTGCAGCAAGGGCAAGTCATTTCCTCTTTCTGGGCCTCAGTTTTCTTATCTCTAAAGTGAGGGGGGGTTGAACTGAGTGATCTCTGAGATCTTTTTGAAATCTAAAATTATTATTTTTATTACTTTTAGGATCATACGTCTAGAGCTATAGGGGATCTCAAAGACCATCTCTAGTCCAGATCCCTGATTTTACAAATAAGGAAACATACCCAAGGTGATTATGTCCAAGGTCACATAATAAATGAAAAGGCAAACTTTACATTTATATGTAAAATATACATAAAATAAGAGAAAATGGGGAGGGTTAGCTGTTAGAGTCCCTCTATCCCCTTTGAAAATTTTTCCTAGGTTATGTGTATCTTCATTTAAAAATAAAAAGGGAGAACGATTTTTTACGACCTTAGGCAGTACTAGCATTCCTAGTACAGTGTAAGGTATTGGGTGATGGAGCAAGAAGATCTGAATTCAAATTTCAACTGCCACTTATTCAGTATATGGCCTTGGGTAAGTCACTCAATGTCATTGGAACTCAGTTTCCTCATCTGTAAAATGAGAATATTAACATTTGTACTGATTACCTAACAGGCTTGTAAGGAAAGTGCATTATAGATTTTAAAATGCTGCTAATTGAGTTGATTTTTTTCATTGTTACTAATTTGTCCCAGGAAAGGATGGGCGTGGTCAAGTTTCAGTACGATTCTGGCGTTCATCTCTTGAATGCATTCTTCTATTAGGACCTGTAAATAAAAGGAGGATCTGCTTATACTCAGTCTCTTATTGAATTTCGAGGAGGGGGGGCTCTCTGAAACAGTGCATTCTGGTGCTCATTCGGTATTTATTTTTATCAGTCAGTAGCAATTTTTTTTAAAGTGCCTCCCCAGTCACTGGAAATATAAAGACAAAAGTGAAACAATCCCTGCCCTCAAACAGCTTATATGCTGATGGGAGAGATGGCATGTACACTTGTAGCATACATACAGCTAAGTTTGGGGATCAGGTTACTAACAAATGATAGGATCAGAAAAAGTTTCACATACGAGTTAGCACTTGAGCTGAGTCTTTGAGAAAAACAGAAATTCTAAGAGGCCAAAGTGAGGAGGAAGAATTTTGCCATTATGGGAGACAGCTACTCAAGAGACACAGAGATAGGAGTGAAATTGTCTTGTGTAATGAACTTGAGTGATGGGAGGGCAGTGACTGTAAGGAGCCTGGAAAGGTAGGAAGCAAACAGGTGGTAAAAAGCTTGATATGATAGATAAAGGAGTTTATATTTGATCCTAAGGTGATAGGAAGCTATTGGAGTTCTAATGGAAATATGGGCTTCAGTGTGGTACAAAGTTAAAGTGGATATCAGTACAAATAATGTTGTAATTTTTAACCCACCTGAATAATCTCTTTCTAAAATGAATCTGTCTGTTCTCTACTTTCAAAAATTAATTATAAATGTGTTTTAAATGCTTTTGTTCTTGCTTTGATGCAGTTATTTTAAGTTTTCCCTAAAGTAGATAACTTGTAAAAAACATCATGTCCCCAAGACTGTTAGCTATATAATATTCCTCCATACTAAAGGTTTGAGTCTTTCAGTATGACCTAAATTTTAGTTCAATTAGATTATCAGAAATTGGGAGGAATGTTGTTAATAAAGCCAAGCCCTTCTCTCTGATTCACTAAATAAGCACTTCCAGGGATGGTTAATGTCAATTACATTCCTCAAAACTTGTCTGTATCATTACCTATCCTCTTTCTCTCTGATCACAAAAGATGGGATATCCCTTGCTCCTTAGTAAAGCTAATTCTTCTTCCTGAATCTTTTATTCCATTTCCTGACCTTATTTCAGGCGTCATCTCTTTATATATCTTTTAAAATTATTATAAGTTAATTTTTTTTTCATTAACAAGTATTTATTTTCTCTCCCTCACATGCATTGTGGGGATGGGGGGACCCTTGTAACAAATTCTGAAGTGCAAATGATCGTGCTTAAAGTATTTTCATCATTTTGCAGATTAATGGGAATATTTAAAATGAACTATCAAAAAACTTAAGAAATATATTATAAAGGGCAGAAATATTAAGCGCATCATTCTCAGATCATGATGCAATAAAAATTATATGCAATAAAGGGCCATGGAAAGATAGACTAAAAACTAATTGGAAATTAAACAATTTAATCCTAAAAAATTGGTGGGTCAAACAAGAAATTATAGAAACAATAATTTCATTCAAGAGAATGATAATAATGAAACAACATACCAAAATTTGTGGGATGCACTAAAGGCAGTTCTCAGGGAAGTTTTATATCCCTGAGTGCATACTTAATTAAAGCAGAGAGAAGGGAGGTCAATGAATTGGACATGCAATTGAAAAAGCTAGAAAAAGAACAAATTGAAAATCCCCAATTAAGTACTAAATTAGAAATATTGAAAACCAAAGGTGAGATTAATAAAATTGAAATTAAGAAAACCATTGAATTAATAAATAAAACTAAGAGCTGGTTTTATGAAAAAATCAACAAAATTGATAGACCCTTAGTCAATATGATAAAAAAAAGAAAGAAGAAAACCAAATTATGAGTATCAAAAATAAAAAGGGTGAATCTACCTCCAATGAAGAGGAAATCAAAAAAATAATGAGGAATTATTTTTCCCAATTGTATGCACATAAATATGACAATCTTAGTGAAATGGATGAATATTTACAAAATCACAAGTTGCCCAGATTAACTGAAGAGGAAGTGAATTACCTAAATAACCCCATCTCAGAAAAAGAAATCAAACAAGCCATCAAAGAACTCCCTAGGAAAAAATCTCCAGGGCCAGATGGGTTTACTAGTGAATTCTATCAAACATTTAAAGAACAATTGATTCCAATACTCTACAAACTATTTGGGAAAATTAGTGAAGGGAGTCCTACCAAACTCTTTCTATGACACAAATATGGTACTGATTCCTAAATCAGGAAGAGATAAAACAGAGAAAGAAAATTATAGACCAATTTCCCTCATGAATATAGACGCAAAAATTCTAAATAAAATATTAGCCAAAAGACTCCAACAACTTATCACAAAAATAATACACTCTGATCAGATAGGATTCATTCCAGGAATGCAAGGATGGTTTAATATTAGGAAAACCATCAGTATAATTGAGCACATCAACAATAAAACTAGCAGAAACCACATGATCATCTCAATAGATGCAGAAAAGGCTTTTGACAAAGTACAACACCCATTCCTATTAAAAACACTAGAAAGTATAGGAATAAATGGAGCCTTCCTCAAAATAGTTGATAGCATCTATTTAAAACCATCAGCAAGTATTATATGCAATGGGGATAAACTAGAAGCCTTTCCAATAAGATCAGGAGTGAAACAAGGGTGTCCACTATCACCCTCTTATTCAATCTGGTACTAGAAACACTAGCAGTAGCAATTAGAGAAGAAAAAGAAATCAAAGGAATCAAACTAGGTAAAGAAGTGACCAAGCTATCACTCTTCGCAGATGATATGATGATATACTTAGAGAATCCTAGAGAATCAAGTAAAAAACTACTAGAGACAATAAATAAATTTGGCAAAGTTGCAGGATATAAAATAAACCCACATAAATCCTCAGCATTCCTGTACATCTCTAATGAAACTCAACAGCAAGAGATAGAAAGAGAAATCCCATTTAAAGTCACTGTAGACATTATAAAATATTTGGGAATCTACTTGCCAAAACAAACCCAGAATCTGTATGATCACAACTACAAAACACTTCTCACACAAATAAAAGCAGATCTAAATAGTTGGAAAAATATCAATTGCTCATGGCTGGGTCGAGCTAATATAATAAAAATGACAGTTTTACCCAAACTAAGCTATATATTTAGTGCCATACCAATCAATTTACCAAAAAACTACTTTCTAGAGTTAGACAAAATAATAACAAAATTTATTTGGAAAAACAAACGGTCTAGAATATCAAGGGAATTAATGAAAAGAAACGCTAGGGAAGGTGGACTAGCTATGCCAGATCTTAATCTGTATTATACAGCAGCAGTCATCAAAACTGCTTGGTACTGGCAGAGGTGTAGAGTAGTGGATCAATGGAATAGATTAGGTGCAGGAGACCCAGCAGTTAATGAATATAGCAATCTATTGTTCGATAAACCCAGATACCCCAGTTTTTGGGATAAGAATGCACTATTTGACAAAAACTGCTGGGAAAACTGGAATACAGTATGGCAGAAACTGGGCATAGACCATTATCTAACACCATATACCAAAATCAAGTCCAAATGGGTGCGTGATCTAGGTGTAAAGGATGATACTGTAAGCAATTTGGGAAAGTAAGGAATAGTTTACTTGACAGATCTGTGGAGAGGGGAAGACTTTAGGACCAAACAAGAATTAGAAAGCATTATAAAATGCAAAATGGATAATTTTGATTACATCAAATTGAAAAGCTTCTGTACAAACAAAGCCAATGCAACCAAGATCAAGAGGGAGGTGGGAAATTGGGAAAGAATTTTTACAACTTGTGTCTCTGATAAAGGACTCATCTCTAAAACTTATAGAGAATTGAGCCAAATCTATATGAATACAAGTCATTCCCCAATTGATAAGTGGTCAAAGGATATGAATAGGAAATTTTCAGAGAAAGAAATTAAAGATATCTATAAGCATATGAAGAAATGCTCTAAATCACTATTAATTAGAGAAATGCAAATCAAAACAACTCTGAGATACCACATCTCTCCAGTCAGATTGGCTAAGATGACAAAACAAGAAAGTGACAAATGCTGGAGAGGATGTGGACAAATTGGAACACTAATACATTGCTGGTGGAGTTGTGAATTTATCCAACCATTCTGGAGAGCAATCTGGAATTATGCCCAAAGGATTATAAATAATTTCATACCCTTTGACCCAGCCATACCACTTCTAGGGTTATATCCCAAAGAGATCATAGAAGTGGGAGGAAGACCCATATGTACAAAAATATTTTTAGCAGCCCTTTTTGTGGTTGCAAAGAATTGAAAACTGAAGGAGTGCCCACCAATTGGGGAATGGCTAAACAAGTTGTGGTATATGAATGTAATGGAATATTATTGTGCTATAAGAAATGAAGAGGTGACGGATTTCATAATTACCTGGAGAGACTTATACAAACTGATGCTGAGCGAGAAGAGTAGAATCAGAAGAAATTTGTATACAATCACAGACATACCATATCTGTGATGACCAACTATGACAAACTGGACTCTTTTCAGCAATGCAGTGATATAAGTTAATCCCGAAAGACTCAAGAAAGTGAGAAATGCGCCATCCAGAGATATAACTAGAAAGAACTGAACCTGAATCCTGATGGAAGCAAACTAAATGATCTTGTTCTTTTCAAAAAAAAAAAAAAAGAAATATATTATCAAAAGCTCTGAGAAAAAATTTCAAAGTAGGTAACGAGTTATTTTTATGTGTAATATTGATTTGACAGGCTTGTCTTTTTTTTAAATGAAATTTTTTTCACTTACTAAGTATTTTTTCTCCCACCTCTTCCTCATCTTCTGGGAAAACAAAAGAAATAAAAACCAGTCTCTCCTAATAAATAAGCATAGTCAAGCAAACTGAAATCCTCAGTTGGCCAGCATAAAAATGTTTCTCAGCAGAGGCAAGATAGTGGAGTACCAAGAAGTACACTGACCCCTCTACACCAAGTCTTCCAGACAGATCTAGAAAACACACAAGACTAAACCCTGCTCCAAAGAAACTCAAGGGAACAATCACAGTGAGGAATTTTTTCAGACTGGTTAGCATATGGAGACAGAAGTCTGTGAGCACTGAGGTTGGGGTCTGTCTAGGAACCCACTGGGTAGACCATTATAGCACAGGGAGACATTGTGCACCTAGGCTGGGACAGGTTCTAGAGTCAATATAGAGGGACCTTAAACTTGTGTGGGGTTCAAGAATAGGTGCCAACTGGCAACTCTGTTACTCACTAGCTAGTTTAAGGTCATCAATCCATAGTCAGTAGAGATTTGTACCTACAAGGGTATAGCACTTCAGATATAGCAGGTGTGGGCCCCTAGGCTGAGTACCGAGAGAGGAACAAGTTCAGAAACAATTGGCAGCTTTGTGGAATGGACCAGAGTAGCAGAATAGGGCCTCAGTTCCAACTTCCAGCCCAGTTTGAAACCTGTAGAAGAATAACTAGGGCAGGAGTATCAGGCCAAATAGGAGCCCTCAATTCTGTCAGAACCAGCAGAGTTTTCCATAGTATCTGAGTCTAGCAGCATTCTACTGAAACTGCAAACCCAGGTCAAGAACATGTAGAGCTCAGTCCAAGGGGCAAGTCCACAGTCAGGAAATATGCTGGAAGAATTAACAAACAAACCAAGAATCCTGTCATAAATGTGTTATAATGATGGTTGTTGTCCATCATTCTCAAAGAGGACCAAAAGGACATCACTTTGTGGTCATCAAGGTACAGTGTGTATGGCCATGACTGATCAGACCAACACAAGCTTGGAAGGCGCCACCATAGGTTGGGCACAAATATTCCACATAAACATTTGGAGTAGAGATGTCTAAATGTGCACATCTCTCATTTCTTTTGAGCTACTGCAATTCTGCTTTACTTATAGAGCACACTACATGGTTTGGTGCAGGAGCAACCATGCTAGGGCACACCATGCTGGGCAATCCTTTGCCCAGTGTCTCCCATGTCATGCAATTGATTCCAAAGTTCTTCAGAAACTTTGTATTGCTTCTTCAGACCTCCATGTGAGTGCTTGCCTTGTGTGAGTTCTCCATAAAATAGTCTTTTAGGCAAACATACATTTGGCATTCGAACAATGTGGCCAGCCCATCGGAGTTGCACTATCTGCAGTAGGGTTTGAATGCTTGGCAGTTTAGCTCAAGAAAAGACTTCAGTATCTAGTACATCTTACCAGGTGATGTCCAGACTCTTTGTAAGACAATTCAGTTGCTACAATAAGCAGGCCAGGGCTGGGTGAAGCAGACAATTTTTAGGGTACCTTTTGTAGCCCCTTTCTCACACCAAAAGGTGAGCAGTGCAGTCCTTTAAAAAGACTATTCAGATCCCCAGGAGACTGCTGAATTCCATTGATGGTTCAGTCTAGTGAGAAGACAACTCTGTGGCCTGTAGCTTCCAATGTACTGCCACCTGCTGTTTTGTCATTTGGCTGTCACCGCAGTACTTTGAAGTAGGTAAAAATGGTAAAATGCTATGGGCGATGTCTTCTGATTCGTGCATAAATTGAATTTAAGTGAGACAGAGTTGTGCAAAGTCGTCAACCTCACTCTTTCCAGATTCCTTGGAGTCCTGTGGTAAGACAAAATCAAGATGACTGGTGGTGGATTGGGATACAGTGGATGATCTTGATACCTTCAGTATCTAAGCAAGCTTGAAGCACTCCACAGTCCTGCTTCAGCCGCCTTCCTGGCCAGAGGAACTAATTGGTTTCATCTACCCTTTCAGCCAGGGAAAAGTTTTTACATATTTGGGGTAGACACTTCCTCAACTCATCAAAGGATTTAAGACTCCTCAGTTTAGCCGAAATACCAAAAGGTTTACCAGGGTGTGGCCACTGTGCATCCTACAGCTTCTTGGAGCCACAGGTGAAGGCTTGGTGAGTCAAGTGTGCATTAAAGGTAGAAAGCAGCTCTCACACCAGAGGTACTAGTCTTCCTGAACATACCCTATACCCTATGTTATAATGACAAGGAAGTTCTAGACCCAAATTCAAATGAATAGAATGGCTGTAAAACATAGACATTTAAAGCCTCAAAGAAAGACACAGTTTGGGTACAAATTCAACTAGAATTCTTGGAAGAGTTTAATCAAGAGGATAAAAGTTTTTTAAACGTTTTTATAAATGAATAAGGATACTATATGGGGGGAAATGGAAAAAGAATGAAAACTATAGAAGAAAGAATTGGAAAGCGTATTAATAGCTTGGCACATGAGGTACATGGAGGCAGCTTGGTGGTTCAGTGGATAAAGCACTGGGCCTATAGCTAGGAAGACCTACCTCAGATACTTACTGTCTGTGTGACCCTGGGCAAGTCACTTAATCTCTGTTTGCCTTAATCCACTGGAGAAGGAAACAGCAAATCACTACAGTATCTTTGCCAAGAAAACCCCATATGGGGTCACAAAGAGTTGGACACAACTGAATGCTGAACAATGGTTATAACATGAAGTACAAAACTTTCCCCCGGGAATAGACTTCCTAAAAATTAAGGAAATATTAAAACAAAGTTAAAATTGAAAAAAATAGCAAAAAATGTGAGGTATCTTATAGCAAAAACTACTGATCCAGAAAACAGATTAAAAAGAGAAAATTTAAGAATCATTAGACTGTCTGAAGGCCATGACAAAAAAAAGAAAAGAGCTTAGAATCGTATTTCAAGAAATCTTTAAAAAAACAGACAAACAACTGCCTGGATCTCTTAAAGCCACAGAGCAAAATGGGAATTAAAAAAACCCACTGTTCACCTGTTAGAAGAAACCCCAAAATGAAAACTCCCAGGAGCATTCTAGCCCAAATCCAGGGCATCCAGGTCAAAGGATAAATATTGTAGCCACTCAGAAAAATATTAAAATACTGAGGACCCACAATCAAGATCACACACCATTTAGCAGCCACTATTATAAAGGAGAAGAGAACCTGGAATGTGGTATTCTAGAAGAAAAACAGTATAGGCTTAAAATCAAGAACAGCTTGTCCAACAAAAGTCAGCATAATCCTACAAGGGGAAATGGAGCTTTAATGAAATAAAGAATTTTCAGGTCTTCCTGACAGAAAGTTCAGAACTGCATAGAAACTTGGAAATGCAACCACAATAGTCAAGGAAAACCTAAAAAAGCAAACTGAACGAGTAATCATATTGATAATGATAAACTGCTTATATTCTAATATGAGAGATGATGATGTGTGTGTCCCCCCGATCCCTATTATCAGGGGTCATAAAGGGAGTCTAATAAGACAGAAGACCTGGGAGTGATCGTATTATGCCTTGATGATCTTAAAAGAAAAATGGAAAAGGAGGAGAAGAATAATGCATTGTGGGAAAGGGAAGGAAGAAAGGTAAAATTATCTCATGTAATAAAGTAGAAGTCTATGCAAACAAGGAGGAAGTGGTGGGGGAGTAAATGACATTTGAACAAACCATCCATCTCTTCAGTCCTCCCCTGGCTACACTCTTCTGAACATCATGCTCCAGGGATCACTTCACCCCATTCTAAAAGTTTACTTCAGCCTTGGAACTCTTACTTCTTCAGTACCCTCTGACTGGAGGTGAAGGGCAGAGAGCTTCTCCCAGAACCTGTTATTCGGTGATCTGCTAATCATGAAAAACAGGGATGGTTTTTTTTTTTCAGTCTTTTATGGTTCTTCCCTTAATTTTTTAGTTTTGTTGATCACAATCTCCTGCTAGATTGTTTTTCTTCTCTTGAAGACATCACTCCTAATTTTCCTTCTGTTTTTTTAACCACTACTTACCTTTTTAAGCTTTTTTTTTCCAATTTATAATAGTTTATTTTCCTTTCCCTCCCATTTCCTCCATCCCCCAGTGGGGGGTGCAGAGTCAAAAGAAGTTCGTACATTGCCCGTGCCTCCCTCCCCCCAAGATAAAATATACATCTCATTTTGTATCCGGAGTCTCTCTGTCTCTGACTTCCTTAGTTTCTGCTTCTTGGCATTACAAAGTATTTTTGCATATATGGTCATACTGATCTTTCTTTCACCTCTTTATAAGGCTAGTAGTGGTATCACTAGAAATGTACAATTTAGTAATTTGGGGACATAGTTCTAGATTGCTTTCCAAAATGACTGTATTCATTCACAGCTCTAGCAACAGAGCATTAATTTGCCTGCTTTCTTACAGCTCCTTCAGCAATGAATATTTTCCCTTTTGGTCAACTTTGTCAGTCTGATGGATGTGAGGTGGAACCTCAGAGTTGCCTTAATTTACATTTCTCTATTTATTAGTGGTCTGGAACATTTTTTCATATAGCTATTAATAGCTTGAGAAATAAAGTGACTTGTTTGTGGTTGTCACAGGATTGAAGAATACAGTATGTCAGGGAGCAAGGTGTAAGAAGCCTAGAAAGATAAAAAGGGATTAGGTTATGAAGGGTAACAAATTTAAAATCTTCAACCAAACACAAGAAATTTTGAAAATCAAAGAAGTAAAATTAAAAAGAAAAACAATTTAATAAAGAACACTAGGAACTTTTTTAAGCTAATAAAAAAAAGCTAATATGGTTTAAAATATAGGCAAATCTAACTGCCAGTATAAAATATGCTAGAAGGGGGCAGCTAGGTGGTGCAGTAATAGAGCAACTGCTCTGGAGGCAGGAGGACCTGAGTTCAAATGCAGGCTCAGACAGTTGACATACTTACTAGCCATATGATCTCAGGCAAGTCAATTGTCCTGTCTTCTTCAACCCCAATTGCCCTGTCTTCCCTTCTCCAAAAGGCAAAAAACAAAACCAGAAATGCTTTAGAAGAGGATTCACAACAAATGAAATGGAGATAAAGTAGATTATTAGAAACTTTTTTGTCCATTTATATGCCAACAAAACTGATTACTTAAATAGATTAATACTTACAAAACTATGAAAAACTTAGATTAACATAAGAAGTAGAGATTTTAAATATTCCAGACAAATAAAGAAAGTAAATATGCCGTAAAGGAACTCAAACAAACACAAGACCAGGTGGATTTTCAAGTTGATTCTGTCAGCTATTTTAAGAAAGAAAAATTAATCCTATTATCATCTAAATTGTGCATTTAAAAATAGGAAAAGAAGATATCCTATCAAACTCCCACTCTGAACCAAAGATACTGGAGTGGTTTGCCTTTCCTTCTCCAGTGGATCACCTTTTATCAGAACTTTCCATTATGACTTTTCCATCTTGGGTTTCATTAGGCTACGGTCCACAAGACCCTCTGCCATGTCAAGGCAGTTATACCGGAGGGATCCTAGCAGCTAAAAGATAGTATAAAGCAATAATCACCAAAATTCTTGGGCTATTATTGTTCAATTGTGTCCCACTCTTCATGACCCTATGGACCACAGCACCCCAATACTGTCCACAGGGTTTTCTTGACGAAAATCTAGAGTGGTTTGCCATTTTCTCCTTCAGTGCATTAAGGCCAACTGAGGTTAAGTGACTTAATGAGGGTCACACAGCTAGTAAATATCTGAGGCAAGATTTGAATTCAGGTCTTTCTAACTCCAAGTCCAGCACTTAGCCATCTGGATGCCTCATAAACTCTTTGGTACTGGTTAAAAAAGAGAAAAATAAATAGAAAAGTTGATCATTGGAACAAATCAGGTATAAGAGATGCATAAACAAACATAGTAACTTAATGTTCAGTAAATCCACAAACTCCAGATACTAGGATTAGTATTAACTGTTTTTAAAAAAGTCCTCAGAAAACTAAAATGATTAGGTTTCTACAAGCATCTTATTCCATATATCACAATAAGCTTAAAGTTGTTACTGTGGATATTTAAGGTCATATCATAAATTATAAAAGAATGGGATGGTTTTGTGTTTTTTTATAAGTGTAGATATGGGGAAAGTTCTTCATTGGACAAGGGATAGACAGGATCCCAGGAGATAAAATGAATCATTTTGATTATATAAATGGTAAAATTTTTGTTCAAACAAAATCCTATATCCCAAGGAGATCAGAGAAAGAGGAAAAGGACCATATGTACAATAATACTTGTAGCAGCTTTTTGTCACATCAAAGAACTCCAGCTAAAGAGGTGCCTATCATTTGGGGAACTGCTGAGCAAATTGTGGTATGTGAATGCAATTATATAGTATTATGATATAATAAATGATGACAAGGACAGATTCATGGGACATGAAGGACTAATATGAACTGATGCAGAGTAAACTGAGAAGATCCAAAGATAAATGTATACACTGATCTCAACATTATAAAGAAAAATAGCTATGAAGAAATTAAGAACAATAATATGACTATTATGACTCCAGAAAATCAGTTCTTAGAGGAGGGTTGTCAGATGGAAAAAGATAGGGATAGTGATAACTACTCTAAAAAGAAAGAATAGTCATTGAATCATTAAAGAAATAAATTAAAGAGAACAAAAAGATATTTGGAAAGGAATACAGACAAGCAGGGCTGTGTTGGAACTACCATGTTAAATTTAGTTTATCTTCTTTGAAAGGTGCTCATAGTAAAAAACAAAGAATACACAAACTTTACATAATATAAATTCACAGTTTAATGCACAATCCACCTTTTAATTATCCTTTGATTATTGAAATGTTCATCTTTGATGATGTTTATTAACTTCATTATAATATTATCTTACAAATGTATAATTGTCTTGTTGAAAGGTAATAAGGATTTGAAATAAGGTGACAACTGTTAATAGAGAAATGGAATCGAATGAAAAAGACATTCAAGACAAAAACAGCCAGACTTGGCAACTGATTGGATTTGAGAGGAAATTGAGTTTGAGATATGAGTATGATATCCTAAGGGGATTTTATAGAGCTCGAATTAGAAAACACCTGTGCAAAAGTACTGTGTAACCAAATAGCGCTAGAAAAATTAAACTGTTATTAATATTATTATGCAAATAAGGTCATTTCCTCCTCAATATCCTATTCAGTGATGGACTTGATAACCACATCAAATTTCAGTGAAAAGTCCAAAATCTCTTTAGAATTCTTTCTTAAAGAAGTCATTGATGGGGCGGAGCCAAGATGGCGAAGTAGAAACAGCTCTTCCAAGCCTCTCTGCCCCCAGATTCCGCACAAACTATGTAAAAAAGGACTGTGAACAACTTCTGGAGCCCCAGCACCCACAGAACGACACAGAGAAGCTAACCTCCCGCTGAGGACAGCCCAGCAGCCCTGCAGGAAGGACCAGCGCAGCGGTCTGGGAGCTGGCAGCGCGCAGAGCACAGAGCGCAGGAGCCGTGCGGAGCTGAGCCCAGGTCCGCGTGAGCCGAGGTTTTAGCTCCAGGGCGGCAGGGCCAGCAGCCGGCTGGAGGAACCCCAGAACCCCAGGAGCTGTGGCGATTCCAGAATTATCAACATAGACATGCCTAGGACAAAGTAAGAGGTTAGTGTCCTATGGACTTTGGGACCTGTATTTGGGGAATGCGTCAGCTCCCTCCCCTGGGGCTAGAAGCCGCTGAGGAGACACGCCATTTTGTAGTTTTCATAGGCATTTCTGGCTCCCAGCCTACAAATCGTGGGGAGATCCAGCGATCAGTCTTGGGGGTAATCGCTCTTGCTTTAACCTCCCTGGATCTGGATTGTGATCTAGGGTGGAAGTCGTGGGTGGGTTTACAGCTTGCCAGAAACGGAAGTTGCCCCCCACACGTTCGGGACGAAAATTCCTCTATCTGGCCTTAAAGCCATAGTGTGGCAACAAGCCCAAAAGTCAAGCAATTAAGTGGCAACATGCCAAGGCAAAGGAAACAGAAAAATGCAACCCTAGACTCCTGTTTTGGGGGCATAGAGCGGGAAAAGGACTGTGAGGTCAGAAGTCCTGCTCCAAAAGCCCCAGGGGAAAACATGAGCGGGTTGCAGGCCATAGAGGACCTTAAGAAGGACTTTAAAATCAAATAAGAGAAGTGGAGGAAAAATTGGAAAGAGAAATGAGAAGGATGCAGGAAAAGTATGAAATGAGGGTCAACAGCCTGACTGAGGAAAACAACACCTTAAAAAATAGACTAACTCAAATGGCAAAGGAGGCCCAAAAGGGCAATGAGGAGAAGAATGCCTTAAAAAGTCGAATTTGCCAGATGGAAAAAGAATCTCAAAAGTTCACTGAGGAGATTCATTCCTTCAGAGTTAGACTGGAGCAAATGGAAGCTAGTGACTTTATCAGAAATCAAGATGCTGTTAAGCAGATCCAAACAAATGAAAGATTAGAAGGCAATGTGAAATATCTCATGGGAAAAACCACTGACCTGGAAAATAGATCCAGGAGAGACAATTTAAAAATTATTGGACTACCTGAAAGCCATGATCAAAGAAAGAACCTAGAAATCACCCTTTAAGAAATTCTCAAGGAAAACTGCCCTGATGTTTTAGATCCAGAGGGCAAAATAGAGGTTGAAAGAATCCACAGATCACCTCCTGAAAAAGATCCCAAAAAGAAAACTCCCAGGAATATTATAGCCAGGTTCAGAATCCCCAGATCAAGGAGAAAATACTACAAGCAGCCAGGAAGAAACAATTTCAATATTGTGGAAACACAATCAGAATAGCCCAGGACCTGGCAGCTTCTACACTGAGGGATAGAAGGGCATGGAATCTGATATTCCAGAGGGCAAAAGAACTGGGAATGAACCCAAGGGTCACCTACCCAGCAAAACTGAGTATTTTGTTTCAGGGGAAAATATGGTCATTCAGTGGAATAGAGGACTTTCAAGCGTTCTTGAGGAAAAAACCAGAATTGAATAGAAAATTTGACATCCAGACACAAGAAGTAAGAGATGCCTGAGAAGGCAATCAGGGAAAAGAAATCAAAAGGAACTTATCAAAGTTGAACTATTTACATTCCTATATGGAAAAGCAATAACTGTGACTGATGATATCTTCTCACTATGAAAATAATGGAAGAAGGGTGTGTGGTCATATGAATACATATGTGAATGTGTGTGTATATGGTTACAGTTATATATGGATAGAGGGCATAGGTTGAATTTGTTGGGAAGGGAGAATACTCAAGGGATGAAATTATGAGGTGAGAGAGGAAAGTGGCAAGAGGAGATGGGGAGAGACAGGGTAGGGTAAACTATCCCATGTAGAAGAAGCAAGGGGAAGTGGTTGCAAAGGAGGGGGAGAATAAGGAAGGCTAAAAAGACAAAACCACATTCCCATTGAATTTGGTTCAGGGAGAAAATGACATACATAGTAAATGGGATATCTCAACCTGCAGCAAGATAGGGGGAAGGGGGATGGGAGGAGGGATGATGGATGGGAGGGCATCCTTGGGGTGAGGGGAGGTTGGAAGTACCCACTATAAAAGAGGGACAGGATCATGTAGGGAATGGACCAGGTGGGGGGTGGGGTGAGTGGGAGGGAATTATAAGCAGCCTTGTACAATATATCTACTATGATAATGTTTTGCATAGCTAGACATGTACAACATATACTGAATTGCTTATCTCCCAAGAAGGAATGGGTGACAAGGGAGGAAGGAAATGGATCTGAAATTTGAGGTCGTAACATTAAATGTTTCAAATATATATAAATACTATTAGTAATACTCTTTCGCTTGTAATAGGGAGATAAGATGTGCAGGCATTGGGACACAAAGATTCACCTTCCTCTAATGGAAAAGTTGATGGGGGTATGGGTGAAGGTATGGGAGAGAGCAGATTGGAGGAAGTGATATCTTGTGGGACTACTATTCTGGGAGGCTGGGTAGGGGAATAATGGGGGGAAAATGATTGTAACTCAAAATCTGGCGGAAATGAATGATGTAAAACAGAAGTTAATAAAGCATTTGTTTAAAAAAAAAAAAGAAGTCATTGATGTGGTGTCAGTTTTGACCTGAAACGTTCATGGCCAAATGTTGCAATCTTGATAAGAAGTTGTGTTCTCCATGTTTGGATTAACCAGCATCCAATTTGGGATGTCTTACATTTCTTTTTCCTAGTGTGTTCTAATTAAACTTTGAGGAGTTAGAGTGAGAGGTATATTGTGTTTTGGGATACTGGCTGAGTCATATAGGTTCACCTCCTGAGACCCTGCAGTGGCTTTGGAGAAGAACAAAATATTTGCGATTTAAGTCCTAATTCTGTTCTAATGGAGTTTTCATTTTGATTCCACAAATATTAAGTGCCTAGTGTGTGCAGAGCTTTGTGGTATATATCATCCTGCTTTGCAGAGTTCATGTGAAACATGGTCCCTGGCCAAAGACAAAACAAACAAAAACAAACAAACAGTCCATACCATCAAGGACTTTAAATTCTTACATGGGGGAGGTAGGCAGGGAGAGGAAGAGGAGAGTAGGGAACAATATGTACACAAATAAATACAAAATAGATGCAAAGTAAATGTGGGGATAAAGTGATAACTTCTGAGAAGTTGAGGAAAGGCTTCATGTAGTTGGTATCACTGCAGGTAAGCTTTAAATGCAGTCAAGAATTCCAAGAGACAGATTGAGGAGGAAGCACTTTCCAGACATGGGGGCCAACCTAGGCAAAAAGGCTGGGGGCTAGAGATGGAATGTATATGTAAGGAACAATGAATAGACCAGTTAGAAGGATTGTAGAGTATAGGCAGGGAGGAAGGAGAAGTAACTCTGGAAAAGATAGAATGGAACCAGATTGTGAAGTGCTTTAAATCCTACACTGAGTAGTTTGTGTTTTATTCTAGAGATGCTATTGAAGCTTCTTAAGAGAATGATACGGTCAGAACTGTGCTTTGGGAATATCATTTTAGCCATAGAGTTATCATGATAGGGGAGATCCTGAAAGCAAGGAGACCAGTTAGGATGTTGTTACAGTTGTTCAGGCAAAAGATGCTGAGTGCCAGAGCTAGTAGGATGGTGGCTGACTAAAGAAATGGCAAAACATGCAAGTGATGGTGTAGATACAGGATAGTCACAGCTTGGAAAATGATTGGATAGGGGTATGTAAATGAAAAGGAAGCATCAAATGTGACCCTGAGGTTACACATTTGTATTATTAAAATGATGATGGTGTCCTCGACAGGAATTAGGAAGTAAAGATGGAGGAAGTTCAGTTCCATTTTAGGCATGATGACTTTGAGATGCCTTTGGGACATTCAAGTGGAGGTGTGCAGCAGGCAGTTGGATGTAGAGCTCTGGAGTTCAGACAAGAGAAGAGAGATTGATCTGTGCATTTGGAAGCCATCTGCACAGAGATGGGGAACTTCTGGAGCTAATGAGAGCACACAGAGAGAGCAGAGAAAGAGAAGAGGCCCCAGGACAAAGTCCTAGAAGTAGATTCATGCCCAGGAGGTGGAACATGGATGATAATTCAGCACTGAAGAATAGTCAGACAGATAGGAAGAGAACCAGGAGGAAGCAGGATCATGAAAACCTAGGGAGAAGAGGGTATCCAGAAGGAGAGGATGGTCAGCAATGTCAAAAGCTTCAGAGAAGCCAAGGACAAAGACAGAAAAGTCCAATCGAGAGATTGCTGGTGACATTGTTGAGAGCAGTCTCAGTTGAGTGATGGTAACAAAAGTCAGATTATCCTAAACTGAAAATGAGTGGGAGGTGAGGAAAAGGAAACAGCAAGTATAGATAATATTTCCTAGGAGTTAAACTAAGAAAGGGAGGAGAGATACAGAAGGGAATGTCATGGTCAAGTGAAGACTTTTTTACAGATGTAGGAGGTTGAAATGTATTTGTAGGTAGCAAGACAGGAGCTAGTACTTAAAGAGAAATTAGATCTGAGGGTGAAGAGGTGGGCAGGAAGCAAATAATGGGAGGAACAAGCTCCAAGAAAAAAACAAGAGTAGAACTAAGAATACAAGCAGAGAGCTGCCCTTGGCAAGGAAAAAAAGGGAATGATAGAAATTTTCAGGTGTACCATTGCAGAGAAGAGCAAGCTCACTAGAGATGACCGCAGTTTTTATTAATAAAGTATTATTTGAAGCCCTCTGCTAAGATGAAGAGATGGGGGAAGAGTGATGCACTGAAGAGAGGAGTGGATTCATTTGAGTCTCTGCTCTGCCATTTCACTGGTCCTTAAACACAGGCAAGTCACTTCACCTCTCTGAGACTGTTTCTTTATTTGTAAAATGAGCATTCATTACCTTCTTCCAAGGGAGGTTTTGAAAAAATAAGTTTTCATCTCCCAACCTCTGCCCCACTTTTTTTTTACAAAGGGAACAAATTATTTCAGAAACATTTGTCCCTTCACATGCATATTAGACAAATTGATAACGATAGAGAAAAAGACTAATTTTGGTTACTTCATTAACCATGAATTGGTCTTTATTTGAGAATTAAGGTGTGCATAATAGGGTAACTCACTATGCCTATCATGAGGCATCGAATCCCATTAATTAACCCTCTGTTTCCATCTCTTTCTTTTCATTGCTTTGTTGAATCCTAAGGGCTTCAGGAGCTTTTACCTTTTAGTCAGACTGTGTAGCCAGATCCTAGTGCCCAGGTTGGGCTCTGACCTGGGCATTCCTTAAGCCTCACAAACCCACTAGAGAGCTCTTTGCCCAAATGGAATGTTCTGTCCTCTTCAGTGACATAAGTTCAAAAACCAAGCCTCTCTTCCAAAGCCAGTAGTCTGAGTCCTGAACTATGATGACATGAGGGCTTAAGGAAGGGAACTGACACACCTGACTGGCTCACCAGGTGGTATAGGGATTAATGGACTAATGGCTATAAAATGTTTTCTGTGCTGTTACTCTGGCAGTGGGAGTGCCTTTGTCCATGGTGTGATGGTGTCATTAAGGGTTTTATGTAATTTCATTTGGTAAAAAGCACCTCCAGGGAGTTGTTCCTTCTTTGCTTTATTGTGTTTTGCTTTTCAATTTCCTGAGAAGATAACTGAGTTGAATTTGTGTAACTAAAATAAGTCTTTTTTTCCCCAAGTTCTGAGAGTTTCATCTTATGTATTATGATTTTTTCCCTAATAAGTACACTTTTTCACACTTAGCCAAACTGAAACTAATTTTCTGTGTGCTTGAATCCATCAGTGGTTCTCAGAATGTCTGTTGTTTCACTAATTGAAACCATATTATGTCATCAGGAGGTCTTCACCACCTCACAGTCCACTTCCCTATCCAAAAATATTACTCATTGTCTGGATCATTGAGTTTTATACACCATGGTGTATGTAAGAGAAAGAAGAACAAGCGTACATTTAACTATCACATCTCTATTTACAGAGAACTTTTCTCACGACAGTCCTGTGAAGTAGTTGGTGAAAGTATTATAATCTTCATTTTACACGTGCTGAATCTCAGGTCCAAGGTCAAGCACATACTAAACTGCAGAACTGGGACTAGAACAGAGGTATTTCTGATTCCAAGTCCCTCGTTCTTTCCATTACTTCACACTGTGAGGCATCCCCAAGAGCTAGCTGTTCTCTAGGTTAACTTATGAAATCCATCATTCTAGTGAGTCCTAATCCAAGAGGTTCATTCCTACACTTAGTATTACATTTTGTCAAAGTGTTAACCAGTGAGAGCTTTGGATTTGTTGTACCAGTAAAGCCATTCTGTTATTCTGCCAAACTTCCCTGGCTGGACATGTTTTATGTACTTAGGGCTCCTATTATAATTATTTATATATTTATCTTATCCACTTTTGAGTCTTATTTCAGCTTTACATGTCACCTAGCACAATGTAATTCATGAAAACAGATGTTTTAATAAAGGTTTCTTGATTTGAATGCCAAAGAGAGACTTTTAGATTTTGCATCTTCTTTCTACAGAATTTTTAGAAATGAGAAATAGATTATTATGGATGACTGAAAATATGTTGCTCTAGGGAAAAAACTATATACTCCGTGGGGAGAACTTTGCTATTCTATGAGAGAAATGCAAAGTTGAGATAAGACAGTTCTTGCCTTCGTGGAGTTACAGGCTAGTAGAAATAAGTTTTAATATGTATTATAATATGATAAGCATATTAAACTGTTGCAAAACACAGGACCAGATGAAGATAGTTGCTTTTAGTCATAAGAATGGAAAGAACAGCCCTCTGCTTTTAGATGTTTTTTGAACTACCATCCAAACAGTAACAGGCAGATGGATGTCTTTCCTGTTTTAAAGACCTAAAACTTCTTTTGGCAACATTTTAAAATTTAAATATTAAATCATTTTACAATAGAAATACTATCTGCAGGTCTGTTCGCCTCCGTTACACATGTGATATTGCTATTATAATAAGTTAATCTGGAGTATAGAACCCCTGGATTATAATTGGATTTGTTGTTGTTTTCTTTCCTCTCTGACAGCTGCCCTAAAGTTGGCTGTAGTCATACAGATATAAAGTTGACAGATCTTGTGGAAGATGTGGTGCTCAGAAGAGCCATCGAAAACCACAGAAGAATAGCTGACAGTCAGAACAAACAGAGCCACTAGACGGTGCAGATGTCTACAGCTCATGTGCTCTCATAGAAAGGAAAGTCTACCAGTGTCCACTGAGATCACGTGCTTATTGTAAGCTGATTAGAACAGCTTGTTTACTGTGTTTCATTTGCAGGTAAAATTAATGATTTCAAACATAATCCAAAGTATTTTTAACTGCCAAGTAACAACATTCATTTAAATTTTTCCTCTTTAAAACATTGTTAAATAAAATTATTTATCTGTGAGTTTTTTCTCTATAGTTTTCTTATTTGGTGAATTTTTCAAAAGATGTAGGCATTCATGTAAATCACTTTTTGTATTTCAAAGTATTTAATGTTTAGGCTGCATTGTGACCTCTGATCCCTCATCCCCTCAATTCTTTTATGTCACCCCTTGTAAAAAGTTTTACATCACTGACTATTCTCTCTTCCCCTCTACATCTTGACCCCTTGTGACCCATTTCATCTCTACTCTGTCCTCTTCTCTCAAATCACTTTCCCCCTTATACTATTAAAGATCTTGCTCTCTCACCGTCTTCTCTGCCTTTACTCCTACTCCACTTGTTGCACAAAGCTGTAGAAAATTATGAAAACATGTCCATTACAAATTGATGTTATATACTCTCAACTGGGTCCTCATTGCTGCTAGGCAATCCTTTTATACTTCTCACATCTATTCTTTATTCCACTTACCACAGCAACTTTTTCAGACCTTTTTGTTCTGCCTCAACCCCCCTATACATACACACACCTCCCTTCCCTTCACCTTCTTACCTTAGAACTTTGTCTTGTATTTCACTGAAAAAACTGAGGCTATTTATCAGTTTCCCTCTTTCTCCTCTTCCTTGTCTTACATTACTCAAATGCCTTCTGCCACTCTTTCCTGTTTCACTTGTCTCACTCAAAAAGGTAACTCTTCTCTTTGACAAGACTAATACTTTTGCATGCCAAAGTGTTGTTTCTCCATCTCATCTTCTGCAGCAGATTTTCCTCTCTATCACTAATCTTCAATTGTTCCCTGTCCACCAGCTGTTTCCCTACTACCTACAATGCCCATGTCTAATGGCCTTTTCTCAATCCTTATCCTTCTTGACCTCTCTGCTTTCTCTTCTCTTTAATTTATCCCTTGGTGATATCCTCAGCTCCAAGAGATTCAATTATCACCTCTATACAGATGATTCTTGAATCTGTTTGTTCTGCCTGAAT